>JBCFYV010000012.1:38813985-39189847 GCA_039000515.1 Timema cristinae
TGCAATTGTCATGGTAGCCAAACCAAACAAAACTTGGAGGTTGCAAAACCATGAAAGTTATAAAGAGAAAATAATGTCATTACTCTTGGAAACAGATAAGGATAAAATAGTGTACAAAGTTCAGTAGTAGAGACATGGAGAACAATCAAGAATCCAGTTGAGAACGCGTATCAGTGCAATTTCTATATATCAGGGGATGCAACATAGAGAAATGGATCGCAACACACCGCCATCTACATGAATACATGAATCAGGACGGAATATTGTTTACAACTGGCAGACCCCTCGGTAGATCATTAAATTCCTACACCCCTCGGCCTTCTATAATTTGGGATAGTTATAAAAGGAACCTTAAAATTTTTGTTTTCTAGTCATTTATTTTATACAAAAATTAATGTAACTTTGACAGCATAATGGTACCAAAGAAATGGCTGAAGATTATCGTGATGGTTGGCACTGTTTTGTTTTCATTAGTTCTTCAATATTTGGTTTGATGTTTGACACACACAAATTGCTTTCCACTTCAAGTCGACAACACTGTTTAGTTTTTATGAAAGTTAAAAATTTGGTGGTGTTGCATGTACCCATAATGGTAGCTTAGGGAGAGGTGGGGGTGAGGGGGAGAGAGTGAATCACATACTTGTGGGCTTTAAAATTAACACCTGCATGCACATGATCTTACTTAGGAAAAGAGATTGAAATAAATAATGTTTTCAATTCTTAGCTGATTTTCAGTGTTATTCTCTGATGAAGTAATAATGAAATAATTGATTAATATTGGATGTATTATGAAAGATAAACAATTAAATGGTTCAACAACTTTTTTAATGGTAAGTAGATTTAATTTTTCCTACCTTTTGTATCAAGGTTAATTAATATGCCAATAAGGAATTTACTTTGCATTAGCAATTAATAGAAAATAGTATTGAAAGTGAGTAAACCAATGCACTTGAACTTGCATGCTCTACAACAATTGTGGAGTTTCCCTACACAATGAAGAAAGGTAAAAAATGTGGCCTACTATGTATCTGTCTATTTTTTTAAATTTATATTTAAAGTTTTTTCTATCATGTAAAATATCACAGTTTGTATTCAAACTAATATTTGTATTTTATTTAATGTTTGCTAAATTGTGTTCAATCATTGGTACCTAGTGCATATCTTTTAGTTGTACAATTAGAAAGGTAATATAAGGAACATTTTCTTGTTTATATTTTTAATAGTATTCCTTTAGAAGATAATAAGGTCACTCATAATGTAAATTAGGGTGTTATTAAACTTTTTACGACTACAAACCCCCCCAACGGATTTCCCAATATGTCCCTATTCCCCCTTCGCTATACTTTCAAAATCATCATTTTTACCAATCCAGATTCCAGGATTATTTCAAAAGATGTTAAAAGTTTGGTTTTACTTTACATATAAATAGATAGAAACAATACCGAAAAAATTCAAGAAATAAAAACAAACATTGAAATTGAGTTTTCAGCTATTTATGAATCAGCTAAAACCCTTGCTGGTCAAATCTTGTCACACCAATAATATCTACCAGACAAATACAGAAATGTAATGTAAAAGTATACTCCGATGAGGCTTACTTCAGAGTTGCAATTTTTTTTGCCGATTTTGGATCATTTTGCCAGTCAATTAAAAACTCGTTTCTTGAACCATCAAGAAGTGCTTAGTAGTTTTATGTGCCTGATACCAAAATATTAATCGGTTATCACTGTAGTAGAGAAGGAACAGATGAAAAAGCTGGATGCTTTTTATGGGCAAGATTTGTAGTGTAGTGATATGTCAGCAATTTTTGAACTTTACATGTGGCATTAAAGAGTGAATAAATTGAAAATAAGTTCAAGAAAGGCTATGAACTATTATGTTGCCTGCAACGAAGAAATATTCCTATTGATCAGTACAGTCCTTCAAATCTTAGTAACCTTACCAGTGTCAACAAGCACCAGTAAAATATTGTTTTCAACTCTTCGGAGATTAAAAACTAACTTGAGAAATACAACAGGGCAGCAACGGCTGAATGGCTTAGCGATGTTAAATCTACATCGAGAGATAAGCATTTCTTCAGAAAGTTCTATATGAATTGATAAATTATCTTGTCGATTAGAATTCAGACTAAATTAATGTTGTAATTGGACACTGTCCTTAAGTTAGTTTGATGTTAAATCAAACAATGTTTCTTTTGTGTTCTACAATAAAACAAAATTGTTTTTAAATGAACTTGTATTGTATTAGTCTAATCCTAATCCAAGTTTTAGTTTTAACTGAATTGCAAGCTGATTATTTATTATAATTTAAATAGTCACTTAGGCACTTAAAAATGAACCCTCCTTTTTACTGCTGTAGAATCCGTACCTCTCTGGCTGACTCCGCCCCCCCCCCCCCCCATCCATCATCACAATCCTCACCCCACCCCCATTCATTAATCCTAGTTATGCCTCTGGCAGTGACCACACTTTAGTCTATTTCACAACAACAAATTTCTTGCAAGTGGTTAACTATACTTTTCTCATCTATTCCAAAACACTAAAGATTGTATATCCACTAACGATTTAACATAAAGCTAACTCATACAAGGCTCCATCAGAACTAAAGTGAAAACCTGGTAAGATCCAAATGAATACATCAACCAGAAGTCGGATATTAAAATACATATCGGTGCATACATACCTAATCACGCTGTTCCCTAACGGGTAGGCAAGGAACTGTGCATATGGCTTGGAAAACAACTTCACACTTAATCAGTCCTCACTAACTTTCTCCACACTTCTCTATCCTCGCATACTCTTTTGCTTCTTAAAATCTCAGTTAATAATCACAAAATATACTTTTTGACTAGGTATTCATGTACAAGATGTCATATCTTAGAGCAGTATGGATTAAACCACATGTCCGTGTAGTATGTTTACGTCTGGACTTGATTTTGTTGAGGTGTCTAAGTGTTGTAAAAATAAAATAATTTCAAATAAATATAATTAAATTTAATTTGATTTGCCATTTCCTTGTGAGTATGGTATAGTGATAATGTTAATGATTTGCTATCTTAAATAAAGTAGGCGGCCTACAGTGTTTTATATATAATACAATATTTATTCAGCATTTCCAACTTTTTTAAGAGTATCTATTTTATTAAATCTTTGTTTAGTAATTTTTATTTTCTTATGAAGACCTTTATTCAACTGTTGTACAGCTGTATTTTAATAATTTTTATATAGCCAATAGTTCCTTATCCAAGGTCTGGTGCTTCAATAGGGATATAGGTTTATTCCAAATGCCTCTCAAAACGTTCATTTTATTTCATTATAGCCTATAAAATAGATGTGTTATACAATTATTTTCAAATTCAAAAGGTAACATCTCAAATATGAAGGTATCAATATATTTGAAACTTAGATTGGTGTCCCCATATGCCTTGATTGAACGATCATCTAAGGCTAGATATAAAGGTTTAATAAAGTCAATATAACTAAATTTCCACTGTAGCAGTAAAAAGAGAATTATTGTAAAAATAACACATCTATTAATTTGAAGGCAAGTTAAATTTCAAATCTATCATAATCTCGAGTTATAAGATACAATATTTTTTCGACATGAAAAAGTAAAAAAATAAGCCCTATTATAAATCTAACTGTCTAAGATCACCCCAGGTTAGTAATTATATACACTTGTTAAGAATGTTTCCCATTAAAATTATTTGAATTTCTCGAAAGTTTTCTAAAATATATACGTGAATATTATCTTACCTCAAGTTTCACTTCAAGCCTTTAAAATCGTTGTAGGACTTTTGAATCGAAATTGAAATAAACACCAACATTTTCTAGAACACAAATCTAAAAATTAATATAGACCACACATCTCAAATGTACCTACTGGAAACTGCTCAAAATTACAACTTGAGTTTAATAAGACCCGATATATTAAAATAATTATTACATAAAATAAACATCATTAATATGATTAAAGACTAAATTTAATCGATTACCAAGCTTACAACTAAATTGATCTCTTTAACTACAGTACAAGGATCAGCCGGCTACCCTTTTTCGTTGAATATACCACAGCAGACGACACTAGCCTGCACTGTTGCCATATTAAATTAACAACAGCAATTCCCTTATCCATGACAACACCATTCTATTTTTCTTGGCGAAATGCAATAGTGTTCCTTTAAAATAACATTGAATAAATTAGTAACTATTTCTTTCAGTCTTGAAAAACTAGTACTAAAATGTATGAAACAAATAATAAGATGTAATTTCTTTGCAAATAAGATTATTTTAATCGTATTTTGCTCCTAGTGATGAAAAATTTAAATTTTAGAACTGAATCATTTATTGGTGTCATGTTTTTTCTAGAGAACTATATAGGTTTAGAAATTGTAAATTTGCATACTTCTCTATTAACAAACACTCTGTTTTGTTGATATTGTACAGCATAATGGATTCTCTATAAACCTTCTTGATTTCAGTTTACCCGCTAATGACATATTTTTAAGGAGATAACAAAAATACACAAATTAAAAATATTTATTTATTATTTTTATTTTATTTATATTTATCACCGGAACTACACTACTTTCATTCCTAGCTAAATAAACTGGTTTGGCAACAATGTGTATACAAACTGACGATTGAAAAAGTGTTGACCAAAATATTGACTTAATAAAACAAATTGCCAATTACTTTAAATGTCGGTTGTTACTAAATTTGTCATTTTTTTGTATGATAGTATTAAAGAAGAAGTTAACCTACGTCTAAACTAAAATGTATATCAAGATGTTTGTTTTTGTTGAGTTGCTATTGTTGTTAATTACTTTTAATTTTCTGTGAACATAAAATGTAAATAGTTTGACTTTATGTTGTAGTTCCTGTGAATATAATTGATAAAAAATTGAGTCAAGAATTATGGTAAGAGATTAATTTTACTCCCCTGTTTACACACCCCTGTTTATCATTGGTACCACACAATGAGGCAGCTTTAGATTAAGATTTTCCCATAATTACTCTGTAGAAATAGGATATAAGGTTCAGCGCACACACAACAAATAAAAGTGCGTAAAAACGTTCTACGTCCATCAAGATACAAAATTTTACATCTAGGAAGGCGGACAAAAAATTATAGAATCAATAATTGATACATTGCATCACACATACTTTCTCTCGCGTTTATCTTTAAATAGAGACATTTAATAAAAACTCACTAGACAAAATAATATACATTGTTGCAAAAACACTCCCCCAAAAAGTATATATGCGTACAGTGAGAAACATTGGGGAAAAAATAAACGTCTTTGTCCACCAAAGAGCTCAGCACCCGCTTCGGTGGCTACATGGTCTAAGGTGCTAAGCTCACAATAGACTATGCTGCCGAAGACGGAGATTGTAGGTTCTATCCCATTCGGGTGGTTTCCTTAAATCGTTTCCCACTCTCCCTTCGCGCTAATTTTGGTATACCTCCTATAAATTTAACCTTACTAATTCCTAACACATTAGTGTATAGCCTAACGGGTAGTCAGACGCAGTGCTAAAATAAAGAAAGAGAATAAAAATAAATTTCTGTTTCCAAAGAACAGCATACAAAATTAATAACGCTTCCTAAAGCTCAGTACCATCTATTAGTTTTATAAAAAAATATCCCAAATAATTTTTTTAACTAATATAACTTTACATTAATAAGTTATTTCGTATCTCAAATATTACAGAGATAGCAAAAAATTGCCATTTTATTTTTAATGCTAAATCATGTTTGGATACAGAGTTTAGTAAAAAATTATTAGAGGGGATTTTTCTTAACATTCAGTAAACTACCTTTAATTTAGGGATAGATATCTAATTCCGAAAAACCCCTTGGGGAATCTTATGAAAACCCTAGATAATTATTTAGCCCAATCGGTAAAATGGATTCTGTTCTAGGCCAAGATACACACAATAGACGGAATTTCGGAAACAACTGTTCTAGTTTCAGTGAATTGTGAAACGTGACTTATAATCAAAATCTCTAGTTTCATTTTTTTGACGATCACAATAACGTTCTTCTCTCTCCAAGGGGCCGTGAGAGAGTTAAAAGTGCCACTTTTAATTTTAGTAGCAGTTCGAAGGGTTACAAGAGTCCTTTTATAATGAATGACATTATGTGCAGGTTTGTAAACTTAAAATCTTCAATTAGTGTTTGCAATATTCTTGACCATTTTTGCAAATAAACATTAATCTTATAACGTTATAGGGGGTTTGGTCTATCCTTGAGGAGACAATGCTTTAACTGAAGGTTATAGTATGATTAAGCCTGTTTTAAATGAGCACACGTGAGCCGGTTACCAAGAGCTGAAGTTACCAATCAGGTGTACATATAGTGTATTATTAATTGTAGCCTATCACACGAGATAAGATGAGTGAACGGTCTAAGACATCACGCTTGCAATAGATTGAACTGCCCATGACAAGAAGATTGGGGCTAGAGTGCTATTTGGTTTGCTAAAAACACATTCTCTAAATTCAACCTTCCTCATTCCAGCACATTTCCATAATCAGTAAGCCTTCATCTGAATATATTCTGCACGGGTAGTGAGATGAGATATTAAACAAAAAACCTTTTACTTTTCTATTGAGATATTTTCCATGAAAACTCTCGAAACATTAGTCCGATCGATGGAGTGGAAAGTTAATTTTTCTAGAGGTTGGGAGATCCATTACTAAGCTTTGCTGTGCATTTAACAAATAAAAGTTTGTGTAAGTATATCTGGACCTCCCATAGGAGGGTGCATCAAATTACTGTGAGGGTCCGGACTTCCCAACACTCTCCTTCAACCCAGATTTCTACGCCTTTGCTTCCGCTAGCCGATGTGAGTTTTGATGTTCCAACATTCTTTATAGATGTAAAAATAGATTGAGCTTAAATGCTGTGATAGGCCTATAAGTAATATGCATGGTGTTCTCAAGGTGCTGTCAGCCCACGGTTTTTAGATTATAAGGTGGGCTCGTTCCTTATCTGGCCTGCAGTTGGTTTTCCCGAGCACGCAAAGCTGCTGTGAAGTCAGCTCGTGACCTACACCTTACTAACGCAGGTTTGCTTCAGTTCAGTAGCTACACGTGGTTGTGAGGTGTCAAACTCGATATTCACTTCTTATTTATATCAAGTATGCTACCAAATTCGCTGTGAATAGTGTTTGTGTGTTTATTCTAATCTTAATGATTATTTTTGTGTGGACCGTGTTCAAAATGTTGAAAAAAGTATTGTATCGCTACTATAAAATGTCGTGAAAGCGTTGTACCGTTGCCGTGTGCAATAATAGCCAAAAGGTAGTTAAGGTCGTGTTACTGAATCAATTCCTAAGTTTAATATTGAACCTTTTGATTCAATAAGTCCAACTGGAAAGTTTACTTAAAAAGATTAAAAATAAGATTAGGATTTACAATATACAGGAAGATAAGCAGACTTTATATTTATTAGACGCCATCGGCAACATACGTACAAAGGTTATGTGATCTGTGTGAGCCAACTGAACCAGAGTCTAAAACATTGGAACAACTTGCAAATATTTTGAATACATTTTTTCAGCCAGAACCGAATGCACTGGGAGAAAGGGTTAAGTTTCAAAACGGTGCAAATGAAGGGGAATTACCAGCTGATATTGCAGCTGAATTAAAAACACTTACACGTTATTGTAAATTTCCAAATGATTGGTTCGATTACGCCCTTTCTACTCAATTTGCGTTCTCAAGATCTGAAATTGAAACTAATGGAGCTTCCCACAGTTAATTTTGGTTCTGCTTTTGAGTATGTTAGTTTTTACTCTAGTTTACGTCTTTCGGTCCCACAAGATGATATCTGTACCACAAATATCAATGTAGTTCAAAAGAAAATTCAGAAACAAAGATTATATAAATCCAGTAAGGGAAAATACGTTGCATACATTGTAACTTTACAAATCACGATTCTGGAAACTGTTGGTATCGAAACGCTTCTTGCCGTATTTGCGGGGGCAAAGGCCATATAAGTCGTGCATGTGAGAAAAAAGCTACCGGTAACACAAGAAGTACTTATCCAGATAAAACAAAATTGAGTTACTCTAAAAGAAATAGGGCTTTATACCAGGTATGCTCAGAGGATCAAACATCTGATGGAGAACGTATCGATTTAAATTAAACTTCTGGCGTGTTTTCTGATATTTTTCATATTAAAAATTCAGTGAAGCCTAATAAAATCATGGTACAGCTAACAGTAGATGGGGTAAATATGGCGTTCCAAGTTGATACTGGGGCACATGTAACATTAATCGATGAGCTTTAGGAGCGAGTTTCTAAATAAAGAAATTTTACCCACTACAGTAAAATGGCGTACCTATATCGGTGCACACATACCATTGTTGGGTAAAGCTAATGTCCTAGTTAATGGAAACAAATTGGATTTAGATTTAGCAAAGAGGGATTTTGCCACCATGTAGGTCTTGAGTGGTTACGAAGCCTTAAGTTAAATTTGACAGAACTTTTAGGAACTGTAAACGTGATCGATAAACCTTCAAGAACTCCCAACATAAATGAAAATCTACAGTATATATTAATAAAATTTGAGAATGTTTTAAGAAAAGGAGTAGGTAAAGTCAAAGGAGTGGTGGCTCAGATCCGACTTAAACCCGACTTGTTCCAGTGTACAGGGGACATCGTAATGTGGCCTACTCCCTTGTTCCTAAGATGGAAGCAGAATTGGATCGCTTGGAAGAAGAAGGTATTTTATCCCAAGTTACCCATGCAGACTACGCTACTCCGGTGGTTCCTGTAATCAAGAGCGATGGTACAATCAGGATTTGCGGTAATTTTAAGACCACAATCAACCCTCAACTCATCATCGAGGACTACCCCATTCCGAATATCGAAGGTATTTTTGCAAATATAGGAAATCGTTCATTTTTTCAAAACTTGATATTAGCCAGGCTTTCAATCATATTGAATTTAAGGAGTTTGATCGCAAGTACTTAACAATTAACACTATAAAGGGGCTTTATCAGTATAATAGACTTCCATTTGGCATTACTACTGCCCCTGCCATATGGCAGAGAACAATTGAGGGGATTTTGAAAGATATTAAAGGAGTTCAAGTTTTTTATGATGATATCTGTGTAAGCTCTGAAACCGAAGCTCAATATTATCAGTTGCTCGAGTCGGTGTTTCAGAGGCTGGAAGATTATAACATCAGGGTTAATGTGGGCAAGTGTACCTTCATAAAACCTTCCATTAAGTACTGTGGATTTATCATAAGCAAGGAGGGTATCCAAAAATTCCCTGAAAAGGTGGAAGCAATTTTGAAAATAAAGCCACCAACTTCAGTAACAGAATTAAAATCGTTTTGGGGGGCAGTCAATTTCTATGGTAAATTTGTACCAGACCTCAGTACTTTAGCCCATCCCCTTTACAATCTTTTAAAATCAGGAGTGGATTTTAATTTCAATGAAGTTTGTGTCAAATCTTTTGAACAAATTAAGGAAACAATAGTAACTAACAGGGTACTAACCCATTTCGACCCGAAGAAACAAATTTTCCTCTCTACTGATGCCCTTACGGCTTAGGGCAATATTGTCCCATCGCATGAGTGATGGCACTGAAAGGCCAATCGCCTTTGCTAGTCGGATCTTGAGTATGGGGGAGCAAAAGTGGAGTCAAGTAGAAAAAGAAGCATGTGCTATTATATTTGGTGTAAAAAAGTTTTTTGCCTATCTCTTTGGCCATCGATTCATCTTAATAAGGACCATCGTCCGTTACTATCCATCTTCGGATCATCCAAGGGTCTTCCGGATCTGTCTGCTCTAAGACTCCAGAGGTATGCTATATTTATTCAAGCGTTCAATTATGACATTCAATATCGTCCAGGTGTGGAGCATGGGAATGCAGATTGTTTGTCAAGTTTGCCTTTGCAAAACCAAGCAGAGGATTTTGACAGGGATTTAGAAGTTTTTAGTTTAGGCCAAATCAATGTACTACCAGTTACTGCAAAGGAAATAATTAGAAGCTTGAATAAGGAAAAAGAAGCAGCGGAACTCATCCAAGCACTCAAATCGGGATTACTTTAAAACGAATAAATAGTTGGGGACATCCACAGCACGAATATTCATTGTTCCATTATTGTCTTTTCTGGGGTCAGCGGGTGTACATACCCACATGCCTAAGATCCAGAGTATTAGAGGAGCTACACGAGGGACACATGGGAGTGGTTAAGAGCAAAACTTTGGCACCAAGTTATGTGTGGTGGCCTAAAATCGATTAGGATATTGAGAAAATGATTTCAAACTGTTTTTCTTGCCAACAGATGAAAAACAACTTATCCAGGAAATCGGTGTTTATAAACGACCCACTGGAACCACTGTCCAGTGGCACAAACCATGGTTTGACCCGATAGTCACCTTTACCACGGGGGGAAGGGGATTACTACGTCTACTACATTTACGCGCGGCGGGCCCCTTACCACTACCACGCGCCACACATTTCCCGACAGACAATCGCGTTGGAAGTGTCCTAACTGGTTACAACGAAAGCATCTAACGCGTGACACGTCCACACGTCTTTCTGACCTAATAGCATTAAATTGCCTCCGGGGGGATTGGTAGGTACCTGGTTGCAGAAAGGAGTCATACATTGATGCAAATTATTTACTATAGGGCGGGATGGGTATCCAAATATTCTATCTCCGCTAGTAGGGAACCTTCGATGTTAGATGCCAACAAATATAGTTCAGACTAAGTGGTCGGCTTGTGTGAAAACACAACATGCCTACTAGTTAATGGGGATACGTTCTCAAGAATAATCTCCACGACTTCTCCCTCAGCCAGATTGAGGCTCAAAATCTCTGCGGCTTTAGAAATAGCTAGGATAAAACCCCTAAATGGTTCTTGGGGACGTTGAAAGCGTCGTACATGTTGCATACATAGTCTTTCTTTCTCTCTTCTGGAGACCAAAGACTCTAAAATACGACTTCTCACTACGCCCCAACTGAGACCCAATTGTACATATTCAGAGACTAAATAAGCTAAAAAAAAACCATGGCCTTCCCCATACAAAGAATGAGAAACTCTACATCTCCTACGAGTCTAAGTTTTGAAATTCTATTTGCGTCTAACAAAAATGTAAACAATACTTTACAAGATTGCCTGTCACAGACTGGCAATAATTTAAGACTATCACTGGCAATTTTACTCAGTGTTTTTGAGGGGGTAGTAATCGGATGACTTCTAATTGGATCAATTGGGGGTCTGATGTGCTCAATGACCTCCTCTAACTCTACAATATTTGACTTACATGGATTCACTATTTCACAGAGAAGGATGGCAACAGTGTGGCTCATATCAAAATTATCAGAGGCGTCCGACTTACAGATATTTTCTAATAGCAGGGATCGCAGAACTTCTACGCTAGTATCAGGGGGGAACGAAATGTCTCTCGCCTTGAGCTCCTGGCGAGGATCCACGGAATTGAGTCTGTAGACGTCCGATTTGGTGCTGATCAAGCTTCCAGGTGCGGTGGCCATGGTGGATGATTGAATCATGAAACAAAAGTTAATCAGCAATATTAGGTTGAACTCACCCATGAGCTCACTCTATAGCAGAGTGGCACAGAATTTGAACCCTATTTCTACCCTAACGTCTAGCTTAGAGGGTTCAAATACAAAAATAATAATAATAATAAGTCAGCAAAATGAAAGTGTGCTGGGTGAGTGAAAAATATCAGGAAAAGCTGGGCTAAACATAAACAATACCCAGCACACGCAATTAAGAACTATTGCGGACTCGTCCCCACGGTCACCCTCAACAATATATATCAATAAACAAGAACGTAACTATATATCTCTGATTAGATTATCACACAACTCTTTAGCTAGCATATTATACCTAAGGATGACGTAAAAAGGGATAAGTACAAATATTTTTGTCAAGAGTTGTTTATTCAAAAAATATGACAACAATTAATTTTAATAAATAATCCCAAGCAAAAATAGGGTATACAATATTTTGCAATCTTAGTATCATGGCCTCATATGGTATGCGCCAAACGTATAAGTGATTACCATCACTAATCATGCTAACAAAAATAGTAGTTAGGCAAAAACAACAATAAATGGCTCCTCAATTTAACCTCAGCCTAATTGCCAATGTTCATCATAAAAATATTTACAATTATTTTATGCCAGTACTCTTTCATTTCTCCGTCCCATAAAAAAGAGAAAATATACTTAACCCTAAAATTATTAGATATCTTATGTTGACGTTAGCTAGATAAATCCATATTTAATTTGCCAACACTTAACAAATTACCAACCATAACTTAGTTGTTAAGGTGGCTATCACTGACCTCTTACTTGCGCTGATGGTGCCTGGAACTTTAAGTTTAATGTGTGAACATTTGAAGTTAAACATTAATAGAATTACTCTATAGACGGTATCTAATAACATTAAAGTTCAATATGATAAAGAGAACCCTTAAGTCTCACAAGGAGTAATAATATAAACAACATTTCTAGATATATGCTTCCTAGTTAGAGTGCAAAGCTTAAGTCCATTAATACTTGACATAAATACTAAGCGCAAAGTTCAAATTTTAAGTCCATTTATATTTGTAATAAATATAAGTGCAAAAGAGATATTATTATAAACGATATCATTAGCTATTCCATTTTTGTTATAAAGTTCAAAGCTTAAGTCATAAATACTTGACATAAATACACGTGCAAAGTTCAAAGTTCAAGTCCATTAGTATTTGAAATAATTACTAAGTGCCAAAAGAGAATTTTGAAAAATAAAAGATTACGCCGAAAAGGAATTTTTCTTACATTATCAATTTCCGAAGCCTTCGCTTGCTCAAGTGATTACCAAAGCCAGTCCCAGAGTGGAACTTCACTCACACGATCACTCTTTTATACGGTAAAACACAATCCACAGAACACGGAACGATGGGATGACGAGGGGGGGGGGGACCAAAGAACATAAACAAGGAGAGGAATGTTCTACGAGCGTCTAGACTGCAGTGGAAGCGGAACTTTGGCACTGGCAGAAGAGTTTCTTCTTTCCAACCAGAGATCTTTGGTTCGGCGGAGTCGTTGCTGAGCTTTTGAATAGCCGCGGCTCTCAGTATTTCGTAGATAGTCTTCTTGTTCAGGTGTGTGTGTTTCGATGGGCCTTTCATGTGTATAATCGAGCCAGCAGCAGATGGTGTCGGTATAATTGGGTAAGCCCGTTGTATTTGGTTTGGTTGTGGTTAGCTCGTGGCTAATGCTACACTCTGAAGAGAAGAAATTTTGTGAACGTGTTTTTTTCCCCCTCAACGAATTCAATTCAAGTAATGTCAAGTGTCAGGTGTGGTGGGGGGTGTTCAGATTAAGGAAGGAGGAATGTTATGAATGTGAAGAAATGTGTTGTGGAGTGATTGGCTACACTGAGTTTATACACGCCAGTGTGAAGGACAGTGGGTGTGGACAAGTTGGCCAGTCAGGAAAGTGAACTCCAAGAGTTTTCGTTGCAGTGTGTATAACTACAACCATAGTGTAAAACTACAACCATTATTCTGTAGGCGTATGGAACTTTTGAATCACAGAAGTAGGAAAAGTTAACATTTATTATTCTAAAACACCTTTTATGAGCATATACATTTTGATAAAAGTTTGTCGAGAAAGATTAGTTGGGGTTAACTTTATATTAATATAATTTATGAAACATTAACAGGCCTTCATCAAACTTCCCGAAGGATTAGCTAGTTATAGCATAATATAACCTAGGCCTAGTAAAAGGTTTTATAACTTTTAAAATATAACAAAGGCCTAGCATAAGGTATTATAACTTTTAAAATCAAATATACTGGAGGCAATAATAGTTAAGAAAGTATATTCCCTTAAAAATAATAGGCCTAAATTCTGTCTTAACTTTTAAAAAGTGAGGTACCGGTAGTTATAAAACTTTTCACTTGCCAAACTGGCTTAAACAATTATTTATTCTTAACTTATAGAGATTGTCAAATATTTGGCGTGCTAAACTTGTAATTACAGTTGTATACTTAAAATAAGACTTTATTAAAATCATTATCCTTCAAGTCGACAAGATAGTTAAATAATAATAGCCCATAAGTTTGAAACTGAACGTTTAAGCATTAATTGTGGTTTGAAAAATCATTTGATTATATTTGGGTGATCATGATATATTTTCCTATTTGATATTTTAGGTATAAATTTTTTTTCTAGTCAAAATGGTGAAAAATTATTTTGCTGTAAATTAAAACTTCTCATTGATAAATTCTCCATGTAGTGTTAATCTATTGTTCTATGGTGATCATAGAGATTTTACATTTTATTATTGTTTTGGAGCTATCTAGTAAATTATTCTTCTTATATTAAATTCATATATAACATAATGAACAATCTCACGGACTTCTCAATTTTATTCATTAATTTATATGTAATCAATACCCTTAGGTCTTGCACTTCCTAATCTTTAAATTTTGGTTTTTGGGTAAATAAGAGATTAATTAAGAGTTTATTTTTCTTGAGGCTGACCTTCTGGTTTTTCCCGCAGCCAGGGTGGGTTGCGTGTCTGGGTACTCTTGGTACACCCAGGTTTTCAATAATTTGTAACTCAAACGACTCACTCCTATCGCCAACTATTGATTATTATTTTGTATATATCGAACTCCCACTTGATAGTTATTGTTTCAATCTAGTTACGGTTCACATGGTCGTAGAGATAAGGTAATAGAGCGGGTTGTAACATAAATAAATTTATTATAACAAACAAATAATAAGATATAGGATTACATTAGATAAACAAGCGTTTTTGTTAAATGGTTGACAGTTATAAAAGTTGAAAATGTTTGATAGGACCACCTGGAGATGATACAGAATAACAGTGAATAAATCAAAGCTAGATAGAACAACAAGTGTTGGTTTTAATAACTCCAAATATACAGGTCCTGACTTTTGCTTCGGAGAACAAGTGTCTAAGTCAATACAGCCACGGTATAATGGGCAGTTACGTTGAGAGAATACATTCAAAACAATATTGCAGGCTGTTGTTATAATAAAGTAGAAAGGCCTCATGTCATGAATACTAAGAACCAATTTATAATAGATACACATTTATATAACCTATATGTTTAGAGCTACTAAGGAGAATATCTGTCAAGCTAGCTAGCTTGGATTAAACCTAGGGGAGTCACATATACCCACGGATAAATGTACTATAAGAGGATCTTCTATATTTTGTGTATATATTGAGGATGGCTAACAATCAGGCATCAACAGCAAATTGTACTATGGCCGGTACTTTCCTAGTGAGTATTGAAAAGTGGTCAGGGTTTTTGAACCTTAGCTCTCAACCATTTCATTTATAAAATTATATTAGTTTGCCTTTGTTTACATATTAATACGATCAAGATACTGAGAGTACTAAACTGATAAATACATTTTTCATTTCCCATTCGTCTAGGCCTAATTTAATTATCTTTATTACTGTCAAATGATTAATTATAAGAAAGTGTGGGATTTTATGGTAATTATAAGTTATGTAATCATAACCAAAGTTGTAAGCAAGATATGTTTTAAATTTCAATTCATTAACTTCATTTTCAGACCTTTAAACTTTTAATCTAATAGTTTTTCATTATTTAAAGTCTTTGTTGGAATATTAGAGTCATCCAAATTTATTACTTTACTTTTCATTTTAAGGATCGTGCAATGTATTAATAGCTGAACCCGGAAGCTGGGAGATGCAACTGTGGCTTGCACGTGTGGCCCTTTAGTGGGGTGGGAGGTTTTGGCGTGGACTCCTGGCCAATCAGCACATTCAATTTAGCGTCTGTGTTTGACCCTATGTGGAAGGGAAGCGTAAGACGCGACAGCGAGACTGGCCGGTTGACACGCAAACAGATAAGACCTGTATTCAAAAATTTATTTTTATAACGTGGAAAGATAGGGTTTTGAGATGGGTGGAAAGAGCCCAACGGCCAAAAGAAAGTTCTATCTACGCGAGCACACTTTAAACTATAATTCATTCACGACCCAAGTTTTCTTGGATGATAGCTCAAAATGTTACTAGAAGTAATCCCTAATATATCACTACTGGCATCTATCACTTTGTAATATATTATCACTGATGGTACTATATTAATGTGATAGTTAACCACAGTAATTTAGGCCAATATTATTTATATATTTATTTGAGGACGGACACAAAGTTTATTTATCGTTTTATTACACTTTAAAAAATATTCACACCACTTTCAAAAAACTTCTAACGAACATAGCTTCAAAATGTCGACTGACGAATTTAAACCATATGGTTGAACATGACGGTAAACAATTTTTTTTACACTGAGGCAGACACGCACTTGATGAAAATATTTTATTCAGTTAAATATTTCAAAATATGATAAAATAATCATAAAATCATTTATTGTATGTAAAAAAAAGACAAGATTGTTTCCCTTTTCCAAGTAAATACAATGCCTGTATTAAAAGGTATTGATGTGTGCACTATATTACACAAAATCAATAACGTTCCAAAATGAAGAATAAGAACTTTTAATTATGTTTAAAATATTGTTTCGAGTTGGATAAAAAGAAATTATTTAAAAAAATGAAATAGTATGAGAAGAGTTAAGTTCACGTTGTTTTTAATGTAATATATAATATGTAATTAAAGATATTTACATTTATAACAAAACTGTGATCTTTTACAAGTGTTGGCAACCCAAAACCTAAACATATTATTTTAGAACTGTCATCCAGGTAAAAACCTTTTCATGAATAGACTTTAGCATTTCTCACAAGTGGCGCACCGCAAATAGTAAAGGAAAAGGTGCCAACAAAACAGCATACGGCATCTAACCTAACTAGGTCCCAAACGAAAGCGCAAGATTACCTGGCCTATGTAGCCATACGAAAAGAACAAAGTGAACCTGCCGTTTTAGGACGTCAATAAATATTACTATGTCTTAAATTTTTAGTAAAGAAATATGAATTCATAGAATAGAAAAACTTTAACACCTGGTCCTACACATATATAGAGCATAGATCCCTCGTATTTAAACTACGTCTGATGGACATAGTGATAAAGGACATGTTCTGAGAGAAACATGACTGTTTCTGAAGGACTTAGAAAGCATAGTAAGACATACTGACTATAAACAATCTGAAGGACTTAGAAAACATAGTTAAACACTCTGACTATGAAAAACATGTCTGAACGACTTAGAAAACATAATTAGTCGCTCCGACTATAAACAACATGTCTGAAGGACTTATAAACTTAGTTCATCACTCTGACTATGAACAACATGTCTGAAGGACTTAGAAACTTAGTCACTATGACTATAAACAACATGTCTGAAGGACTTAGAAAACACATAATTAAAATTACTATCCGAAGACACATCAAAACAATCTCTCCATCACTACAAATTATATCTGAAGGACATACAATCAAAAGAATAACACTGAAACAATACTTGATGAAAAAGTTTCAAAGAGGCTCCGCAGGCACAGTGGCGCTCTTTCGACGGACCGTTGAGGAGGGAGAACATCTTATCTTTATTTTCAACCACGTGTGCCCGCCGATGAAGACTAAGTAAAGTCGGTGCTGTTGGAAGGGTCAGCCACGACGTGGAGATCGTATCCGCTAACATCCAGTCTATGCTCTAGATACAGAGTCCTTATCCGTAACTATGTAGAAGTTGGTCAACTTTAATTTTTTAAGGAGTAAGGACTAGGTTATATAGAGTACACAAATTAGGCTTTATCCGAATAGTCTACTTCACGCGCCGTCGACCCTTGACGTTTACTCGATAGTTGCAGTAGCAATCACGTGATCAAATGCATATGCGTCCGAATAGTTACGAAATGTGCTAATATGCCCCTCACACGCCTTTGAGACCAAGGACGACAGCAAGTTACCCTTGACATGCCGTCGATGCGGTGTTTGAACGGCAATTGTTTAATTTTTCGTCTGCTAGAGAGAGAGAATTTGTAGAGTAATGTGATCTTTGATAACTCACGTTAAATATTCTGGCTGTTTTGTAGAGTTGTATTGTTTTGTGTTGGATAATTTGTCATGTGCAGTGAAAGTAAGTCGCCACAAATCTGTAAGTGGCCTATGCTAATTCGGGCTGATAGATGGGGTTTAAAATAGTTTCTAAGATCATTGGCAGGAAGCAGCATTGCACTCAAGGGTGTGAAAATTATATTTTGCCGTTCGAATAGTCTATTGCAGTCTTCTATCTCAAGTGCGTGTTAAGTCTAAAGTCATCATGTCAAATGTACGTGATTATTCGGATACATCCTGAGTAAATATGTGTGCCCACATTTAAATAAAAGCACCAATGGCAGTGAAAGAATACTAATACATTGAGTTATTATTCTTATCGGACAAAAAAAAGTCAGCTATCTATATACTAAGACAAAACAATAATTTAGAAAATATTCGCACGAATCACCTATTTCACAGTATATCGTTCCGCCATAATCTTAGGGCTAAGGATTTTCTGAAAATCTTGACTTTTGGAGGAAGTGTAAATGTCCAACCACAAAATCAATAATGTGTTCCTCAATTAACCGCAAAAGATCTAACTTTGCCCATTCTAAACCATATGATGTTAGTACACAAGTTCCAGTTGACGGATCAACAAAGTATTTCTTGTTATTCACTATATTATGCACGTACGGCGGCGACTCAAATAATAGATTTTCAGAACTGCCAACTTAAAAAAAGCCTCTAAAATATATATATAATATATATATATATATATATATATAATAAAAATCTAAAAATAAGTTAAATAATTGTTATATTCACAAGTTCGGGAACTAACTTAAATCTAACCTTACTTTCCAATTTGATGTAAACTTGAATTAAATAGATAGGGCTTCTAATTAGTTTCATGCTAAGTTGTCATGCTTGGATATAGTGGCAAGCAGTAGCACCTAACCAAGATGCAATGAATATGTCAAAGAGGCGTTTTAATCATCTTTGGAAATGATAAATTATTTAATCTCACAATCAGAATATTCTAATGGCTGCTGTTTTTTTTATAGATATAGGCCTAATTTATGACGCCACTCGATTCTTTTTTTTTTAATTCTACTAGCTCAAATTGTTGTGTAGGCGTTCTCTACTCAAAATGTGCTATAAACATATTTATTAGATATTTTGTTTAGCCCAGTTTCTTTTATTTATTATACGAAGATGGGAGGATGGCACACCATAGAAAATCATGTATTAAATCTACACTAAATAAACATCATGTATACATTTCCTGGATAGCTCAGTGGTAAGAGCATTGGCGTACTAAGCCGAAGGTCCGGGTTCGATTCCTGTGTCCAGGTGTAATTTTTCAATTTTCAGAATATATCTAATTGGTGCTTGCCCCACTAAAATGCATAGATGATAGCTTCGGCTATCTGATTCATTAATATATGCAATCGTGTACAATTATAATATAATTGTCAATTGGCTTAAATACACTGCCAACTACCGAGTCGCAGGTGGCTGCGTTGTCTGATGGCTGTGATCTTACATAATCACATGTTTATAAGCTGACGACTTCCGCACGTCCATCAAAGACTCTGCCTTAAAATATGAGTGAAGAATGACCATGGGCACGTGACGAATCCTGGATAGCTCGGTGGTAAGAGCATTGGCGTACTAAGCCAAAGGTCCCGGGTTTGATTCCCGTGTCCAGGTGTAATTTTTTAATTTTCAGAATATGTCTAAGTGGTGCTTGCCACACTAAAATGCATAGATGATAATAGCTTCAGCTATATGATTCATTTTAATGTTTTGTAACAAAATGTTTACAATTTAATTTCCAAAATATACATATCTGGTCCTACCTAGAATCAAAACAGGTGCTCTTGGTTCTGTAAGTAGACATGCTTAAAACTTAGCCAAGGTATCTTTCTACATCTGTCCCTAGACATTTTCTTACCTTCTCTAGTCAATGTTTAGAACTTCATATTATGATTTTTTTTTTCCAAAATGCATGTCAAAATAAGTAGGTTGGAATCCTCTCACTTATATCTTGTGCTACTAACGTAAGTCTACATTTACCCAGAAACGGAGTGAGCTTACGTTCACAGATTTCACTATGGTGTAGCTTATAAGATAGGGCCATGGTGTAATCCAACAAGGCAAGACTGTCACCTTTCAGGATAAACTGAGTGTACTTGAAAATACTATATAAACACAAGCAACCTCTTTAGTTTAGTATTTAATTTTTCACTCCTATTAATCAAACGTGGTTTAAATCTTTACATGGGTGGTTGTTAGGAGCGTTTGTTTACATTTTTGAATTTTTTTTTAAATCTTGCTTTGATACAAATACTATTTTAGAGCATAAAAGAGTTTAGCAGATATAACTACATATATATATCTAATTTAATCTTTAAATTAATGAAACTCTTTAATTAGCCTATACATCAGCTTAATCAAGTCTAGTAGGGCCACTGACTAGATGATCAAATATATTTATTTGAATGGCAAAAGCAAATAACTTCAGAAATTAAATATACACTAAACATTCGGATATATATGCAACTAAACTATTTAAACTGGGTTATATTTTGTAAAATTTACATCATTACCATAGAAGTAGATGTGTGAAAAAATTTGCTACATCATTCATCAATGCATAAATAGATTTTGTTCAGTATTAGCCAACATTGACTACACCAATGTAGAGAGAATAGAAAGGTAGCGCTCTTGGAGGAATATGATTATGTCATTGCTTAGGTCACCCGGTACACACCAGTTATATTTGAATACGAGTCACATATGCATAATTTTCTTAAATAAGTAAAGTAATGCTGTTAATTGGAAATTGGTGTGGATTTTAAAGGTTATTTATTATTTAAAGTTCCAAAATGTGACCTGATTCTTAACGATTTACATGGTGTTCCACATAGCTTTGTGTATGTAAAGTACTGGCTTGTGTACTGATTGACATCACACATGCATTCGGATGTATTTCTCCTTCTATTCTCTTTATTTTGGATTGCACCTATAAAATGAGATCTTTTAGAATGGGGAAAAAATATTTCAACTGAACAATCTTTTAGTGATTTTAATTATCATTGTTCTCTTTGTCACTCAATTTCTTTTCCTTCATTGTAGTTATCTTATTCCCGATCTTCCAATAAATGGCATGTATTGTAAATATGTATTAAACGTTGAATTAGACTCACTTTATTTCCACATGGTTGGCCGTATCTCCAAGTCAACTTTTAACTCGCAAGCTAAGTATACAATAACCACTTACATCAAATTTTTACAATAGATGATCTCAAAAATCTTCAAAATATATTTGTAAGTATAGAGAAAATATCACTTTAGTTAACAATTTCTATGGAAAATAGCAACTATAAGCCATTCATGAGCTACGTTTACCTGGATGACAGCTCGAAATGTCACTAGAAGTAATCCCTAATATATCACTACACCAACAGCTGACATCTATCACTTTGGATGACTGTAATGAAAACAGATGGTAATATATTAATGTGATAGTTAACCACAGTAATTTAGGCCAATATTATTTATATATTATTTGAGGTTGGACACAAAGTTTATTTACAGTTTTATTCCCCTTAAAAAATATATTAACACCACTTTCACAAAAACTTCTAACAAACATAGCTTCAAAATGGCGACTGACGAATCTAAACCATATGAATGAACATAACGGTAAACAAGTTTTTTACAAAGATGCAGACTCGCAGTTGATGAACATATTTTATTCAGTTAAATATTTCAAAATACAATAAAATAATCATAAAATCATTTATTGTATGTAAAAAAAATGACTTTTTTTTCTTTTCTAAGTAAATACGATACCTGTATTAGAAGATATTGATGTATGCACTATATTACACAAAGCCAGTAACATTCCAAAACAAAAAATAAGTTATTTTAATTATGTTTAAAATATTGTTTCGAAATGGATAAAAAGAAATTATTTAAAAAAATGAAATAGTATGATAAAACTTAAGTTTACGTTATTTTAAATTTAATATATAAAAGGTAATTAAAGATCTTTACATTTATAACAAAACTGTGATCTTTTACAAGTGTTGGCAACCCAAAACCAAAACATATGATTTTCGAATTGTCATCCAGGTAAAAACCTATCGTGAACGGAATATAACTAAAATCATAACTAAATTTTGATGATAGAATGCTCTGAAGAAAGTAATGGCCGCTATCTTTATTGGTGTTAGACCTATTATTTGATGTATTCTGGCTTTATATTGGTTGGGTTTTTGATAAAAGTGTGGCCTTGTGCAGTTTGGAAAGATTAAAAGCTAAAGCATACCTGTAAATTATGAATTAATCCAAATTTTATTTTAAAATAATGTAGAACGGTCATTACTAATACAAGAAACCATATAGTGCTTGAATATTTTGGAAATAAAAGTTGCAAAGAAAATGTTTATCCTACTCAATCAATATAAATCATTAAAATGTTTTATTTTGTATTCTATTAAGTACAACACTAAATAATAATAATAATAATATTACAAAAATGATCAACACCATTAAAATGTGAAGCTAACAACATTATATTATTCAATTTAGGATTATAGGCCTATTTTGTTTGATGTCACACTTGTATGATCAGGAACTTATGGAGTAAAGATGTTCAATACAGTGAGTAGCTTATTATTGGAGAAAAAACAATACCTGAGCACAATACCTAGTTTTAATGTTAACATTTTTAATCTCATTTAGCCAATAAAATAAACAAATGAATGATTAAATTTGGAAAGATCTAGATGGTATTTTCAGAATTTCAAGTCACCTAAACATTTGAAGTGGTATAACATTTCCATATCAGAAATCACTTGCGCTTATCGTCAGAGTACCAAATGTTTACAGAAAAGAATGTAGACTTCACATAATGAATTAAATGCACTTTGTTTCGCTTGCTCAAGAATTTCAACAGTATTTGCGTGATTGTTTACATCTATCGCTCTTAGCCTTCTAAGTTCCCCAATGTTTAAATTAACATCTTGGACTTCTGCAAACTGCTGAATGTCCCTGTAATTACATTAGAAAAACAAGCAGGTAAGTACAAGTCGTAGGACCAACTGGCTCTAGCAGTTTGTTTATCATTTTGTCCTCTCGTGTCAATCAGGGGTGAAGAATATGTCCAAACACATGAATGAGGTTAGGGGAAATGAAATCAGTCCTGGGGAAATTTGGGGCAGGAAAAGGCCAACAATTTTGTTGACTTTTTAGTACATTCTGGTTCTGATATGGTAGTTTCATTTGTATGAAAAACAAAAGCTGATGACACTCAACACCAACACTCAATATGTGCCATAGTAAGGCAGTAGGCTGTATAGGGGCCAAGAAATGTGTCAGAGTTTTAGATAAGAAGTCAAGAGGTTGAAATAAGGGACAAAGGAAAAATCTAATAATTGAACCTGGCTAATGGCATGATTGAGTGATGAGTCATAAGTCACCTATCCTACCGTGGGTGTATGGTAGCTATGGCGGGCAGGCTGTGGAATTCAGTCACCAGTTATATCGAGGCCTAATTACAGGTGATGTGCGTGCAGTTTATTTAAACTTGTGACATGTGTATTGTAATAATTATGTAGCCCTATTAAGGTTTGTACATTGTACAATGGAAAATGTTTATAGAAATTAGATGGTTTAATGAAAGAAATGTTTATTATGTTGACTTTTAAGAGCAAACAAGAAGTCAACTGTGCTTATTGTGAAACGCGTGGTAGACGTGATAAACTCGGATATCATGTATCTAATAAACATCCCCAAGGAGAACCTAGAAGTAAGGTTCAAGGGAGTATTGCAAGTTTTGTAAAACGTTAATTATGTGATCAGGAAAAACATAATCGTAAATAGCGAAAGTATTTCCCCTAGTGTGGTTGATAGTGATGGACCTTGCAGTAATGGTGGGTCTATGAAAAAACTAAAAGTTTATAAAATTCAACAATTAAACCAAGACCTTCCGAATTACATTCCATTGCCTCTTACTCTCAAGATGTAAAATTAAATGTTGGTACTGTTAAGTCTACTGGTATCAATGAACAATAATAATACCAATATGTAATGCACACAAGGAAATTGGAAGGCTGCCATTTCTGGGAGACATATATTCAATGTTTTATTTTGAGTGCTATGGTTTTCAGGGATTTTTTATGAAAATGTTATGTTATGGGGAAATATTGGATCTCTGAACATATTCTGCACCTCTGATGTCAATCACTTGGTTAATAATTTTTTCTGCTCTGTGCAACTTAACGTATCAAAGTATTGGTCACATTTTTAAAATTATAATTGTCTTACTAACAATTTAGGTTATATGCATATGTACTAATTATTCTAATGAGTTAGGGATTAGAAAGGTTGAATTTAGAGGAAGTATACCCACATTTGTGTGGAGGCAGAGTGGAAAACCATTTGAGAAAAACCATTCTCAGTAAACCAAACCGGGATTTTAACCACGATCTCCATTTCATTGGCAGTCTAGTCTATTGTGTGAGTGACGACTTAGACTCTGCGGCCACTGAAGCAGGTATGTTGGTCACTTAACCCAGCCATTTTTAACAAATATTCATTTACAAATTATTAACTAGTTGGGTTTCTATAGCACTGTATTTCTTGTGTTAACCACTTTGTCTACATAGTTTTTGTATGTTGAGACGTTGGTCTCCAACCCCTTTATTCCCTTCTGTGACTGCGTACAACCCGAATGGGTAGTAAGTCGCAGTGATGATAATAATAATAATAATCATCATCATCATCTTCTGTTGACCTAAAAAGCTAATGAGATGCATTTATAAGTTGTTTTTATTAAATTGCAACTACAATATAAATCTCTTTTGTTCTGGTGCTGTTTTTGTCGTTTAAACACTTCACAATTTTCATCTTATAGGTACTATTTTGTTTGCACTAATTCAATCTTATTTTAAATCAATAAAACTAATCTAAATAACATATACATACCTAATCACACGGTGCCCTTATCTAAATATTTATTTTAGCACTGTGTCTTACTAGTCGTTCCGGTTATACGCTTTAAGTACTAATTACTCTAATGGGTTAGGAATTAGGAGGGTTGAATTTAGAGGAAGTGAACCCATATTTTCGTAGAGGGAGAGTGGAAAACCATTTAGAAAAAACCACACCAGTTCACCCGATCAAGATTCGAACCTCGATCTCCCCGGCCTTGGTAGTCCATCTCAACACAAAACTAGTGCATTAGCTAATCACGTCACCGAGGCGGGTCTTATATAAATAACTATTATAGCAATTCATAATGCCTGTTCAATTATAAATGCCCTATTTAAAATAAGTTGAGAGGTGAAGTAAACAATCACACTCACTCCCTACCGCTTTATACGGCCCTGTCAAGAGCAGCAGAGTTAAAAAATATTATTGGTTACAAAAACATTGTGTAATCAGAGAAATCACCAAAAATATAAATGAATGGTATAAGTTTCTACACAGACTAGTGGATCATTTCAACGATAGCTGAAGATTATCATGCTAGAATTTATTCATAGTTTTTATTGAGAAAAGTTCTATGGAATGAAAAAGGCTATGACCCCTCTCACAGTTTTCTATCTATTTGTTAGACCATTAAGTAAGAATTGAGTGTTAATTTTTACCAAAGAAAAATATTCTATAAATACTGATATACAAGCATACACAGATCAGGGTTTCCATTGATAGTGATGTAAGCAAAGGATGATTGAACAGCTGAGCCAATGTAGAAGAAAATCTGTAAACTCACTAGGAAAATTAAGTTTTTGTTGAAAGCTACTATTTTTGTAGACATCCTGAATCCCTTTTTTAGCATGAGTGTTTGTCAAAATCAATTAAGCTGTTTTTTAAAATTGTAAATCGCAAAAATGGACCTATTAATTTAAATATAAAGAAAAAGTTAGTAAGATCTAGCATCATTCACTCATAATTAAGAACAATCATTACATTACATCAAATGGTTTTCCACTCTCCCTCCACGCAAATGGGTTCACTTCCTCTAATTCAACCTTCCCAATTCCTAATCCATTAGCGTAATTAGTACTTAAAGTGTATAACCTGAACGGGTAGTAAGACGCGGTGCTAAATATTATTATTATTATTATAATTATTATATTACATCCATTATTGTTTCCAGTCTGTGGTCAGGGTAAGTTTTTTATTCAAGTCTTATATTTTTCCACTACCGGCTTGCAAGGCCTATCATAGCTTCATATGCCTTATAATCTAATTTAAGACTAAAACAAGCACAATATCCAGTCCCCGGGCGTTAATTTATCTATGTGAAAAGGTAAAACCATATTTCACCAATGATAAATTTTTCGGCCATGCTGGAAATCAAACTCGCGATCCTTAGCTCAGTAGGCAGACACACTACTGACTGAGCTAAGGTGTTGGATAATTAAGAACAATCATATACTATTGAATTACATGCTCAATCAGGGAGTAACTTAACAATATACACTAAACTGCTTGTAGCTCTTTTTCTGCCCAGTTTGTATTCTTTTGACTATTCTATTCTCCAGGTTTCTTCCCTCAAAACAGTTTTTTTTTCAATAATATAATTTCTAGAGAATGTAACCAATATTATTTAAGACTAGTATATTTAAAATTTCAATAAGCGATTATTTATTAGTACAAATATTGGTAATAAATTATTATTCCATAAACATATTTAAAAATGGGGCATCATCTTTGGAAGATGTACGACAAGACCACTGGATATTCCCTCCCTACTTTTATTATAGGTTACTTAACCTACAAACTTATTTTAAATGAGATAAATGATCTTACCGAATCATTTCGTTGCTCCTTTCTTCTCTTGGTGTATTAATATATTGGTCACATTTCCCCCAAAATATAAGTGTATCTAATTTTTCCTTGAGTTTTGTGGTTTCCAGAAAATGGTGAAAGTGTTCTCTTCCATGAGATGTACTCAATACATTGTTGAGATTTTTTGTCCAATCCTCTCGGGTTTTAGGGGACAAACTGCGACATCCATTGCTGTTTCCTGCCATGTTTTCTCCTGAGCTTATGTTCAGTCAGGCTGAAATTGGGCGGTAGAAAAAATAATTGTTTTATTATTATTATTATTAAGTTACTTCTTGAAATGTATTAAATTTAATTTACAGGTATTTTACTCTAATAAATTTAACTAAATAAAGTAGTGAATGTTTAATACGTAGTGAACTTTATTTAGGAGTATAGTGTGATTGATTTACTTTTCGAAATTTACTAAATTTAATTTGTAGGTATTTTAATGTTATAAATTTTACTAAATAAAGTAGTGAATGTTTTATACGTAGTGCACTTTATTTAGAAGAATAATGGGATTAATTTACTTCTTGAAATGTATTATTTATTATTGTTATGTTTTATTTTTATTGTTATTATTTTTTATTATTAATTATTATTGTTATTATTATACAGAGATCCCCTATTAGGACCTTTACTTCCCTGTTTTTGTTTTTTTTCCCTCCCATCTCACTACCTGTTTGGATTATACACATAATTAAGCTAATGTGTTAGGGTTGAGGAAGGTTGAATTTAGAGAAAGTATTTTTGCACTTGAAACTGGTTTTAGTGAATTTAAATAACCCTTTGGGTCTATAGCTGTGGTCTCCTACTTGTTAAGCGTGCATATTTATGTTGAGTTATAAAATTTGTTGTTAGGCAGTTGGTTTATTTTAAAGTAAAATAGAAGAATAATTAGTATTATTATGAAGATACAGGTTGTTTAACCTCCCGCCTCCCTCTTGAAAATGGGGTCTCATACAATATGAGGTGATCCTGTAAAATATAGGATGGGGGTAAGCCAAGTCACATCCAGGACTTTCTTTCGTCTATAGTTTTTGAGTATGGTATCTTTAAAAATGCGGACCACCTACTAATGTAAGTCATGAATACAGGTCTTAGGCGTCTGTCGATCTTTAATTATTTAAGTGGGTCGTGTATATTAAAATATGATTCAAGACAAATTGGAGGCAAAACTAATCAACATACCATGATGGAATTAAAAATGTTATAATTTGCATTTTGTTAAGTTTAAAAATTATTTAAAAATTTAAATGAACTTTCTTGTGCATGAAATATAGCATTTTATGAGATTAAAGTAAATGGTTAAAAACATAGCCCTAGCCTTATTCAGTCAATTTTTAAACATAACAAGTAAAACAATAATAAACATTATAGTTTTTTATTGTTTTGTTTTGATAAAAAAAAAGAACTGCAATTCCTATAGAAATACAACATTGTGACAATTTGCTATCAATTCCAAGTAGGCAGGCCCTCATTTTATATAGTAGGTTTATTAAGAGAGAGAAAGTTTGATTGCTTAGCCCTTTGTTTCTTTTAGGTTTATTTTTATTATAGAAAAGGCCTTATCAGACAACTATAAAAGTTACTAGATCTTTCTCTTATTCATGCATCAGGTCATGTTACCAGCTCTCTCTCTCTCTCTCAAACTGTGGTTACAGTGCAAGTTTTTTGGTGCTAGGTCGAGCTATGATGAATATGTTTATCCGCCCAAATTGGGTCCTAGTTATAGTGGAAAGCACATGTGTATGAGATAATCCTTTATTTTTAGTGGAGTATAGGTTAAAAAGTATGTTATATATTTCACCTTAGATTGTTATAAATATATCATTTAAATTTCCTCATTTTTATAAAATACCACGCAAGAATACTGCGTGAACCCTTTATTTTCTCTTGATGTAATTTGACTAACAAGTATTAGACTATACAAATAGCTATCCAGTCAACCTACCAAATTGGATGAATAGTACTGAACCAAATGTATTTTGAATTATACATTAAGTGCAAAAGAGAAGTCTTTTAAACTCTATATAACTTATGTACAGTTTCACTTGTCGCTGAAATTGTATGAGTGAAAAAAAAACTTGTTTTAACTTAGAGCAGTTTGTGTGGCTAATTTGCTTGTAGTGTAACCATCCCTTGTTGTGCAATACAATATATGTTTTTTTCCCCATTTTAACAAATAGTTATTCGTGAGAACTCTACTTTGGGTGAATAGGCTACACTTCTACCGTAACCACAGCCTTGTGATAGAGCTTATCAATACCTATAAAATAACAGTAGTAATTTAATAAAATGTAATCAATTTTGGCCCAGTGAAAAGTGAACTGTACTAGTACCCAAGTCATATCTTGCGGGAATTGGCAAAAATGTTATGTGTATTTAAAAAGCGTTTCACACACAATTATTCAAGCCTGCCATACATGGACAATGTACAATCCCGTTTCAATTACCTAGTTTTATAGGTCTCACTTTTGACCTTGCACAGAGCCACAACTCACAATAAACACCTAAAATCACAAACAAATTTATCATCTGTAATGTTGAGACTGCTAAGCATAATATTCAAACTGAAGGCTCTCAGTCCAACCCCTTCACGTTCAAACTTGTATGTCAATTAGCAACTTGCATGCCAATTATTGGGCAAATATCAAACCTGTTTGAATCCTTTATGAACGAAGTTTGACATTACCCTCATGCATTGCCTCACACTATCATCTTTAAATGTCAATCGTAACTGTGCATGAGGCCCTTAAGGGAAATAAAAGCAGCGTAGGCCTATTTCCTTGCCAATATAACCAGCATATTGGTTTTTCCATAGAATTTATATTATTTTTTATCATATTTGAATTAATTTATTACCTAAAACCCTATCTTACCCTGTCTTAAAATTCCTTGAAGAAGTAACATTACACATTGGGGAAAGGTCACTTTTATTCAAATCCAACTTTTTTCCTTTTTATATCACAATAGCTTCTAACATTTTTTTGGAAATGTATAAACACTAGAATAGTGTTTACACATTCCCAAAACATTTATCACAGATCAAGTTAACAAATTTTATAGCTAGCATGGCTCAAATAACAAGAGCGAGGTGACTTAAACCACATCGATTGTGAAGGCTAGATGCTCGCGCCATCGATGTTTATTAGTCGATGATTTTTAGTTATCGAATTTACTCCGTTTGCCCAGAGAAGCGGACCATTCACTAGGTTCCTTGAACACAGTGTGGTTTTTTGCCGTGGCCATACATGGCAAGTCACTAAATGGCATTAGTTAACTCCAAAAAGTCAGTACAATGGATCGCAGAAGGCAATTAATTTGTATTTATTTTATTTACAAAGAAAAAAATTACAATTTAGTGGGTTTATCTTTTGAATGTAAGGCGAAACAAAGTGGGAGCATTTGTGGCATTGTTCACAGAACGTCGCAAAATTCTTCAATTATTTTCAGCTGTCCAAATCGTAGTTTGATGTACTATTATAATGTCTAAGTGGAAGCTTGGTTCAGAGTAATTTGAAAATTAGGAATCAATTTCACCGGACTTGCACTTTGGCGCTCGACATAGGACTGAAAAGTGATTATAATGCAGAATTAACGTAAGGTAAAATCCCGTTCCGTGTGAATAGCTCCATATACTCGCATGCCCTACTTCAACCAGACACGACCACAGCACCGGACTAGTCCAGTGGGGTGCCGTGAGTTCAACGACAGTCATGCACGGGAAATAGACGTGACCGTGACGTGTGTAAAGCCCCAATACACCCAATGATCAACTGAACTCACGGGACCGTGCTGAGTTCTGCCACGGGAACAAATTACGCTGTGAGCAAGGAGCCTAGACGAACCTAGACGCGACTACGACATGACAACGGACCTATCCAACATTCCCCATACATTACCCGAACTCTCAGTAACATGGGGCTGACATTCATATGTCCAGAATTTGCTAGACATATCATCACCATTTTTTTTATTTAGTTGCGTCTAACAGCGTCGGAGAACGCTAGTGTGTATTTGAAAAAAAAAAAATTATTTAATAAAATATATGTGTTGCATGTCAATCAGATAGATTGGACAGCTACAAATAAAATATCAATATTTTATTAATTTACGAAAGGGAGAAAGAATATTAATGTATTTGAAAGTAATTTACCTCAAAGTTTATTGTCCCGGACTAAATGCAGTCACATGAAATCACGTATATCCCCGAATTGAAACACGTGGTTGTTAAAAATATTGTCTTTTGATAAATATTGTAGCAGACATCATAGAAGAGGACTAATATTATCTGATTTATGAATAAAATGCTTTAACGCATACCCTTTGCCACTGGGGGATGTCGGATGGAAAAAATATATATATACTGACCGTGCTGTTTACAAGAAAATATAATAAAGTACATCTATATCACAAATTATCGTTAAAATAATAATTGTTCCTAAATAACATAATTAAAAGATATATTTAAATCAAAGATGCTCTAGTTTCTACTCACCGTATTAAGATGCCCTCGGATTCTCTGACCATCTTATTAGGAGAAAACATTCAAAGAACAACAGCATGGCGACTTCAAACACGTGTGTCCACTTCCAGTTCATATACGCCAAGAAGTCTAGAGTGGACTCAACCTCGAGATCCCTGCTGCCGGAGTTGCCTAGCGGCGTGTCTACGAACCTTAACTTTACCTCACCCCTCAAGCTGTTCACCCTCATTTGTTTCCCTTTCACCTTGCCTTCATCCGTCCTTCTCCTTACCTATATTTCTGAGTTTATCACCCTTTTTCTTTGCTCCATTCGCATCAGATTTTGCAGTATATATAGACCACTAGCCAGATCCACATTATAGCTAATTTACTGCAAACCAGCGTCGAAGGAGGAACTTCTACATCGTACCGCATCAAAGAACACGACGACCATGAAGTTTAGGGCGTCGGATACACCGCAACCATGGACAGGAGGATGAACTTCGGTTACTACCTTGAACGGCGCTTGATCTTCCACATTATAGGACAAGTAAAATACGCAAAAGAGAAACTTAAGATAATAGAAATATTTTGTGAAGAGGGATTCCCCAGTAAGTAAGAGAGTGTTTTTAAAGGTGGCTTGGGTAAATTTAACCAAAGAAGTTACAGGTAGCTACATTCCAACCAGAGATCAACCAGAGCCTAGCTAGCTCAAGTACTAAACAAAAAGGAGGAAAATAAGGGTAAATATAATTACTATGTAACGGTAAATAAATGAAATATTCAATTCAACTTTAGCCATGGTAAGGAAATGCGTATTTGTCAAGACGAACCTAAAATATACATTGTAAATAAACATTTAGCAGCAACAAACTCAGCGAAGTAAAATTAATGATTTTTTTTTTTTAAATAAAGAGGTGCATAATTGTTAAGACGCACACAATTCCCTACACCACCACTTCAAGTTAACAGGTAAACATATATTTTTGTCCCCTAAGTTTCTCACTTCAACTCTATTGTTAAACATCTATTGTTCATTCGAGAACGTTTACTTGGAAGGACAACCAAGAAAATAAAAAAATAATACATTTTTTAATATTCGAACCCGCTATGACAAATATAAAATCTTTAAGTTTAAAAATATTAATTTATAAAAAATTTTTATTATTATATATTATTAATTATTTACTTAAGTAATACCGCGTCTTACTACCCGTTCGGTTTATACGCACTTACGCTAATGTGTAATGGTAGGGTGATTGTGATATGAAATGGAGGACCTACAGTTTAACGTGGAATCCGAACCATGGTGGAGGCCTAGCATTCCCCACATTCACAAGTTGTGATTAATACACGTCTTGTAAGAGGTGAAGGAAGGGTTTGATAAACAGATAAATCTGTGCTGGGAACAAGGATTGAATCTCGAACCCCAGCACAGAAGTTCGACACCTTACCGCTAGACCACCAGGTCACCAAGAAAGATTATAGTGTAAGAAAATTCTAAGGGCATATTTTTGTTAATTGTATTTTTATATTTAGGTAAAAATTTAATAGTTCAATTTAAGATAAAATTATGCCAACAGGGCAATTTTCCGTTTTAGAGAAATTTTGTAGATATGGCTAATTAATTAGTTAATTAGGTTAAATTAATTAGTAGACGATCTTGGAAATCAGAATAAATGCATCACTTCACCAATGGTGAATTTTATGGGTGACAGCTAAGATGCGGATCTTTATATTTATGTGGGGGGTTATTTTAAATTTAATCAATAATATTTTAGCCTCTATAAGGTATTGATTAAGATATTAACGGAATCACAGAGTGAGCTGATGAGCTGAAAGTAAGATTTAAGATATCTAAAGAAGTTAATTTAGATATACACTTAAGTACAGTATCACAGCAAGTTAAGGTGAATGTAAACATGAGAGGCCAGTTGTATCTTGTTTTACACCTTTTTTTATATAGTAGTTAAGATGTATTCAGACATGGACTTAGCGATATGCAAGCCATGCTTAAATTTTAATTAATACTGATGTGTTAAGGAACCACCAAGGATGAGATAGCAGGTTGTCAAACATAGTGCTAGCCAGGTCACCCTATGAGTAATGTCAGTAACAAATGAGGCCAGGCCTATTTTTCCACCTATCTAGTTATCAGTGTCCAATTGTAAATCCAAATATGATATCGGAGAGGTGTTATCCTCACTAAAATGCATTAACAATAGTTCCGGCTATTGTTTCACTACATATAAAGGAAATTATAAAAGTTTAAAAGGTTATCTGTGATTAAGTAAAATGGCAGCCAATATTTATACATGCAGCAAGGAGTGTAAGAAAGCCAATTAGGGTGTTGTATCTAATTAGGGTATTGTAATAGATCTTCAATTACAATTTATTTGTTTGAGTGTCTGAGGTAACTAGGCAACATTTAAAAAGGTTTTAGTCAATAGATAAAAGATAAAAATTACTAATGAGAAAGTAATTACCTAATTAGAAAAGAAAAGAGATTTTTAATATGTTATGGTACAGGCACATATGATTTCAAGCTAATTCCAAGATTGCCTTCTATACATTTCAACTATTTTAAATACCAAAAAGTTAGGGTAATATAGTATATTTTCTGTTGCTCACACCTACAAATTGACATTACGAAAATAAGAAAGCGAGATAATGTGAAAGTTAGATGGTAGGTTGACCCTGAACCTGAGCAGCTGTGTCATTAGTCAAGGGTAACGAAAATCAAAGGGCAGTTTGACTTCGGATGAAGAACCAGTGCTCTTAAAAAAATATATATATATATATATATATGTATATATATATATATATATAAAAACAGATGTTAATATAAGTGGATTGAATATGTAATAATGTAATATGCCTTGCTCAATGGCAAGTCATTAATACTAGTTATATAATAGTAAAATAAATGAGGTCACATTAATAAATAACAGAATCAAATCAATAAAAATTTGTGACAAAACGTGACCCCATTTTTAAAATTAGTTTAAGGTAATAACTAAGCGTAAGTAAGATTTTTAAAATTAAAGACATTTTAAATAAGTAAATTTATGTTGTACAAAAAGTTTACCGTAGAGAATTCGGTGACAATGATTGATTGAATAATTAATACCACCCATATAAAGATTTGAGTTTTAATAGAAATAATTGGTTTATTGAGAATTAAATTAATCATTTTATAAAAAATAATTTTAACATTTAAATTTTATTTTTGCATTTCAAAATTTAATTTGAATTTATGGTACTTAAGGGTACTTCAGCTACTAACTTATAATAATTTTCAAGATTTTACAGCCTACATTAAATTATATTTGGATTTATTAAATATAAACTAACTAATTTTACCTAAGTTCAAATACAAGGTTAATTACACAACAAAGCAATTTATAGCTTTGTAAAATGTTTGTGTTATCACCATTCTAAGAACAGTGCAACGACCAGAACGACAATTTTTCAGTGCAACAAGGAAAATAAAAAGAAACACTAAATAAGTAATAAAACAGAAAATTATTTTTTTCCGTTTATTCATTAAGAAGACTGAACATAGAATACAAAAAGCAACCAATTGTGAAAATATACAAAAAAAATATCTTAACTGTAACAGTGTTATACAAGTAACTTTAAATCAATGTTTATGCACCTATTCAATTTATGTAACTTACACTTTACAAATTTATTCATGTTTAATTTTAAGAATATCAAATGTCAAATATGATGTAGCTCTTGCACAATATGAAATTTGCTTGTATCAACATTCATTAAATTTCTTAATATATAAGCAAAGGGGGGTATTGTACTGATACTGATTTGGACCCCTTTCATATATTAAAGAGTTCATGGATGAAAGATATTTTTCTTTGATAAACTGTATGTAAAATATCCTTTCAATATGTCATCCATGGATAATCACGCGCTTTTCAGAAATACTGTCAAAGTCTTGCACCATCCCAAAAATTATCTACAGCAAAAATCTAACATTGGACTTTCACTCTGATGGCTTATCAATGACTGAATACAACATTTCAGAAGATATATCCCATGCTGACCCATTATCGCGGTTGTCAATATAGAGCAGGGTATAGAATAAGGAAGTATTTTTCCCGCACGTAGATGAAATGTCCACAGATAAAGAAATCGTACTGGCTACAATAAAAGAGCCTGTATTATCAAAGGTATTGTACCTCACATGTAATGGATGTCCAAACTGTATCAATGATTAAAAACTATCAAAATACTTCTAAAAAATTAATGAACTGTTAGTGGAACGTGAGAGCATTAGGGGTCCAAATAATGAACAGTCAGAGAATCCAATAATCCCTTTTGATGGAAGTTTAGGAAGTCCTAAACAAATGACCAAGCAAGTTGGATCTAACTTAGAGGATAACACTGCTTAAATCATCAGCTGGGCCCACCAGCAAATAATGCAAGATGAGGGCTGGATAATAGTGTAACACCACAACATGACTTTCCGGGAGATAAAAAAGTTATGATCTGCAGATTCAAGAGGGTTATCAAGATACCAAAATACTACATTTTTTAGGGTTCTTAAAGAATGATTTAAGGAGTGACTTATTACTGGTTAGGGGATTTATTACAATGATTTTTTTTTTTTTAGTTTTGTGGGGCGTTGTTATAGGTTATATATTGAAGCTAGTATTTAAGCTTTCGTACTTACTGGCGGTAGATGGTATGGGCACGCACATGCAAGTACCACCATTACGCTTGTGTTTATGTGAGCTAGTTTTCTTTTTGTCGCGTCTTGTTCTCTGTTCATGAACAAAACTAGAATTTATACAAACCAATTTCCATAAGTGTAATAGCGTGAAACCATTATACGGGCTATCCCAGACTAATACAATCATATTTTTCTCACGTTCCAAGATTATATACCTTTCGAGTAAACCTTGGTGAGTGAATTATGAAAGTGTGACGATAACTGTGCTGAAATGAGCTGGCAGTTGGAAAGAAGTTAGAATACTTATCAGATTCAATATCTGAAATCATAGTTAAAATGGAAGAGCTATGAACAGAATATTAGATATTTTAAATAGAGAATCTCTGTTATACAAGGATATGACACTATATAGCTTAAAAAAAGTGTATAATATTAATACGCCTGAAACTTTGGACATAACTGGAGTAAATATAATATTTGAATTTGCTGAGCTTAGCATATAGACGAAATAAACAATTTTAGTATCATAAAATTAATAGATTTTTAAAATATCCTGTATCTAATAAATAAGTCAGCCAATTCTGGTTGATGGTCCTCTATCTTCATCAAGAATTGATTGCTGATTGGTTGCCGGAGTGTCTTCAACTACGCCTGGAGAAACCGTAGACTTGTGAGCTTCATGCTTAGGCTGTAAAAACAAAGACACAATTAGGTGGTGTTAAACATGTGAGCCCTGGATTTATAGTATTTATGTACGCTAAACCATCAATCAGCTATATTACAATAAAAAATTAATAGTGACTCAAAAGAGTTTTGAAGATATTAAATGTAAGAGCTAGTTATATTTTATCACTATAGAATAATAATATATAAAATAAAATATTTAAATTAAAATGAGCACCCCAACCTTTACTGAATACTGTGAAATGCAGTGGGATGATTCCGAAGTTAGGCCCTCCATGGCCCTTGCAGAAATCAAATTGATCTGTGAGTCAAGCCCAGCCAAAACGCAACCAATCAATTTAATCTGATAATTAAAATAAAAAAATCAATATTAGCATTATATTCAGGGGCACCCACAGGGAGGACAGGGGGCAATTGCCCTCCTGAGATTCTGAGGTTGCTTAAATATTTGAAGTTTGAAAATTTTTTGTACGTTGTATCTTATTTTCAAGAGGCAAGGATTGCCTTAAAAATAAACTTTTGAGGCTTCAATTATTATTTCTGGGGGAGGACCCCCAAACTCTGCGCTGTAGTGGGGGATATTCCATACTTCCCGGTTCTTCCCCCCTGGAGAAAAATTCTGCGGGTGCCCTTGCTAGACTGGCTACAATGCATATCACCTATATGAATGGTAAAACGTGATAATAAAATATAACTATAAAAATAAACTTCAAAAATAGAAATAATTGGCTCAGGATAGCTATAATCTATTATGTTTCAGAGATTTCTTCGTGAAATGGCCCTGTGATTGGGCGTTAATTAAAATGATATGGTTATATATTGAGATGTTTGCCCCGTGATCGAGCACCAATTATAATGATATCGGGATTTTACGGTGGTGACGACGCGAGTTTGCCTTACTGTATAATGATATTGGTTTGGATCACTATAATGTGCCGAGCTAATATGAAATATCAGCTCGCACAAGGTCACGCTGACCTAATTATTCTACTTCTTTCTGTTGCCAATCTCACACATGCGCCTGCGCATCTATTTCCCCTGTTGAATTTGGCGGTGAACTTTCCCCCTCTTTTTGGTCTCTCTGCCTCCCTCCCTTGTATTGCCGCGCATGCGCGCTCCGAGTGTTTTTTACGCTCTGAACAGCTGATTTTTTTTTTTGAACAACTGAATAGGGACTCTCTTGTTGGACGCTCTGCGCGTCGGTTCATCCTGGTCTCACACGTAGTACTACTTCAGCTAACAAAGGGGAACAAGACTCGCTGGGACGGAGCTCTCACTTCATTCCGTCAGACTATCTGGGTCCATGCCATTTCTCGGCGAGAAGATATAGTGCAATATTTGCGCTATGGGGTACCAGGGCCGGGGAGCGAAGGGCATGTCCAGCTGACCCCCGCCGCTTTAGCGTGGAATTGTTATCTTCGACCTGGCCAGCGACCAGGCGTCTGCTTCCCGAAGTTCCGCCCTCCGGTGCCAGTTCTAGCGGCTGGTACTTGCTTGTGCCAGGGCTGGTGCTCCCCAACCAGCTGTCGTCTGACCGTGGCTGGTACTCAGATGTACCAGGGCTGGCGTCATACTGCTGACTCTATCCAACTCCGTCCTGAATCCAGCAGGGCTTGCTTGCATGTACCAGGGCTGGTACTCCGCTACCAGCACCCATCTAACCGTGGCTGGTACTCAGATGTACCAGGGCTGGCGTCATACTACTGACTCTATCCAACTCCGTCCAGGATCCAGCTGGGCTTGCTTGAATGTACCAGGGCTGGTACTCCACTACCAGCACCCATCTAACCGTGGCTGGTACTCAGATGTACCAGGGCTGGCGTCATACTACTGACTCTATCCACCTCCGTCCAGGATCCAGCTGGGCTTACTTGCATGTACCAGGGCTGGTACTCCGCTACCAGCACCCTTCTAACCGTGGCTGGTACTTAGATGTACCAGGACTGGCGTCATACTGCTGACTCTATCCAACTCCGTCCTGAATCCAGCAGGGCTTGCTTGCATGTACCAGGGCTGGTACTCCGCTACCAGCACCATCGAACCGTGGCTGGTACTCAGATGCACCAGGGCTGGCTACTTGCTTCTGGCTCAACACAACTCCGCCCAGGATCCATCTGGGCTGCCTTGCTTGTACCAGGGTGATTCGCAGCTATCAACTAACTTTCTATGTGGACCTTGTGATTCCAAGGTAACGCCTTGGGCTATGTGGTCAGCAGGATATATCGAGGAGTATTAGTGTGGACTCCCGTTTTGTTGTGACGAGGTATCGTAGAGTCTTGCTGACTTGGCCAATTTTGTCTTGTATTTGTTTAATAAGCTAGTCAATTAGTTATAGGCATAGTGTCCCTCGCCTCTTAGTGGGTGCTACTCACTAGTTAGGAGAAAAGGGCCTTAGGGTATTGTGCAATAGTGCTAGCCCCCGTGTCAATGAATGTTAGGGTTAATAGCTTACATACTATTGTTAGCGCTACTGGCTACTAGCCTTTGGGCTTAGCCGTGGGGACCATTAGGGACCTTATAAAGTGCGTGGGTAACCCGGAGGGGCCTAGGCAGGGTAGGGTGTTCGATATCTTTGTGTTTTGGTGTATTGAGTCTGTGCTTGCGGCCGGCTCGGTGTAAATATTGAATCATTGTCTGCTACTGAGGGCTATTGGAAAGGCCGCTTGTGTGACCTTGAGCAGCTCGTACTAGGGAGCGCCAGTCTCCCTCTGTTACCTTTGTACACCCGACTAGGAGTGGGGGAGCGCCCACATCTTTCAATGTAAGGTTATGATTGAGGATATTTTCATGTTTTGACCCCTTTGGCATGGTTGTGTCCGATTAAGGCACGTAATACTGCAGAGGCCACGCGGAGCTCTAGCCGACCCAAGGTATTTACTTGGTCTCCCCTGTGATCTAACACGCGGGATCCACTGGCGCTCGCCTAGTAACCGGAGGATGGATGTAGCGGCTTGGCGTATGGAACCACCCGATATTAGTTGAACCAGAATTTTATTCTCATTAGTTTTTTTCTATCATTTACATGCCTGTTGTATTTATAATAAAATGCTTTATTGTTATGATTCATTGCTTGTACATTAATTTGCACCCTCCCATTACTTCCTGGTAAAGGCGGTGCAATAAATTATGTAAAAAGTCATGGATGAAGGTAATTTTTCTTTAAAGTAACATATGTAGAGTATCCTTTTATGATTCATCCATGAAGAAACACGCGCTTTTCAGAAATAATGTGAAAAGAATTTCACCATTAAAATATATTTTTTATACAATTTCCTGTTAAAGGAACAACTCCGCAGTATTTGGCAAAAGACGCCAATTCCCTATACCAATAAGAAGCTAGCCTTCACAACACCTGTCACCAGGAGTCTTTCTATTAGTTAGTTTTTACACTGTTGACGAAGGGAGCAAGAGGCAAGGTGTACGACATATATAAGCTGTTTGTGCGTATGATTAAGGGCTGCCAAACACAGCCACACGCACAGGTCGCACAAGCAACGTCACACAAGCAACGCAGTCAGGGACTCACAAATGCACTAACAATGGCTCTCGCAGTCTAACACAGTATACAATAATTTACGTTAATATCACAAGTGTACATTGATATAAAGCATTTAATTGGAGTATGTATAAGTAATTAACAGATATCATTTGAATAAACCGTGTGTGGATAAACAGCCATCAATAGTTCTCTTTCTTACATTTATTAATTATACCGATTTAATAAGTGCTCGACCACGGAGCAATTAACAGCTGGTTAAACGGTATATATTCCGTACAGTGATGATAGGCGCTCAACCACGAAGCTATAGACAACCTAAATATCATTACAGCAATATTATATCAGGGAATTAATCCGTAGTGTTTCAACTACGCACTTGCCCGCGGTCATTTGATCTGATTATTACTTATATTTAATCGTATTAAATAAATAGGATTTTTAATGTTGCACACGATTTATTTAGATGATTACACGTTCTGTACTGAAGGGAACTAATCTTCTCGACTCCGGCTCGTAGATAATGACCCATCCGAGCCGGAGTCGAGAAGATTAGTTCCCTTACTCTTTCATTTAATCTATTCGTCCTTGTTTCACAGCCTTATTATTTTATTTCATCGTTTCAATAGTTGTTTGCCATCCATCAGGTTTTACCGTGCTCATATTATTTCTATGGCACTTCATTGCTTTTTCGTTAGTCTTGTTTTTTTTTTACCGTAAACATGTCTGTTCCATCCACACCCTGGTTAGTCTCAAACTCACAGTCGTTAACAACACTTCGTGTTACACCCCAACGACTTTAGTAAACTTGTTTGTTCATTTAAATTTAATTTAAAACCATTTTTACCTTACAGAATGTTATTATTTTTTTTTTCATTTAAAACGAACCTCTCGCTTTTATTTTTCTATTTATTTTTACAGTAGCCATGACTATGGTACTTAGATTACTGAAACATGTCGGCAACATCTAAAACAGCTTTCTTCTAAACGCAGTTTTTTTGTTAAAATGAGTAACGGGAAATAACCAAGACTGGACTTAGATCTACTACCCAACCATCACGTAATTATTATTATTATTATTATTATTATTATTATTATTATGTTTCATTCGTTATAATAAGAACTTTAACTACCGTTGTCATAAATTTGGGTGTGACTAAACCTAAGTTTTTTAAAATTTGGATTTAATTATTCATCCACATGGGCTGTATTGTAAACTTGGACACAGCGGCGTATCCAGGAGGAGGGGGGGGGGCGGGAGCCCCACCCCCCGAATCTTAAGACGAAAACTCAGCGAATAGCTGGGTTTTTTTAATCAGCACCGCGTATTACTACCTATTCGGGTTATACGCCTATGTACTAATTACTCTACTTAAATCTAGAACAGACACAACATCCAGCCCCCGTCTGTTAATTTATTCACTGGGGAAGAGAAAACCCACATTTCACCAATGATAGATTTTTCGTCCATGCTGGGAATCGAACCCGGGAACCTTAACTCCAAAGGCAGAGACTCTACCGACTGAGCTAAAGTGTCGGACTCGAGTAGCTGTTGACAAGAAGTACGGTACAATTTGTATTAATTAAAAAAAATGGCTATAATGTCACGATGACGAATTGTAAAAAAAAACTCAGTTGTAAATGTTAACACTTTTATTGAGCACATCTAATTAAATCGTTTTATTTGTAATCTGTTGCTTACGAACTTTTTTTCTTCTTAAACAAATTTGTTTTAAAAAATAAACTAATTAAATTTTTTTTAAATGTGATTTTGATTCATTCTCTTTAATTCGTTGTAATTTTTCTTATAGTTTAAATTTATTTACATATCTTAAATTTTTGTTTTTGAGGTGCATTTTCTTTAATCTAGAAAAATCTTGGACCTACACTTGGCAGTTGGCAACATTGTCTCGTTTTCAAAAATCACTCACTTGTTTTGTTTAACTGACAAGAGATGATAATATCAATAACAAAACACTGAAGCAAATATTATTTGCTTCATTGTTTTGTTAGTGAGTGACTTGAGTGACGAGTTTGTTTTGATATTTCACCAGTGAGTTACCACCAATTCAAAAAGGTTCATATTTCATAATCTATAAAATTTAAATTGATACTTGACAAACAGTGGATAGATTTATTATCAAGAAGCCACGTCTCGAGAAAGTCAATAAGATGGAAACTTCATCAAATGTAAGTAAATTACTTTTATATTTTCCCGCCTCAACCTCAATAATTGATAGTAAAAATGAATCAAAATCGCTCATTTATGGGTGAGTGGCCCTTGTAGGATTATTCAGATATACCGTAATTTATATTATTTTTCGATTCGACACAAAATGGCGGAATATTTTATCCGACCTAAAATGGCGAAGTTAGAGCGATTAAATCTCTTGGATTTTGCCACTCATAAGCTAATAACTAATTCATTAGTCAACATGCATTGAAAATTCGTAAAATTACGTGTGTAAATGTAAATTCGTTTGGTTTCCATTAAACCTATCTACATTTCAGAAAATTGTTTTAATTGACTTATCCAATCTCCATGATAAATATTATTTTTATTATTTTCTTGTCTTTAATATAATCTCCATTTTAGTAATAAAACATTACTTCCATTAGGTAAATGTGAGGAATGATTTATTATATGGAATAATGGCAACAATGATATGATAATTCTTTACCGAAAATTTTAGATAAGAAGTCTCTCTAGCTTTTGCTTTTTTTTTTTTTTTAGATTTCGCAGGATCAACTCCAACTGCAACATTCATATCCCTCTTATTCTGAACCTTCCACTTCCATAGCTTGCATTGGAGACTGCGTAGAGGTATCTGAAAGTATTCCATTAAAATCCAGTGGGTATGCTAATAATGATATTGGTATTTTCGTTGGAAAATCGACCATTAGCGATGTGGAGAAAGAAATGTTAATAAGAAGAGCTTGCAAAATATCATCAAAGATCTCGAGAGGCAAAAGCTGAATTTTTAAACATTTTTGATGAGCGAGCACAAACAAAATGTTGTGGAACAGTTATTAAAGAAAGAAAAAGTTGAAGTAGAAAAGAACCGGAAAGTCTTACTATCTGTTATTGAAACAATTGTTTTCTGTGGGAAACAAGAGTTACCTCTTCGTGGTCATCGAGATTTTGGACGTTTGTCCCTAGATGATCCGGCCGCAAATGATGGAAGTTTTAGAGCCTTGCTACGTTACCTGGCCAATCATCGAGACAACGTTTTGGCTGATCACATTCTATTTCCAGCAGGAAATGCTATGAAATTTTCATTTTGTGTTCGCTACTTTGATGTTGAAATCATGGATATCAGAGAAGATTTCCTCACATTCGTCCCAGTCTATGATATGACTGGTACTGGCATTGATGATCCAATTAAATTACAAATTTCACGTTTTGGACTTGATCTTCAGAATGTGCGAGGCCAAGGCTACGATGGAGCCTCAGTAATGTGATAAACATTTACTGGTGTGTAAGCAATCATAAAACGTGATTTCCCTAAAGCAATATAGACTCACTGCTTATCTCATTGCCTAAATCTGTGTTTAAATGACGCTGCCAAAACACCTTGCATTCCCAATGTTTTTCTACAATATCAGAAGTCAGCAGTTTTTTTAGAGCCCCAGCAAAGCGTGCCAAGGCTTTAAAAGATATTTTAGTGGCAGCAGGAAACACAAATACTGCGATAAAAGATGGGTGGAGAGACACGATGATGTTTCAGTATTCCATGAATGTTTCGATTGTATCATTGAAGCATTGGAAACTATTATGAGCAACAAAGCAGAGGTAAATGGCAAAGCCACTTCTCTTCACACGTGCTTATGTAAGTTTGAATTTATCATCACTTTTACTGTTATATAAAAAATGCTATACATGACATACATAAAATCAAAATATCTACAAAAATAATCTGTAGATATAAGTTCAGCTTTGGTTAAAATTAGTATGACAGAAAAGATTTTTGCTGACTTGAGTAAAAGTGGAAAAGAAGAATTTAAAACACGGTTTACAAAAGCTCGAGATATATCTCATAAATTAGAAGTTCCTATAAAATGACCAAGAACAGTAAGCACTCAGAGGTACAGAGCAAATGTTGAAGCCGAAACACCAGAAGAATACTAACGATGGATTGTATTCTATCCTTATGTGGACGAGATATTAGCTTCATTGAAAGGGAGATCTTCAAACCATAGGGGTCTATTAAGAGGACTTGACTGTTTAATCCCAGTAAACGCTGTCAACAAAAAGTTTAGCGACTTGTTACCGGTTTTGGAGTTTTACAAGTATGATATGCAGCACACCAGCAGATATATATTGGAAGCGGAATGGAGCTTTTGGGCATCACACTGGAAAGCTACAGACTATCCAAAGCCAAAGAATGCTGTCGACACATTAAAATTTTAGATCGAGAAATGTTTCCCAATCTGACAATTTGCATATCCTTTATCTATGCCCATTTGGCAGGAAACGTAGAGCAGGACAGGCTGTTTAGAATGCTTCCCCACCGGTTTCTTTGCCTCCGCATAAGTACGTAGTTTATACTGTATTTTATTGTTTACAGTAATTTAGATTAAATTGTCGTTACAAAGTGATTTCTGTATCGTGCTCGTGTTTAGAAAAGTGTTCATATAACCACCATGTTATCTGCCGGCGACTACTTAGTTTAGTTACGTGAAACTGTTGAGAATCGTTGTTACCAACTTGGAAACCAGGATCACTCCAGGATGAATCACCAAGACCTCACCCTGTTCCCGGCAGGGCTCCCAGGCCTACCGAGGTGGAACGCTACGTGCTTCCGATTTCAACCCACAACCAAGCGCGCGGTAAGTTTGAAGTATATTGATTAACGGTTATATCAGTGTCTCCAATATTCACACGAAAGGATATCTTTCTTTTTTATTAAGCTACCGTGTCCCAGTGTTCCCCGTAGACTCAAAGTAACACAATACTATGCCCTTTTGGTGTTTCACTATTAGAGAATGCTGGTTTGTGGAGTTCAACGGCAGTTTTAACTGAGTATTTGATGTGACATTGACTTGTTTAGTTTCATTATTTTCATTCCTAACATTTAAAACAATGGGATCATTTATGGGACAAAAACTCTAGTGGTGGCCTTTGTATGAATAGATATAAAAGTGTACCCCAAATATTTGGTAACCCTGCTTCAGCAGGAGTACGGAAGCTTGGTCACAACATTCAGTATTTAATACCCCCACCTTTCCGTTGTAAGCACTTACAGTCAAATTCGGGGGTGCCAGTTGTGGACCTGATATATCCTGGGCTAGTCTACTTAGCTTCACACACCTAGTGGTCCCGATGAGAAGATATTTCGCCTACTGCAAATTAAGCTAGCTGATTACAAATTGTCGCCACCGTGGTTCGGATTCCACGTTAAACTGTAGGTCCTTCATTTCATCTCACAATCACCCTACCTTACACTTAGCGTAAGTGCGTATAACCCGAAGGTAGTAAGACCGGTGCTAATAATAATAATATATAATAATAATAATAATAATAATAATAATATGATTACAAATTAAAGGTAATTTTGTATATAAGTTGGAGAAGATGATGTAGAATTTTAGGTGTCAACAGTAAACATTATTAATTGGTTGAGAAATATTAAAAGGGGTAGAGGGAATCAACTTTCAACTTTAAAGAGTATGAAATCAGATTACTATTGTATAGGCACTTTTTTTAAACTTAAGTTAGTCAAATAGTTAGAACTTATAATCCACAATAAATAACATAAGTGATAGAAAACAAATGGTTCGTATTGTTTTGAAAACAATAATTTTGAAGAAATATATTTAATTTTCTATGATACACCTAGTTGGGTTTTTTTCAGCCTCACATTTTTTACATTTAGATATTAATTGGGGAATTAATATTAACAAACAATAATAAAATAAATAAAGATGGTAAAAAGTGTAAACCCTGCCCCCCAATCGTCTAATGGAAAAAAACCGCTATATATTTTGAAAAGTTAGGTAATTTTTAATTATTTACTATTAAAAATTTACTATATCATTCCAAAAGACTAAACATATGCTACGTGTTTTCTTGAGCCGGTTATTTATATATATTTGAGTTGTATTTGTTTTTTCATAAAGAAAACGTCGGAACATATACAACTGCACAAAATGTACGTTGAGTCCCTTCATTATACGGAAAAGTTTGCAGAAATCAGTGCATGTATTGTTATAATAGTACTGTTGATGTATTAAGTACCCAATAGGTTTGCCTTGGGCTTAACCATTATAATCACCTGGGTGTCAGACCATGAAGAAGTAGTCCCAAAAGCTTGTGTAGCAAGGGTGGCTAAGCCTTCCAAAACTTCAATGGGACAGTTTTTGAGTTGTCCAAGTTCGTGGGCTGCCTCCCTACAGTGACGTTCAGAAAGAAAGAAATACAATATTAATTGCAGATCTGTATGTATCAACAACATTTGTAAAACATATAATTGTTTCGCAAAGGTTGGTAGCTTTTGTACAACAGGTTTTTAAAAATACGTATAGTGGATCATATGCTTTCCTGATCATCTTTGGAATTTATTATAATATGTTTGGTATTTTTGTGAGTTGTTGTCAAGAGGCGTGTTTTTCGGTTGACCCGGCCTCGATGTTTACAATAAGAGCGTTTTCGCGCCCCCTGGTATTAGGGCTGGTTACTAGTGTTCATGACCGGGATGATACCAGACCTAGGTTTTAGTAGGGTCAAACTAAGAACAAATGCTGTGAAATTTGCAAGAACACGTTTAATGTTGAAACTAGAAAGTGAATTAAGTGTAGAGAATAATATACTAAAAGTCGGCCTAAATAGGATAAACGGAAGGGTTCATATTATGGCGTCCAAAAAGTGGCTGGCAATGGGTAAAAATGAGTTAAATGTACGTAATTGTTTTAAATGTACATAAAAAAATGTGTTTGGAATTGAAAGAAAATATTTATGAAACAAATTGATATATTTTTGTATTATTCACATCTTTAAAATGAGTGCTGATGAAGAAATCTTCCATTGTGTCAAAACGAGCTTGGAACAGACGATGGAGTCAACATTGGTTGCAAAGTAGCTGAAGGAATTAACAATGCAAGTGCTGATAGAAGTGATAATATCGTTGCTGCGACTGGAACTGCGGTGTTAAAGTCGTGTCTTAAGAATTATGTTAATGAGAAGGATATTGAGAGACATAATAGTTTATTGTCAAACGCCAATCATCAAGAAAAGTGTACGAATTTCGATTGGGCCCTTTAATATCAAAGCAAATTATTTCTTTTGTGGGAATCAAATTGTTACCAGGAAAGGTAGTTCCGTTTATGATGACTATAGCTATGTTAGAACTGAGAACTTTATTTACAAGATATTGGCACATTGTAAAGAACGAGGTGATGAATGGTCTTTGTATGTTCAGGGACGCATTGAATACATTTTAGAGACCTTCACGCAGCAAATTGCATATACTATCATTCATGTTATGTAAACTTCAGAACTGGTCGAGATGTCCCTGTGAACTAAAGAGTTGGGTATAATCATAAGAGAAACAAAGCTTGGCTTCCTAAGACATTTCACTACTTTGAGGAGAATTATGAACAACTGACGCTAGTAAATAATATTATGGAAAACTTAGAGGATAATCATTCGGTTCCATACAGTAAGCAGTATCTTAAGTCCAAGATTTGGGATACTATAGAGGCTCTTTATTCATAGCTGAGGGTGAGGGACTTCATTATATTGTCACGTTTAGTCGTAAAACTAACCAAACATTACTTGGATACTTCAACATGTTTAATAAAGATGATGAGGGAAGCTAATAAAAAGTGACGGTAGAAACTGGATCCAAATTAATAAAAAAAATGGCATCTAAACATCAATACATGTTTCAAGGACAAATACTCCAAACCAGAAGAAATGAAACCAGAATCTGATTTAGAGTACATTCCTTCTAGTTTTCATTGCATGCATGGACTCTTCTGGTTGGGAAGAACAAGTATTGGAAAACGAAAGTCTTGTACAAGCTATTGTTCAAGCTGTGCTTACAAGGATTATGATAGCCCTATCACAGGTTGATCAGACACAGAATTTTTGAGTTTTCAAGAAAACACTGCTTCTTCTATTCCTACAGATGTTTTAGATTGTGCGAATGTATCCGACATGATGGTGTTGGTTTCAGCCAACAACGTAGAACAAAACATTGTGTCACTAGATGGAAAGGGTACATAATATGTCATGGAGATTACAGTGACTATAACCACAGGATGACCAATAATGCAGACAATTCTTGGACAAAAATCTCCGAATTAAACATCATTGGCCAAACACTAGTGGACATCGTAGAGTACCGTTTTGCAAAAAACACACATATCATGCTGCATAATTTAAACAAGTACCCGTGGTAAGTGATGAGTCTAATGATATTGACATATTGTGGGATATGTATTTTTGCTTCAGTAAACAATTGCCAAATTGGCAAGGATTGATGCACGTACTGGACAAGAAATGTCAATATTCTTGACAGTCATCGGTAGTCTTCCTTCGAATGATCGATACGTATTATGGTGAAAAGACATATATATAATGATCTACTCTACAGTATTTCTACAAGCTATCAGTGAACTACAACGTCACCGCAGTGGTCACTTTTGACCATCCACTGTTCTGGAAATCATCAGAGATAATAAGATTGTCTGATACGAGTTGTTGTGTTATTACTAGGGAGTTTCCATACATTGACTAACGTATTGGGTGCTAAAGGTACATTAATGAATGAAAGTGGCATTTCATACATCTTAGAGATGATATAATTATGGTGAAAACGTAATGGTATACATGCTGAGTGCAAAAGCTCTTCAACGATCAATTCGTGAACATCTGCTTCTAAGTCAGTGTCTTACAAACTAGATTGCAGTTAAAGTGATTAAAAGTGAGCTACGATACAACAATCTTCTGCAGTAACTCGAGGTACCTTAAACTTGCCTGGTGGCTGATACAGTTGATTTGGATACCATATTGAAATCTAAATGCATTTAAGCTATTAGGAAAGCACTAAGTTCGAAGCAGAATTAATCAAGTGATGGTTCGGAAACGAGCAAATTGTGGTTAACTACCATAAAATGTTGGAAACAGTCAGGGAACTCCTAGAAGCCGACCAAACAAGGTCGTGGGACATTTATTTCCATGCTATATCTGATTGCTTACCAATAATTGCTGCTGTCATGTCATACACGCTAAAGGAAACTCAGACGTAGATAAAGTGAAAACAATCATTGAAAAAGTCTACAACCTTCATAGGAGAATACACACACCTATTGGTATTTTTGCTGTGTCACGCTGCAAATGACTGCACTATTATATTGAAATAATAATAATAATATATATTATATAAATATAAATATATATATATATATATATATATATATATATAAAATAATAGCCTGCAGTCATTTGCAGCGTGATACAGCAAAAATACCAATAGGTGTGTGTATTCTCCTATGAAGGTTGTAGACTTATTTGACTGCATGGATATTTATTTTCGATCGAAAATAAATATCCGTGCTATATATATATATTGAAAATAAATAGCCATGCAGTCATTTTCAGCATGATAAAGCAAAAATACCAATAGGTTTGTGTATTCTCTCATGAAGGTTGTAGACTTATTTCAATTATTGTTTTCACTTTATCTACGTCTGAGTTTCCTTAAGCGTGTATGACATGACAGCAACAATTATTGGTAAGCAATATATTATAGGATCAAGGTTCTAAAACAGTTACTTGGTGATACTGTAGGCTCTGACCTGTTGTCTTCCCATGAAATCTTTGGTTGTGACATTAAATCAGGACTATACGGGGTCGGCAAGAAGTCTTTTTTTTTTCAAAAAGTTGTTAGTGGTGATCATGTTTTTTCACAGTTGTTCGAAAATCGTTTGCGCTTCAAACGCAGATCGATACTGTAGAGACCACTGGCCACAAAGCAATTATATTTATGTTTAAGCGGATTTAATTTGATTCTCTATTATCATTACGTTACAGCATCCTTTGTAGGAAAGTATTCACTGAAATACATTTGTGAAGCCCGAAAGACAACCTTCAACACTGTCAGTCACAAACCTTAACTATTGTTGAGTTTACTTGTGTTATACAGTTTTTGGGCAAAATGACGTCATGGATCAAACTAAATGGGGATGTATTATACAAGATGGAATATTTTTTCCATTAATGATGGACATTAGTCAAGAACCAGACAAACTTCTTCAAATGATCCAATGAAATTGCTTACACGATGCAACATAATGCGATGCTGCTACAAAAAATGTGGCTTGGATGCAACACGGTTTGTGCACAATGTCAGGTTGACAAATGTGACAATGACTCAAGAGCCAGTTTCAGATGAGGAAAACATTGAGAACTATCTGTTAAATTTCTGCCAAAGGTATAAGATATAGTCTATGGATTGGGATACTATTTAGTTCCATTATCAGACATTGAAGATAAAAAGCGCTAGCATCTCTGCATATTATCATGCACTCAATTCAAATATTACAGAAAATTTTGAACTACTACGATTTCATTTAACGGTTTTAGATTGTATGATGAGAAGAGACTAATGAATTGATCTGGTTAGTAAAATACATATCAACTACAATAATTGATTGCTCATGATTAAATTTGGTTTACTATGCATTAATATATTCTTTTTATTAGATTAATTCAGTACAGGGAATGGAGGCCAGAGGTATGGATGTAGTATCCGAAGAAAGGTATCGATACTGCATCATTAAAAAAAAGGAATAAAAACATCTATACCATACCGGTACTAGTATCAAAAGAAAAGTATAGAAATTTTAATCTGGATGATTTCATATAGTTATAATAATTTCCATTTTTCATCATAATTGTACTTTCATATTTATTTAAAAACTTAACATTATAAATATTGAGCTCGACAAAAGCTTATTTTATTTAGTTTGTGATGACCGTGCTCATTTATAAAGGAAGGGGTAGTAGAATAGTAGACACTCGCCTCGTCGCCTGGTGTATTGATAAACAAAGATGAAAGAACAGCTATGAAATATGATGAGCTAAAAGATATTGAAATCTAGAGTTGTTTTCTGGCTTATCATGAAGAAAATAAGTGAGAAATGAGAATTGAGAAATAGAGTAATTTGTTCTTCCTCCAAAGTACACCTTAGTAAAAAATTTAACCCCAGTATAGTGAAGATAACAAAACAGTTGCTTCTTTCGATTCCGATCCGATACCAGAGTGTGAGTACTAATATCAGTAAAAGTATCGGAAAAAAATTATCGAGTAAAAAAGATATGTATTGAAGGGGAAATATCGATATTAATACAGTATCGATACTTATTTCACATCCCTAGCCACGGGGTATACACATTATAAAGTATTTAAATGTTAAACTATTATTATTGTACAGAATTTTTTTTAACAAGGCCTACAACTGAAAAAAGTATTATATAAAATTAACACCACTTTATTATAGAAGTATAAATGATTGAGTAAACTCTTAAAACTCAACTAATTACTTAAAATAATACTTCGTGGCATCAACCCACGAGTGAGCTTAGGTGGCATGTGAGAAATACATCGAACACTTCGATAATTTATCTCAGTTTTATAGACTTTATCTTCTTATTTATTGAAGTAGATATATTAAATCGTTCTCATGAGGCTGAGTTGACCCCATTCCTGACCCACTGCTTTAAATATCTGGAGGCAGCAGCGTTTGAACCCGGGACTTCAAGATTTGTAGCTATGAGCTTTGACTACTATACCATAAAGGTTTATAACCCACTTATAAAACAAAGTTCAATTCAAACACAAAAGGTTTTTTAAATATCAAATTCACACTTATAATGTTATATAGTTCAATGATTAATCACATGTATTACTGGATTTTAAATGAAAATATTAATTCAATATATAACTACCTATCCCAGCTACCTGAAGTATGTATTTTAGTTGTTGTCTAAAACAATCATAAACAGTTAGTTATTGTATGTCGCATATTCATAACGATATATAGAGATCATAGCGCTAGTTCATATCGCGGCAAACCATTAAAATAAAAAGCTTCAAACCTGTTCAACATGTACATGCTTTGAAGTGAAAGTGAGAAGTGTCATAAGGGTGTTTTTTATAAAATGGTGAAGTTTGTAATAAACTAACGATTGCAACATTTCTTTAAGCTAGCCCGTTTCCAACATTAACATTGCTTATCTATACATGGCATGACATATTTTAAAGGATATAAAGATGGGAATCATACTATTAAGTGACTTCTCTATTACTAATGATAATATAATAAATATCAACAAAACTAATAAATAAATAGTCTATGGACCTATAGGTAGGTACTAAATATATATCGAACATTATTTACAACAACCAAATGCTCCAAAATGTACTTGTAAGCTTTTGGATGAATTCTTTCAATCTCTGTCCTGTTGAACCCGCACAGAATGTGCTGCAGGTAGGTTAAATCATAGTAGGTGAAGTCTTCCGGTTCTTTGTAACTCCAGCTGCAACGCACTGCCTCAGCCAAGGCTGTCAACTGCAACCAAATAACTTAAATATGATAGCTTCAACAGTTCAAGGGCGATTTATTATAATGTGGTGTTTCTGACTGTGACTCACTCTCTTTCTAAATAAATATGAATGGCCGTCTTTTATTGTTTGTTTTGATGTCCATTGAATGTCCTTATTTAAACATTTACTGACGAATGATAATTTGCAGTAAAACTTAGGCCCAATCTTACAATGTTATGGCAAAGTCCTCGTAACTTAACTGTTTATAAAGTCTGAACATTGATTTAACTTGGCGTTGTGTTTTACAATACTATTTCTCAGTGTTATCATCAAATTACGAACAGATGCCTGACATTAGTTGTTCTTATAGTTAATTTTCTCGAAATTCTAGATCTGTAACAAGGATTTTAATTCCCTTGATTTGAACGTAGAAGGTATTGTAGTTTACTTGTGCTCACGTATGATAACAACCAAAGAGCATTCATTCACAAAAATGGCTGTTTACGTGGTCTGATCTATGAAAAAAAGTGATTTAAATATTCTATTTAGAGGTACAACTAAGTATATAGCTTAATTTATTGGTTCACTAATTTGGTACCTATAGAGTGTGTTAAAAAAATTGTTGTGGGCCTATTTCAAATTTTGTCGATCATCAAAAAGCAATAAGGTACCTGAGGCAAATAAGGCCCACCTTATTTAAAAATCGAATAATTTATATAAGTGCTAGGATTAATGGAAATGACAATGTTCATATTAAAGTTTGTTTTATTACTAATTAGAAAAAACACAAATAAAAGCAAATCTTAGCGTAATTTAAATTTTAACCAACTCTTGATAAAACACTATGTTTGGGCCTTATTAAACCATGGTAGTTTAATAAAGCCCATGAACGAAATCAAATATTTGAAAAAGAAAATAACAATTATTTGGCACTTTTGCATGGGAACTAAGTTGAGATCACCTTTAATCATAATTATAGCTTAAAAACAGCACACAAATACGTCACGGTCTTTTTTGGTGAGACCAACACACTCCTCATGGTACCAATGAAGACACTGTGAGCATTGCCTCATATCAGCAACCTTTTCTTCTCTGCATCCATTACAATACCATCCGTCCTTTTGACAGTCTATTTGTTCCTTTACTTTTCTTTGTTTTTTCCTGTTTCCGGAGACCAGCCGAGGCGTACTCCCGCTGGATTCCAGCAGTGTGAATTGCTGAGGTACCGGTGGGGGTGCAATTGCCGGCTGGGAGAGAAAAGGAGGGACAAATAAGGGACGAGGGAGTGTAGCCCTTCCGCTCGATCGACTCCTCCACTTGGTAACAAGTATGTTTGTTGGGCCGGAGTGGTCGGGCCTCCTGTTCGTCGGGGCACCATTCAACGGCTGTCTGGCAGTCGGATGGAGGTAGTGCCTTGGACAATTCATGGCCGAGAGGGAGAAGAAATTTTAGATTATAGTTAGGATAAGAATTCTTTTGGTGTATTGTACAAATTCCTATGCAAGTAAAGATTTTTGTAAAATGTAATAGGTTTAAGTTAGGTTAAGGTCCGAAATAAAATAAAGTAAGTGGTTTTGTTAGTGAGTAGGCGGAGCGAGATCTTCGGTAGGGCGCCTCCCCAGGTGGCGGATAGGGGGATGCTCACTGTCGAAGCCTTGGGCCACGGCTCTGAAAACATGGTCCCAGGCGGCCGTGGGGCAAGGCTTTGGCGGGGGGTACCGGGGGCGTTAAATACCCGGGGCGGACCAACTATTAGGGTTAAAGAATAATGTGCTGGGTTTATAAGGACATTAGGTTAGGTACTATATCATTAGTTATTGTTTAAAATGGATGAGAGATGGATGTGAAAGATGTTTAAGTTAGCAGGTGAATACGCCCCAAATTGCATTCTAGGTATTGGGGCAAGTAGGTTAGGATAAAAAAAAATATGTACTATATTAAATGTATTTTCTATTTACTAAACAATAAACAAAACTCTGAACTCTGAACTCTGTTTATTAGTGGCAGCCTTCTTTTTACTACTATCCTTTTCTTTGAAAAGTTCTTTGGTCACTCTCTGGCCCTGATAATTTAATGCTTTTCTTCGTGGTTTTGCCTTCACAACTGCATAATTTGGCGTTGGCATTAACTCGTGAAACGGGGACTTCAAAAAATCCTTCGTTTTTAGATTTGCCAATGGAATCTCATCATCGGATTTATCTGAAATACCAGGTAGTGGATTAGGAGATTTTCTTACTGGTACTGTTGTTGTTGCGGCCTCTTCTGATGTCTGTTCCCATCTTGGCACTGGCTCAATAATTTCACTGTCGGAATCTGAAGATTATGAGCTGTAGATTCGAAGTGGACGCTGTTGATGCCTTGGCTGACAGGCATAAGGCTCGGGTTCACTGTCAGAAGATTTGGAATCGTAGATAATTGGACGCCTTCTAACATTCAACCCAGAAGTGGTCGGAATTAGAGAAATATCTTGAGTACTTTCTTCAGTTCTCATACTTTGAGAATGTGGCTCAGGAATTTCTGTTAATACAGATGGTGCAAACGCTTCTTCAAGAATGGCGTTAGGATTAAATGGATACAGGCCAGTTGCCCTGAATCCACTGATAATATTAGAGTGGGTCATACACTTTGACCAGACTTTACTCAGAACTGTGAAACGCGCTTTGGTCAGTCTTTTATTAGGCTTTTGGAACATGAACAACAAGAGTTCTTGGTCCCAATGATGCTCGAATGATCTGTAGACAGCTTTGTCAAGAGGCTGTAGCTCGTGAGTGGTGTTTGAAGGAAGGCAGTACAGCAAAATATTATTATTTTCTGCAGCGTCAACTATAAGATAATCTGAATTCAATGAATAATGGTGTAGTCATGATCCCCTTCGGTGCCATTCTTACTAAACTCCCAGCAGGCAAATTGTCATCCAACTCAGGCTTATGCCTTTTACCTTTGAAGATAATCATAGGTAGGATAGCAGCCCCTACTGCATTTACACAACCAACAACAGTGACACTCTCTGCATGTTCTGAAGAAACCATATGTACTCTTCGAGAACCTTTTTGCGCTAAGACTGACTGTTGTTTATGTATCGTGAGACGACATCCCTTTTCATACATGTTGTAGAGGCGTTCTGGATGATTATTAGTGTCTAACTCTTCATAAAGCTTCTTGACTCCATCAAAGTGCTGATTCACTATGGCTTTATTTAGTTTTTGAGCTCGAGCAGAATTCAAAAATTGGGTTTTACGTTTGGAAATGTTTGGGTTTCTCCTTAAAAACAACTTAAACAAATCTTTTCCCGCGAGACCACTTTATTTATTGAAGTTATTCTTAATTTTATTTTGTTCACAAAATATAAATGTTTGCCTTCGTATAGCTTTTGGAGTTAAAGGGACATCAATTGAAGCAAACTTTACTATTCTTTCTACTAAGTTCTTCTCTTGTTCTTTTGTTAGCACAGTCTTTCTTCCTAAGCTTTTCGTCGTCTTCTCTGTCTTCAAATGGTTCCTCAATGTTCTTCTAGGCACTCCATAGCGTTCTGACGCTGCACGTTGAGATAGTTGTCTTCTTTGTACAGATTTCATAGCAGCTTCCAGACTTTCATCATTCCAAAGACCCCGTTTCTTCTTGACTTCTGACATTTTCAGGGGCCTATGGCAACAAAATAAGTGACTATCACTATCAATCACTAAAAAATAAAATCACAAATTATAGCAGTTTAATCCTTTTGCGCTAAGCTATTTTTCCTCTATTCCTTGCTAAAGCACTCATGCCTATTCTCACGTATTTGCCCCTTAAAATTGAAGTTTTAGAACATATAATCATTAAAAAAAATCACATATCTTTTATATATCTAATATTGAAGAATTCTAGATAATATATATGTTATCAAGAAATATACTACAAATATTTATTAAGAAAACTTAACAATTTGAAAAATTGAAAAACCAAATTAAAATATTTAAATTAGAGATAATAAAGTAACTTAATTTTTTTCTTTATCAACCAACCTGAAAGAAGTAACCTTTATTTCTGAACAGTTCTGATACAAGTTTGCTGTATTTAACATTATTTGATTATGAACTACATCACTTTTTTTAAACTAATGTATTCGGTCTCGTTTAAGGGTTTAAGGGTGTATGGCCCAAAATTAATAATATATTTATTATATATATATATATATATATTAGTAGGTCTTCTTGAACCAAACTTGGATCAATGTATAAAATATAGATTAAATGTATATTTTAAGCACAGTGTTTACCCAAAGTTTGAAATTTTGGCATCTAGTGCAACAATTTTAAGGAAAACCAAATGTTGCAAAGGTTTCATATTTGGAGTGTTAGAAGTACTTGAGGAGGTTTATTAATTGAAATAAATTTTATTTCAATGAACCTTCAATTAATAGCGTAAAAAATTGCCAAATAAATGCAATATTAAATTAATTATTTTGTATACTTAAACGTGGGTAATAAATGGAGGAAGTAAATCAATTGATGCCGACTTCTTATAACTTTATAATGATACTTCATTTACATTAATATTCAATCTGAAACTCATGAAAATTGATACAAGCTGAGGTGCTACATATTTTGCCCCCGGATTTTGAAAATATATCTGATACAAGCCCGCAATAGCCGAAACAGAACGGCCTGGTTATAGTAAAGCAGACAACTCATCCCTTCTCACTCCAAGTCACCAGCTGTCTGTCCTTGAAACCATAAATATGTTTCAAGTGGTTTTGGCATGTTTGTGAAGCTCATCACCCTGAATTATCACCATCTCTCTTTAGGGATTGTTACCAAGCTCTACACCGTGCTACTATTGATGAAAGGATTTCTTTCAGTGTGGCTGAGTGTAATTGCATTTAATGTATTTAGAGATGTGTAAAGTGTGTTAATTGTGGAAAAATAATTTTTATTATTTTAAAAAATGGCCCCACAAAAGTTTAAAGATGGGAGAAGATATGTAAAAAGCAAAATGAATAAGCATTCCAAGGCAATGAAACGCCTTTATGAAGAAATTCGGAGAGCCCGAACCACTAATGAGTAGGTGAAATGACTTCAAACAAATATTATGTTATTGAAGTTAAATAATTAACTTTTTTGAAAATTCTTTTGTAATCCGAAACAAAATCGGGAACCTCCAACTTAGCACGTCAATATCTTACCACTGAGCCATCTAGGGCTAATCCTGTGCAAGGGTCATTTATCGCTCATATTTTAAGGGTTAGTTGGTGGTATGTAAAATCGTCGGCCATTTAATAAAAATCCGAAACAAACTCCATCGTTGATCCAGGGTAGCCTTGTGCTGCCGTTTGGACAATTTTTATTAGTTTTAAATGGTTTCTTGGATATAATTTATAGTATATAACTATGATCTATAATATATTATAGCTATTAACGAGCCATGTCCTGCCACACGTATTTCACCAAACCTTCTTTAAAGTATGACTGATAAGTATTTCTTAGCATTGTACAAATACTGAGTAGGTAGCTCAATGGTGAAGCTTTGGTGCGCCAAGCACAAGGTTCCGGGTTCGATTAACTTAGAATTAACAAAATATATTTTAAATAAATGAATAGTCTTAATATTCAACTTATTATCTACTATTTATTCATTTATTTTATTTATTTATTTAGTGATAATGGCAAAGTGGATTTTAGTTAATCTTGTACCTCGCTCACAAACACTAAAGACTTGACTTTCAAACCAATTAAATCTGAGTAAGTGGATGATTGTTATATTTTTTGTGGGAAATGTGTTTTAAGTTTCTTTAAAATGACGTGTAGGTGTGTACAAATCGACACTATTAATGAATTTAGTACAAAATTATATGGAAATGTCATGGCCTTGATTTTATAGGTTTGATCCAAACTTGAGGGTTAACAAAATACTAACCAGGTAGGGTGTTTAAAAAATTACATTCACAATTTAACTTCACTTTCATAAATAGGTACTTAACTTAATCTGTGACAGTAACGATCCTAATAGCAACTTGGGTATGAAAGTAATGATACAAATAGCAGCTTTGGGTGTGAAAGTAATTATAACAATAGCTACATTATTTACATATAAAATAACTGATCAATAGTTGGGACATATTCGGGGTCATATTTGTTAAAAATAAAAGTATTTTAAGTTTTTTATAATTATTATAAATGAACTAGAAACATTAAACCATTTTAATTGTAATGTGTATTTATACCAAAAATTTCATATTTTTTTATAATAACCTAACTAACTTTGGTATTTTGAAAAAGTTTGTGTCACATTTGTAAAATTCTTGAAAAGATAACTGTTTATGTTTTTAGCGTTAGTAAACATATTTATAGATATCTTCCAAATAAGCATGCTGTTTAAAATGTAACTTTCTTTTAAAATGTCACTTCCTTTTTATTTCCAAATATTTTGAATACGCGGTTCGGCGGTTCTGTTTGCCCGTAACTATGAACGCTGAAGCTCATTTGATTTGATACTACATATTTTCGATGAAGGACATTTCCTTGCACTCATTGTCGACTCGATTAAAATTCATATATCTGTATTGTTTAGTATTAAAACAAAATGGAAGCTCACATTTCCTCATGAAAATAGCTTTGAGGGTAATTTACACTCAAGGAAACTTACAATTTTTATCGTATATCCGCACATCTTCGAGATACAAAATAACGTATCATTTCGAAAATGAAAGCATAATAAATATAGAAATCTTTATCTAAATTTTTTTTTATAAAACCAATAGTTTCCGAATTATAGGTACAGTACATGTATATAATAGGAAATTGCTTTTGTTCTTAGCGGGTGTTATGTTCCTCTTTTCTCTAATAGTGAATATTATTTCATTTATGCTCTTTGGTAGAATGTGCAACCATGTCTATTAACGCGTTTCAAATAATTATCTTACGAGCTGTAAGTAAATATCTATTTTTTATTTACAGTTGTAAGGAAGTCTATGCTGTGCACTTTCCCCGTCCTTTAAAAACAAATGATCTCTTTTGTAAAAAAATAAAAAGCCTACACATTTGATTGGGGGATATAACTTAGAAAAGAAATATTATGCTAGAGTGTTACGAATCTTAGCTCTGTTGGTACTGCGTCCATCTAGGGAGATTAAGGTCCCGGGCTCGATTCTTGGCATCACCGAGAAATTTATCATTGTTGGAATGTGGGTTTACCCTTTCAAGTGATAAATTGACGGCCGGGGGATGGATTTTGTGTCTGTCCTAGATTTAAGATTAGAGTAGAACGTACAAAGTACAAAGGCGTATAACCTGAACAAAACTCGGTGCTAAAAAAAGTTTAAAAAAGAATATCACAGACAACCTACAATGGCATCATGAAACATAAATTGCGAGCCACTGCTGTATTGTCTAGGTTCAGGTTACAGACGTGTCCAGATGGACACTAACAATATGTGCAATTGTGCACAGAATGTCTACATCAATATTCCACCTCCCCCTTTCCCCCCTCCACAATCATAACACACATATAGGCCTACATTTTCAATCACTCTTTTTTATGTCCTTTCTTGTCAAATGTTTTTTATAATGTATTTTCTCCCATTTGTTCAGACGTAACGAATTAGTTTTGTAACAACTATCAAAATATAGTTTGTATGTCCCAAATTCAATTACACGGTCCAGATGTCATTTATTAATGTAAATAATATGTAGGTGAGGCTATAACTGTAATTAACAAATACTCATATTCAACATCATGTGGAGATAGATAAAGCTTTAAATACTTAACATCCGCCTCCCCCGTTTTCCCTCCACTCTATTAGTTCAGCATATCTTTATAAAGCACAATTAGTGAGTTTAATTAATATTAATATTATTATTAATTACAATAGTGTATTAATGATGAGCAATATCTAAAACTGAGGAAATGTATCCACATTTCTGTGAAGGTACAAAGGGAAGCCATTTAGAAAAATGCACCCTATGTTTACCCATTCGGGATTTGAAATCTGACCACCATTGCTCGTTAAAATAAACTAAATGAGCTTAGTGTTTAAATCATTTTAAGGTTAACTTTAAAAATGAACCGATGGTTTAGTTCGGTCCTGGGGTGACCCGGCGGTCTAGGGGTAAGGTCTCGGACTTCTATGCTGGGGTCTGGGGTTTAACCCTCGGTCCCGGCACAGATATATCTGATTACCAAACCCTTCCTTCACCTCTGACAAGACGTGTATTAATCACAACTTGTGAGTGTGGGGAATACCAGGCCTCCACCGTGGTTCGGATTCCACGTTAATTTGTAGGTCCTCCATTTCATCTCACAATCACCCTACCATTACACATTAGTGTAAGTGCGAATAACCCGAAATTGTAGTAAGACGCAGTGCTAATAATAATAATAATAATATTTGTCAGGTCCCTCATTTACTGTTCTCATTCATAATAGCCAAAGAAGAAGAGTGTCTACCTGCTAATCCGCACCCTACCCCACCCTCTCTGCCCTTCACAAAACTCAACCCAGGACTTTCCAGTCCACCGCTGACGAAGACAGGTTTTTTGGTTCTCAACGGGACGGACCGTTAGCAACCACTCTCACCTTGTTCTCAGCGACACAAACGCTATCTTACAGATTTTTCTCAACATTAGCTCTGTCCAAACAACGTTAATAAGGCCCACCAACAAATTTACTGGGCCTTATTAGCCGCGGAATAGTAGGTTATATTACAACTATTTTCACGTAAAATATGAATTCAAATCAATTAAAACAATCTTAATTATAAAACTTTAAATTGAAATAATAATTGTAATATAAAATCAATGTGAAAAGAACAAGATATTAAATAAAACTTACGAATTTTAACTTCGCACTTTTATAAAACGGAGAGACACAACCACCTCACACGAAGGTCTCGGTCAAACTGACAAGATGGCGCCGCTAGTAAATATCGCTCCACTGAGTTGTCATTGTAGTGTCTTTGGTGTGTGAGGAAAAAACCCAAACTGCGCAACTAACGGTAAATGTTATTTTTTCAAAGTGGGCCTTATTAGACCCTAGGCCTTATTTGCCTCTGGTACCTTACAGTATTTTCCTATGAAACCGGCCAGTTTAAGACTGTCGTTTTTAAAGGGATAAAAACATAATTCCGAGATAATAACCATACAAATAAGAATAATCAATCTTTTTTAGGGGTGACCTGGTGGTCTAGGGGTAAGGTGTCAGACCTCTGTGCTGGGGGTCTGGGGCTCAAACCCCGGTCCCGGCACAAATTTATCTGATTACCAAACCTTTCCCTCACCTCTGACTAGACGTGTATTAATCACAACTTGTGAATGTGAGGAATGCCAGGCCTCCACCGTGGTTCGGATTCCAAGTTAAACTGTAGGTCCTCCATTTCATCTCACTATCACCCTACCATTACACATTAGCGTAAGTGCGTATAACCCGAACGGGTAGTAAGACGCGGTGCTAATAATAATAATAATAGTATTTTTTAGTTAAAAGATATGGAACATAGTACCGTTATCAAAACACATTTACATAATATTTAGTTGTTACATTAAACCTAATTTGTAATACTTAATTGTTCAATGGCATGTAGTGTCAGTCTAGTGAAAGGTGGGTGTTCCTACCCATTTCGTTACACATACATTATGAAGTTGTAAATTAATAATGAATTAAATAAAAATATGTTTAACAGGTAGTTATTCCCCTCCCTTTCCTCTCTCCTACCTCATTTGCTTCCATTCGATCCATCTCAGGGATCACGTGGTTATGTTCCTGGACTACATATTGGCATGTTCATGTTTTGGCTTTTTGGTTACTCAATATACCACCAGCTTCATCGTAGGTAAGCAGCGTTATCTGCACCAGATATAATATAGAATATAATTTCAAAATTCTCTTTCAGTTTGGATCTTCATGTTTTTTCTATATTATATTTTGAACTAAACTATTTATTAAATCCCTGATAAATTCCCTTTGGGCTTAGATATTTATGTTTTTCTAAAACATCTTTTGAAACTTAAATTTTGATTAAATGGTTAGATTGCTACTAGATGGCCAGTTATATAACAAATATTCGATGGACTCTTGCCATAACATTAATTTTTTTGAGGTCACTTTTATCTGGTGAAGTTTAATCAATTGTTTGTCACTAAATGGCATTGTTTGGTCATTTAAGGACCTGCTTAGTAACATTGTACCCAGGCCGCTAGACTTAAACTTATTTTTAATTTAACTTATCACTAGGCCAGTTTGTATTTGTTTATATATATAATGTATTACGATGTTGAAGTTTAAATGGTTAGGTTGTCGCTTGACAACATTCTTATATTTTATCATAAATAATTTATTTGAAGGACTTTTGCCATCGCATTCTTACTTTTTGAGGTTACGTAGACGAGTTAAAGTTAAATGGTTTGTTTGTCACTAGATGACGTAATTTGCTTATCTTAGGCCATAATGATTAATTTTGTATCCAGGTCTCTTGTTTCATACTTTACTGTAACTTAACTCATAAATGGTTAGCTTGTTTCTGATTATAAATTAAATCATCCCCCTTCCATGAAATGGCAGGTCTTAATGTTAACTTGTTATTTCACTTTAACTCCTGGTTAATAGGAAGCGCGGTCACTTGTTTGTTGTAAAATTGAAACCCATAATATACTATGTATTGTTATGTTTTCTGCCAAGCTTATTTACCAGGAAATTTGCAAGCTTAATTCCTTAGTTAAATAATGTATTAATTTATATATATGTGAGTTTGTTGTTTCCTTATTGACGCTGGTTTTTTAAATTTCTTTGACCTCTTAATGGCTATATATTTTTATTTAATACTTCTATTCTTAGTCCTAACTGGGCCAAAGCCCGTTCCTTTCAACCTCACCACTCTACTATTCTATGTGTGTACATATCAATTGTTTTTTCTAATGTTTAATAAATGACAAATCTTTGTTACTCGTTGCCTTTTATTTTCTTTGATGAGATTTAGGGCTGGGGGTTTCAAGTTAATTGCCACAATTGATAAAGTACGTCACCTATCCCTAGCTTGAGCTAGTTCTATTCATGTCCCCCTCAATAGTTACATCCTTTTTCTTTCAGGCCCATTCTAATAGTATCCTTACATCTGCATCCAGGTCTTCCCAATGTTCTCTTTCCATTGTGTTTACCAGATAATACCCTGAACATGGTTCTAGATTCTTCCATTCGTGCTTCATGTTCTACCCAACGTAATCTGTGGGATCAGATTATCCTAATAGTGTTTTATGATGAGTGCATGGTATTTAACTCATTATTATGTAACCTCCTCCATTCCCAGTATCTTCATCACCTTTTGGCCCAAATATCTTCCTTTAACACCTTATTTTCGAACATTTGAAATTTCTTTTCGTCATATAAGGTATGATAACATGTTTCGCAGCCATAGAGTACTACCGGTAAAATTATTATGTTGTATTTTAATCGTTTTACATTCATTAACAACAGGTGAGATGCTAACAATTTATTGACCTAGTAATATCATGCATTTACTGACTTTATTCTCGTCCTAGTTTCGACTATATTATGGTTATAGCTAGATTATATTGTTCCTAAATATTTAAAATCATTAACCATGTCAAATGATATGTTGTTCGCAGTGATTTCTAAATTATCGTCCCCAATCTGTGCTTGCTGTGTAATCATATACTCAGACTTTCCAGCGTTCACTTCTAAAACTATTTCCCTAGCATATTTTAATAAAATTGATGCCTTTCTTGCTCAAATTTCCTTAATATTATCTAATAAAGCCAACTCATCTGAGTATCCTAATAGCTGTATCGTTTAATGTCAACCATTCCCTACTTTCTTGCATTACCCTAGTACACAGACAAATAATATACCCTGACACTCAACCTCCAGGTCAAAATGGTTGCACTCCTTTTGGCAGCTTTATTCCTTCAAAACTAGGATCTAGTGATGGGCACAATCGAGTAAAAATAATCGAGTGACTCGATTGTGTTGTGTAATCGGCAGTATTCGATTCTTCCGGGATTACTCGAGTAACTTTACTCGGACCTTGTTATTCTTTTATTTTCTCTTTTCTTATCAGTTAAATGAGAATATATTTTATTGGCTGGACTGTTTATCATGCTATTTCCATTTAAAATGCATATTCTCTTGGAACTCATTTTTCACCAACAGTTTCTGTTGCTACGCAAAAGGACCCTTTATAGTTTAAATGTTTCACATGCATTTTCAGTACAAAATGCTTGCAGATGTAAAGTACACAACCGAAAAGCATGCTAACTAAGTGTATCACATTTCCAATTCTTTTTAAAATTACCAATGAAAGTTAGTCGGTATCTCGGCAGTCTTATTTCCACAATCGCATATAACGAAACTAATTAATGTCTTTCTTAATTATTTTATTGATTATAATTTATCCTTAGTAAAATAAGATTATCTATAAATTGAAATTAATTAGAGTAAGTTACAAAAAAGAAAAAAAAAACTGTTTTCACTTTTAAAACGGTACAATTATTATCAATTTCTTTAACATGAATGTATAAAAAAAGTTTATTTTATTAAAAAGAGCACAAAACATTTTTTTTTTGTGAGACACTTCTTAATACGCATACTTTCATATTGGCTACATGGAACATGATACCTGAAAATAATGGGGTGGAGGTCACTATTAGTGTCGACTGCCTACCACAGGAAGAGAGTATTGACATGTTATTGGAATAGAATTCCATTGCGAGACTCCCGAGTAATGTTGTTCAACCAATTGCCACAGTACGATTCGAGTAGATGATTCGCTAAAGATTACGCGAGTTAATTTACTCAATTACTCGATTTTTTAAAAGAGAATCGAGTAATTACTCGATTCTTAGAATTACTCGGTTGTGCCCATCACTACTAGTATCACTGCTGTTAGTCCTATCATCACCCAGCAGTGACACTTGCGAAGCCCAGTGTTGAAGGACTCCTATAAAAGGGGGATAGGAAGAATTGTGGGAATTATAGCGGAGTGACACTTACGTGACATTGTGCAAAGATATTTGAGAAAGTTCTAAAGAGTGAAAAGAGGGTTAAGGGAGGAGCAGTAATGCTTCAGACCAGGTAGGTCCACAATAGATCTAATATTCACTGTGAGGCAGTTGCAGGAAAACCATTATGAGTTCGGGAAGGATCTGCTGATGGCTTTTCTAGACATGGAAAAAGTTTATGACAGTGCGTGCAGGTGTGGGATTTGTTAAAAAATAAAGGGAAGGAGGATGGAATATTGGGGAGAGTAAGAGAAATGTACAAGGGAATCGTGGGCTATGTGAACGTGGGAGGGGAGCGTACAGAATGGTTTGAGCTGAGAAATGGCTTGAAACAGGGAAGCGAATTATCGCCATTGTTCGTGTTAGTAATGGGTGTAATTACGAAGTAGGTGATATGAAGAGTAGGGGGGAAACATGAGTACAATGGTGTTTGTGGACGACCTAATGGTGTGGGAAAACTAGGAGCTAGAAGGGCAGGAACAGTTGGATGTATGGAATGAGGTGGTAGTACACTATGGAATGAAGTTTATGTAAAGAAGAATGAATTGGTGATTACAACACTGAAGGAAAATAGTCACACTAGAGGAGTAACATTAGGAAGAGAGTAACTTAAGAAAGTGTAAAGCTCCAAGTACTTGGGTAATGTGGTAGAGAAAAGAGGAAGAAACGAGGGAGAAATTAGGGAGAGAGGAAGGCAAGCAGAGATCTTTTACAAAATCATCCGAAGTCTGGCCTGTAGTTGAGATGTTCCGCAGAAGTGCAAAGGCGTGATGTATAGGGCGTATTATTTCCCAATATTACATTATGCATCAGAAGCCTAGATGACGAAGGAAAGGGGTCAGAGCAGGATACAGGCATGCGAGATGATATTTCTGAGGAGTAGAGTGGGAGTGGCAAATTTGGACATAGTGATGAATGAAAGAATGAGAGAGAGAGTGAAGGAGGAACCCCTGCAGGATAGGATAGAAAAGGATAGATTGGGTTGATATAGACATGTGAAGAGGATGGAAGAGGGGATAATTTGAAGGAGGATGCTCAAATTGGAGGTGGGGGTCAGGAGGTGAACAGGAAAACCCAGTGACAGGTGGATATAGAGGGTGAAAAGGAGTGTGGAGAGGAATGGATTGGGCCAGCGTGGAGGAAAAAAAATGGTGGGAAGACAGAGGTAAATGGATAGGCTTATGTTTGAGGTAGACCCTGCCAGTGGCAGGAAACTGTGCATGATGGTGATGCTATGCATGTTTTACATTATAAACCTATACAGTTATATATATATATATATATATATATATATATATATATATATATTATATATATATATATATATATATATATTACACACACACAATAATACCGTGCTCTTTTCACCTCCTCAAGAATTAAGCTCAAAACATTACTAGCACATAGTTTCAAGAAATCCTTCTGGCTACCCCATGATATGTAGTGAGCATGCATTCTTTGACCAGATTTTCTTAAATAAGCTACAGTTTCTAGATGCTGTTTAAGTTCAACGTTGTACCTGCCCACAGGCTGGATTGTTGACAAGAAAAGGCCACAGTCATCATAATCTACAGTAGAATGTATTCCATGGAAAGGTAAATTTCTTTGGGCTAATTAGAATGTGACATCAACCACCAAAGTTAAAATCTTACGCCACTTCTTCTCTTACTACTTCCTCTCTAATACTTTGTTGCAATGCTTCTTCAATGCCACTTTTACCACTAAGTGTCTGAAATAATTCCTTCCACTGAACATAACTTTTTAAATGGTGTGGGTTTCCTTCAAGACTCCTTACTTTACTATAAAGTTTTTTCCAATTATCACTAATCCCTCCTTCGCAGAATTTGGATTGGTGCAACTGAGGTTCGCCTCTGAAGAGACCACATGGAAAACAAAACAGTGCTGCGACGTCTTCACCCCATACAATACAATCTCTTGGAATACACTCACCATTACAAAAACATTTTGAAAAATTGATTTTGGAAAAATTCTGCCATAAGAATCACGAGGGAATTTTCTCGGTTTTGGTGAAAGGACCCTTTAGCACAATTAAATCTCTCTTCTCATTATTAAGGTGCTTCAAAGAGGCTTGGTCGTAGCTACATGATGTTTCCTGACTACTTTCATCTTCAACAGTAGGTCCTTTAGTGTTTTTCAATCCCTCGTGTAAATCACTATGTCCATCATACGTTTCTTTGTTACTCCCATTGCATTGGTTCCCTGGTTCTACCTCATTATTACTAAGAAAAACAGACTGCGGCTTTTAAAACTCAGACTTCTTCCTTTCGATGTCACAGTCTTCTTCTCTCCTTTTCTTCGCGCACCTGTTCAGCTTTTTTATGCTTCCTTCTCGCTGATCCAGACTGGTATGTACGCTTAATTTTTCTTATTTTTCTATTTCACCTACAAATTAATAACTACACAAGCGTCAATAAGAGCGATAAATATATATATATTATTATTATATTTAAATATGATTTCAATTATTAAGAATAAAAATTAAGAGTAATATTTAAAAAATGAAAAACAGGTATAATATAAAGATGAAAACTAATATAAATAGATGCAATTTTTTCATTAGTTAAAATAAAGTATATAATACTTAAATGTCTTAAGATATTCCTTTTATTGAATATAAATAATATAGTTTTGTGTATACTTGACTATCTACTAACCTTATTGCCTCATTTAGTACATTCAATATTTTACAACAAAAATAACCCGGTAAAAACACTCATCGCCACCTTATACAAAATAACACTTCAGCTATACTAATCATTATGGTTTTGAGAAGTAGTCAAGAAGTAGAGAAAGGATTATCAGAACAGATTTAGCGTCACAAGATAGAAAACAATTTGCGCAAACCCACATTATTTTACTGCGCATTAGGGAAGATCAGTCTATGATTAGCGCTTGCATGCTTCAAACCGGCTGCCTGGAAGTAAGTGCTACACTTGCTAAATAAAAATAAGCTGTAACAAATGATGTGTTTAAATGTGAGTGTAGTTCTTCGGGCTGGTGTAGCTTCTTAGCCTTTCTGTCTATCCACTGTGCCAACCAACTTCTTGGAAGAAGGGTAAACTTACAGTTATTATAGTACAAGGTTTTTTTTGAAAGTTGTTAAGTTATAGTTACTGTTTTTGCTTTGTCATAATAATGTACCCTCTCGGCCTCTCCTCTCCCTCTTTTTTTGTCATTCTAAACAACCCCCACTCCCACCCCCTCCCCTTTCACATACAACACACACACAAAACGCTATCCTCCAATCCCAGCAGGGCTATTATGACCACGACGCAAAACGAATTTGCGACCGTTAGCAGAGAGACGCTAGACTTTGCGTCAAAAGTTATTATGGCCGACCACTCTGCGAAAGCAAAGTCCTTGCGAGCGCAAATATTTCTCTAGTAGCGTGACGCTAAGTTGCGCAGACATTTTACTTGTCCTTTGGTTTGCGTTACGAGGTTATGTTTGCTAGTTTTTGTAATTTATTACGTGTTTTGTGTTACCTTATTTAAACTTGCCATCTCATTAGCCCAATATAATTACCTCAAAACTTTTTGTGTGTGTTTCACATAATCTAGCTTTAAATAGGCCTAAATCATAATCTAGGCCATGAGTGGAGATAGTACGCTTACACTGAATGTTAAAAGAATGTTTTATTTGAAACATAGCACTATCAAAATGCATTACTATTCACTATCAACAAAATGATAATTCTGGTGATAAAATAATAAAACGTAGGCCTAATATGTTTAAGATGCCTCAACAAAACTTTAATGATGAAATCATATTTAAACTGAATCGTACATACAGTAGTAATTACTATCCACATTAATGTGGGTTGTAGGCCTATGAAATATTGCAGCCAAGACTGGAAATAACTAAATAGGCCCTAGCTTAATATTTGCATGCGGTTTGGTTTAGGCCTAGATTTTAATCATAAAAGGTTTACCAAAGTTATCTGAAACCAATAATTAGTAGTTAAAGCTAGTTATACTGAATTGAATAAATTGCAAACAAATCATTATAAAGAAATAAAATATCCTTATATTCTTAATCACTTAACTAAAGTCTCAATAATTCCCTTTAAGTAAAAGATGCATTTTATTATTTTAGCCATCCAAACCACCGTCTGTTTTACTTTTTTTGTTAACTTAGTAGGACGACTAACATTAAGTTGTCAGAAATATTCAGTGTAAACACAATTTTTGGGAGATCTTGAACGCTTTCATCAACTTTAATTAGTTTTACTTTCTAAGATCTTAACACTGCATATTTGATTCAATCTCAAACGTGAGAACCTTTTCAACACTGTAAATTAATAAAATTAGCACAAAGTCTGCCTATATATGTTCAGGTGGAGTACCGTATAGATGGGAAGTTTTCTTTATCTAACCTCAATTCAATCAAACCATATAAAATTTAAAACACCTTACTGTAGGCCTATATCTTTGAACGTTCAATTTTTGGCTTGACAAAATCGAGGACGGTTTTAAAATAGGCCTACTAAGAAAGCCAAAATACAAAATATTAATCTACTGTTTGATAAATGTTGTTTTTGAAAAGAAAGTTTTATAAGGCATATATTTTTTTAGTTAAAAAATTTAATTATTTTAAATTAAAATAGGCCTAAATATAAGGAGAAGTCTACATTATAAACTGTTGAAATTATTTTTAATTAATATAATAAAACACACTTGTTCCAGTATCAACATGAATATATGAAGAATAAAGCATTGGGTCGTAAAGCATAAATCTTACAAAAACATTGTTTCTTTATTAGCCAACTTCTCATACTAGTTTATTCATTTCCCCATGTGACATTACTATTTTAATGCATAGCTCACATGTTTTTTACTACAATATGTTATGTGTATTGAATAATGTAGGCCTAGTATTTTTTCATTTCAAATCGTAGGCAAACAAAATTATGCAAGTGATTTATTAAATTAAGCTAGGTTAAATCGTTCTTGCAAATAATGTGACTTGTGATCAGCTGTTTGGGAATATAAAAATAAATGAATAATGTTCAGTCATGAACACCAGCATTCTTGAAATAAATGTACCTAATCTCTAGCCTCTAACTTCTTAAAAGGTAATATTCTTTGGAAAAGTGTTGCCAACTCTTGACACAAACTGATTTTATTCTGTGCGTTAACGCTAGAAGCAAAGTCGAAGCTAAAACTAGCGGACGATACAAAGTGTGGTGGTCATAATAACCCAGACGCTATCTTTTCTTCGAAAGTGAAGCTAACTGGCGGTAGCAACTAACTTTGCGTCGAATGGTCATAATAGCCCTGCAGGCCTGTCCCAAACACAACATTCCGTTGCAGCTTATCAACCCTTGTGTTAATATATTAATTGCCAAGTTTAATATATTAATTGCCAAGTGTTTTCAAAGTACCAAAGTATAGTCGCAACAAAACACCATGGGGTGTATGCATCAGGCACACAACTTCGACTACCTCACCATTAATAATAACAGTTTTGCATGGTAATAATATTTCTTATAAATATAATTGGAGGATTGAAAAAAAAAATTAATAATCAATATTGTAACGACCTTTAATTTTACTTAAGCTACCTTAAAAACGAGGTATTAAGAAAATAGTTTTAAATATATGCTATTATTAACTTTTCTAAAATAAATGTTGCTTGGGTGATCGGCGCCCTCGGCTAAGTGAGGGCCTGGGGTAAACTGCCCCCTTTTCCCCTCCCCCCATCCCTTTCTGGGCGGCCCTGACTACAGCTGGTGCTAGTAGCAGACTACACTTTAGCTCAGCCCCAAACACTTGTGAAGCTCAAATAAATTAGTGACGTCAGGTTGTCATGGCAATCATTCTGTAACTCATGTAGAGCTCGGGGTGCTTCTGACCAAGCCCAGCCAGCACAGAGACAGAGCGCATGTTAACAAACGAGCGTTTTATGTCACGCACTGGCGTAATTATGGTTTTGGTAATATTCTCAATAAACTGGGGGGGAACTACAATTTTTTAAATTTATTTATGTATTTTACTATGCAATGAAAAGATATGAGAAAATCGGTATGAATTTCAAAATATGTTTTGTTTCTTCTTTTTCTTTATTTTGCAGGGAGGGCGGTGCCCCAGACCACTCCTTCACGAGCCTTCTCTGTATATACTATACAGGATGATCCAAAAGTTACGCAACCTTGTTTTTTCAATGACGATTCTCGCAAAAGAACATGGAAAATGAATATGTTGTTTATATGTATGGCAACAATGTGATGTTGGCAAGGTGTTGTGCAGTCCGTGTGACCTTGATATGTACACTAGGTCTAGTCAGTTGAGTTACAGCATTTGAAAGTGTAAGATGAGTTTTTCATGAGCAGTGCGAGTATTAATTTTGGAACATTATTCTAAGGCCAATTCATACATGGAATGCAAACAATCATTTTGTGCGTAACTTTCCAGAATCATACGTGCCAAATAAATCAACAATATGCCTAATTGTACACTGTTTTCGTGAAAGAGGCCGCGTGAGTGACAAGAAGCGTTCTGGATGGCCTTCCATGTCCGAGTGATCAAAATTTGAATAAGGTTAGGAAGTTCTTAGAACGGTCAGCCAGGAAGCCCCTAAGAAGATTATCACAGCAGACTTGATTGAGCTATGGAACAACGTGGAGGTGTACGAGGCGGCTGAAACGTGTGCCTTATAAAATTCACACAATTCAAGAACTCAAGGAACAAGACAAAGCAAAAAGATTGCTATACTGTGGATGGTCCCGATAACTTGTGACCATGACATTACTGGCTGTGTTTTTTTGTTGATTGTGTGATTTCTAAGGGCATGTAGCCACCTCGTTCCCCAGACCTAACACCCCTTGATTTTATATGTGGAGATACTTAAAACAGACAGTGTATGCAAACAACCCTTGAACTTTGGCTGAACTGCAAACCAACATTTATAGGTGCAGTACAACCATAGGTACACCAAGCAATGATTTGTCGTGTGTCTAGAAATATGATTAAACGAGTGAATTTGTGTTACAGAGAAGAAGTATCACACTTTCAACACCTTCTGTTATTTCCTTATGGTTTATTGTTTTGTTTATATGGTTTATATTAGATATATATATTATATGGCACAAAATATAAGTTTATTCTTTAGGTTGCGTGACTTTTGGATTGTCCTGTACATTTATATAGTATATATATTTTACATATAGATATAGAATATATATAAACTGTATATATGTATATATATTTATCTTTCACATATAATTACTATAAATATATATACAAAATGATATAAATACATAAAATATTCCTACATACATTCTAATTTATTGAACTTAATTTTATTGGCACTGTCCAATAATACGAATATAAAAACATAGCTTGTGTTTGTATAATAATAGTGCCAACCTGTTTTCCGCTAAGGCCGTGATATTGTCCCAGTGCAGCTATGGTGTCCACTTCAGAAAAGGTAATGTTGAAGAAGTCCTCTGGATTTATGCCAGCAGTGGCCCAGCCCAAATGCTGCAGACTCTGTTCGGGTACGGCATTCACGTCCCATGGACCTGACGTTCAATAGGTCATGCGTATTTAGGCTAGGTCTATATTCATATGTAATACTCACTAATACATAATTATGAAGTCAAAACATTACTCTCAATTATATCTTTCATAAATAGTGCACAAATCATAAAGTAAATTTAACTTACTACTTCTTACTAATTATTCTTTAACTTGAGCATGACTCAATGAAAATGCGAGTATAAGTTCTAGCCAATTACAATGCCGGGATACACCACAAACAGTAAATAATTTTTGTTCATGTTTAAAAATCAGCATTTAGGCATATTTGTTTTTTATTAACTATGTGTCTTAGTTTTGGCGTCAATGACTAATAATTGTAATTGTGATTGAAAATAAAGAGGAATTATTACATTTTTGTTTATGTTAATTGAAAAGTATTTCTATGCTATAATAATATGGACAATAATAAAATTAGAACCAAATAAATAAACAAATCTTATTTAATAGTGTACTATTTACTAACTAAATTAGGTTTATTCAATGTTTTAAAATATAGAATTTAGTATTCGTTGTTTTTTCAAGATAACCTTTAGAAGATGTATTTTTAGAAACCTTGGCTGTACCCGAATAGTCTTATTTATGCACTGTAGCCTTGATACATATCCTTGAGAGTTGAGTTGGAAATCACGTGATCAAGTGTAGATCTGTCCGAATAGTCACGAAGGATGCCGATGCATCCCTCTTCACGTCCATGGATCCATGGATGGAAGTCACACATCGTCGAAACGTCCTCGTTCGGCCTTGTTGTGGAGATCAACCGGCAACTATTCTATTATTATCTTATTTGGCTATCAATTGTTTTGTTTTCGCCTCCACGCATAATTTTATATTACCCGCCATTTCAACTTTATGACCCGTGTGTTGATATTCTTGAAATGTCGTGCAAAAAGAAGTTGCTAAAAATCTGTAAGTATGCCGAATAATTGCACGTTCTATTTAAAATATTATAAACAAAGTAATAACTCCTTGAATGTATCTTAAACCAATGTGAATAGTTTTCTTTAGGACTTATAGATGGCGTTTACGTGGTTTCTAAGATCATTGCTAGAGAGCAACACTGCGGACCCAGAGATGTATAGAGGTAATTGGCGTTCGAATAGTTTGATGCAGTCTTCTTTTGGGAAGTGCATGGCGAGTGTGTATTCATTCAGACTGCATCCCACGGGTCCTTGACAAGGATCCTTGGACTATTCGGATACAGCTCTTATCTACTATAACAATCAATATAAATTGGACTTCAACCTCCATGTTTCATCGTAAACCCTCGAAACGTACTATGCGTGAATTTAAATAAAACTTAGAAGACAACAACGTATTGTAAGTGACCAATGACAACGCCCTCTAACGTATTATGAACCTGTGGCAAATATCTATATATTATTAATTTTCTGCGTGGTGCTGCCTTCACGGCAGAAAAAGAGAGCTCTTTAGAGCCTTCAAACCTACCCCAGAATACCCACTCTTCCTCCAACGCTCCATCCCACTAAATCTCCAAACCGTGCCAAAAACTACCATTTGTCTCGCGTAGTTATGTTTTTGGGATTTAAAATTATAATGACATGATAACTAACTCTAAATCATTTAGAATCTTTGTTTCGCCCTACTATATTTTATTTCTGAATTATCTATATTTTATTTTCTTAACTTTCCGTTAATTTATAAATAAAAGTTACACCGCTTTTTATAGAACAATAGTGTACTACCCGAGCCGTTCATATTTGTTAATGCCCGAGCTTTGGGTAAGAATAACAAATCCTATTAAGTTGTAATTATTAATGTATGAGTTTATCTTTATGCTTTATGTAATTCAATTTAATAATCATAGTTTTGCAAGTTGAACGTGAGTGGAATATCTTTGCGAAATAGAGTCAGTGGAAGGACGCGTTAGCGAAGGTCGGCTAAATCTTGATTCACACGTTCGCTGAAAACAGAAAGTAGAATCTGCCTCAGAGGCGCAGCAATTTACACACTTTAAGTTGACCCATGATGCATTGAAACGCTAAGGTAAAACAGTTGACTATCAACAAATTTTATTTTCTAGTAGAAATATATATAATTATTTTAGATCATTGTCCCGATGGATGTTTACAAATTATACAGTAGCCCCATGGCTTCATTGGTGCTGACTGACAGCTCACAGTCGACCTCTGACCGTCAGCATTTAGGTATATATACCTAAATTTTGACCGTAAGGACTGACAGATGCTAAACACATGTTTTTGCAGATCATATGGTTCAGTGTAGGGATACATAATTTGGTCTGGTAACTTTTCAAAGCTGTTAGCTGTCAGTCAGCACCAAAGAAACCATGTGGCTACTGGTCGTGGCACAATCCAATACAGCGGTACACATGTTTTACATTAATGGGTTATTTCAAATCTCCTCACAGCGGCCAACGAAGCTGTCTGCTAGTTTCTGGCTGTGGAGTGCACGCGTTCTCAAATGCGCATGTGCACTGATTTAAAATTATTGTTTCTCCTGTACCTAACATTCTGAGCAGAGCGGACAAAGTAGAGAATAGTTTAATTTTAGCAGAACAGCTCGCGCCGATTAAGCGGAAATCTTGTTATTGGCTTAGAGTGCGTCACGTGACCACGTTTATGTTCTGCACTAGTTTTTCGGTGAACGTGTGACTACATAGTAAAACTTGATTCACATGTTCACTGAAAATAGAAAATAGAATATGCCTCAGTGGCGCGCCAATTCACACGCTGTATGTTGACCCATGATGAATTGCAACGTTAACTTAAAATAACTGATTATCAACCTATTGTATTTTCTAGTGTATAAACATATTTTTAGATCACTCTTCCAACAGATGTTTTCAAATGATAATGCTGTGTCGTGGCACATTCCATTATATCAATACACACGCTTTACATTAATGATTTTTTTAATCTCTTTACAAAGGCCAACGAATATGTCTGCTTTCTTCTAGCTGTAGAGCGCATGTGTTGTTAAATGCGCATGTACACTGATTTGAGATGGTTGGTTCTGAGATTTGATTTGTTCTCCTGTGCCAAACATCTCAGTCAAAGCGGACGAAGTTAAGATGAGTAGAACTTAAGCGAAACAGCTTGCGCTGACAAAGCGGAAATCTTTTGATTGGCTTAGAGCTCGTCACGTGGCACTTTTCTGTTCTGCGCTTGTTTTTTTAGCAAACATGTGAATCCACAAAAAAAGGACTCTGCGCATGGATTGTCTGATGCCGGGAAGCACGTATTCTGGTAGCGTAGTTTAGGCCTAGCTAAAGAATTATTTATTGTTCATCAGCATGAGATTGCTGAAAACACATATCCCGAAATGTAACAGGAGTTTCTATGTAAACGTGAGTATTATAATTTGTATTGCATCAGAGACCAAGATTACCCGAGACGCTAACTCTTTCAGAAGTTCGCAGCTGCACGAGATTCATATGATGGTGAGGGATAGAAAATAACTACCCACCTTATGTTAACTTAAGCACGCAAATGTGTTGAACAGCAGACCAAGAGAGAGTTCCTTCAAATATATTTTATAGACAATGTTCAAATTATAATGTCACTTATCGACCCTAGCTCCAGCCAGTTAATTTTGAGTCAGATCTGCTACTTGATCTTGATATATATGGCCAAGTCTATTGCCACGTGAGTGGGGATGGTTTATACTTGGGCACTACTGAGTACTCCATGAATTCCGAATTAACTTTTTTCTAAACCGCTAGATATATTCAGTTATTTTCAAAATGCATGGGACTAAGATTAATGAAATAAAGACAAACTAAGGGGGTGGCGCACATTCAAACTATCTTCAAAAGGTGTTTATTTTCCTTGGTCCTACTATTTTTTTGTTTTGTTTTATATTTAGGTGGCTTGCCTTATTTGCATTTTATGCGTAGGTGTGATAATGATCTGAGAGTATGTTAATTATTTACATTTGTGTGTTCATCATCATTAGTATCTTAAGCCTCCATTAGTATAACAAAATTAATAGAAAAGGGTTTTAGTTTAGTATTATAAAACATAGTTAATAAACCTTCAACTGATTCTTAAGTTATTCTGCTATTTTGTTTTCCTGCATGCAAGAGGGATATCATAGAAAAGAGAGGGATATCTATGTGTAGACGTGCCTTTACCCTCACGCACACATTCCTCCCCTACTCTCACCCCCCCCCCCCCTCCTCAGTAGACGGATGCTCTAGTTTTACCCAGTGGTCCTGTTGATGAGGAGCTAGTTTCTATACCCATTTCTTTAAACTAAGCTTAGAAGCCAAGGCACACCTATGCACACAGCTCTATCAATAAGTTTTCAGAATAATACAATTCTCTCCCCCCCCTTTTTTTCCACTCCCTCTAACATTACACCACCTGATTCCTGAGTTAGCCGAGTGGGGGAGCTATTAGTAATACTAGTAATGGTGGTGGTTGAAGAAGCAGATAAGTATAGATATTATATATATATATATACTATTAACAAGTCAATATTGACCAAATAGCATTATAATAATTATTTATCTTAAAGCCCACTAAGCGTGATTTTGGGTATATGTGACTGTTGTCTACTTATGGTCAGTTATAAGAACCAGTAATAAATTCAACATGCACAAAACGTCTGAAACAGATCAGAAATGAATATTTTCGAACTTAATTCAACCCGTTCACAATTCTATTCGTATAATTCGTATAATATATACATTACACTACATTTACTCTGATAGATAGACCTACTTTTTATATAATCAATGCTAGTGACTACTTTCAAAAATACTAAACCCAAGTCCACAATCACTATTTAAAAAACCCTCGAACTAGCTTACAGATGTATATATAGTTCGAAAATTTTCTTGCCTCCGGTGGTTGGGGATTTTTCCCCCTAGACCCCTAAGTTTTAAGTGCAGAGGTTGGGTAAATTATAAATCTTCGCTGTTTGGTATAAGTTGTAAAATAAGGCTATAATGTATACAATTAAGAGAAAGCCGCTAGCCTTGGCTCAAATAATATTGTTTTAAACATCCTCTAAGAACTATTTTTAATAGACTACAACTTTTTGAAAAACGTCTAACTAATTAGGTATTATTAACTTCATTCTAAACCACTCGGGGTCGGTCTTGTGACTACCGGATGGATATTACTATCGAGAGGTTAAAGTTAGTGACCAGATAAAGTTTATCTATCAGCCACTTTAATATTTTACGCGAATTATAAACTGAATAAAGTTAGTGACCAGATAAAGTTTATCAATCAGCCACTTTAATATTTTACGCGAATTATAAACTGAATTTATCTGCCGGATAGCTATATGTAGGATAAATATATTTTTATGCAGAAAACGCAAGGTTGATACTATTTTTACTGGTGAAGGCATGCATATAAAGCCCGTATCACACGACACTTGCTTATACTAGAAATCAAGTGTGCTAGCTAGCACCTAGATATCTGTATACTAGCTAGTACAATGGAAATGGGACTATAGTATTCACACGCTGCTAGATTGGTACTAGGTCCTAGTGCAAATATTTATCGAACGTCAGAGATTAATTTTGAGTGCAACAGCTGCATTAATTACTAATAAAGATATCGAAAATTATGAGAGGGAGCGTAGGAAAAAGAATATAGACACGGGAATGGTTGGGAAAGACGAAATAATGGTCGCAGGATGCTAAATATAATACATTCGGAGGTTAGGTAATATACATTCGGGTGATACAAATGTTTAGTATCTCCCTAAATTTGTATTCATTTATTTACATTGTGGTCAGAGGTCCCTAAGCCCATGGGTGTCCAAGTACAGTATCCTTGATAAATAAATGTTCTTTTTTAGGCCTACGCACACTTTATATTCTAAAAAAACAAACAAAATAACGCCCAAGGTTGGCATGCTATCAAGTTTATTTAGATTAAAATTGGGTCTGGAACATAGTTTGTCGTTTTTAGATGACATGTTTAAATTAAATTTATATATATTAAATATATTGTCATACTGTGCCAATTTGGTATAATATAAACAAGGTTGTTTAGAATAATTTTCTGCCAACAACAAAGTCACATCCAATGACCATGTTGGCGTCATTTATACCATTTATCTACAAAACAGTCACAGCGCACATGATTGGTTGAATTACACAGACTAGTGTCGAAACTAGTACGAAAATAGCACGTGTTCTATCCTCACAACTAGTATGGTAGCCAGTACCAAGTGGCAGAACCAGTATACTTTTTCTGATTCACATGATGCTAGATGATGATGTGCTAGCTAGTGCTAGCTAGCACACTGGATTTCAAGTACGAGCTAGTGTCGTGTGATACGGACTTAAACCCTGCTGCTACCACTACAACATGGCTAATGGCTAAAATGTTCAACATTGATTGGTTAAATGATGGCGGCTAAAACAGTACGAGGAAATAGATGGCGTCACGTGGACGCAAAAGTTAGGTTGTCTTGCAAGTACTAATTTCGGTGTTGCCAAAATGTGATCAATAGTTTGGTAAAACTTTTACAAAATTTCATTTATTGCACTCACATTTAAATTATTCATTTTGTTCTCGTATAATTAAAGCTCTACAAATAGATTGTCAGTTTGTATATAAGTGTGAGCTAAATGTTCTACAAATAGCTTGTAAGTTTTTTTTATAAAAGTGTGAATTAAATGTTCTAACTTTATATATAATTAGAGCCTGGGTTTGTGCCTATTAAACCCATAAACTAAGATTTTTTAACCCAAAAACAGATCCTTATAGGCAAAACCCATTGATATCTACAATATAACTGGATGGACAAATGTGGCTGAAATTTTAGGGAAAGAAATGGAAACTTTCGAGTATCTCTTTCTCTATTACACCTATATAAGGCAAAGTGGCATTTTGTCATCGTTCATTAATTTGTTTGTATATATAAGATACATCAATGTGTTATTATTTAAATGAAATGAATATGTTAGTAAAAGCTTTGAAGAGCATAACAAAGTATGAAACTGGTGAGTTTAAAAAAAATAAGTTGATGAAAGCTAATGTATACTTTGATTTTTGAAGGAAGCTCGTTTGGAAGGCTTTATCTCGTAGCAGAATCCTACCCTATAGTAGTGTTTAGGTCGGATAAAATACCTTCCAAAGGGAATTTCTACATCCATTCTAAATGTCCGTTTATTTTACCAAAATACTAATATATTATAGTATTCTGGTACGAAATAAAGCCTTACAAATTGGTATTCTTATTAAAATCAGTGTTTAGTAGATACCGTTCTTCCAACAAGCCTAGGACTGGCAAAACCTTATATTTAAAAAAAACTTTATTTGTTAATTTTGCATAGTGGTCTTCTCTTGGGCTATATATATATATATTGCATTTCTACCTCTTACTGACACGTTCATTAAAAATCAATCACCAGAATCGTCACTGCTGTCTATAATCGGCAGCATGTTACCCATTTTGAATACCGCATAACGTAAACGCGTCACTATGGCAACGCTTATTTTAAATTTCATATCAAAGTTATTAGGTACTTAAATCTCCCGATAAAAATGTGATGGATTGATGTATTTTTTCTTGCCAATAAATGCTATCTGGCAGTCATAAAACGCATTTTTAAATCATCAACCAGATAAAAATATTTATGGGCCAGATTAATATTTATCCAGGAGTCATAAGACTGGCCCTCGATAGTTTTAATAAGTGTATTATTTTTGACAAACACTTTTTAGTCAACCTGTAGATACTTCTGAGAAACAACTGAAGATGAGAATATGCATATCATCAAAGAAAACTATTGCTACGTTGCCATTGATATTACAAAATAGTTACTTTTCGATTTTGTAATTATCTAATTCGTTTAAAAACATTACTGTTAAGCATTTATATGTTTCCATATAATTTAAAAGTAATAAATGGATAAATTTGATATTTTTGATAACTTAAGCAAAAATTTACAAGTAATGAATATTTTCTTTAACCCCGGCAATACTTATACACTCTACCCCTGCACGAGTGAGCCTGCAGGGGTATGTTCTCCACCACTGCTTATACCAGAATGTAACTAAACATTATATTTCTTCTATCGTTCAGGGCTAGGTAATCTATTCTAACTTAGATAAACTTGAATGTAGCATAAACATCTTGTTTGGTTCATCTCTGGTTTAGTTTAGTTAAAATTATAGTGTAATCGATTAAGATAGGACTGCTACTTTTTTAAATAAATGAAGTTAACGTTAATGAACTGACCTTGATAAGTGAGGTCCAAATGGCTCGTGCCTGCTGAGTTTTAAGGGGATCCTTGCCAAGAATCAACAGGCTCTTCTCTAAGTCTTCATCGCTCAACATCTTTATATCTTCTGGAGTAAACTTACTTCCTGAATCAGCTTCTTGGACTTCCTGGTATGTCAATCCGGTGGATGGTTCTTACAAAATGTTTAAAAAAAATAGTATACTATTGCATTAAAGGTGAGACTAATATTAGTCCTCACGTTGACAAAAGCCCCATCAATATAGTTCCTAGCACCGTTTCACAACATAGCGTTTGTTTGGTTTTTATATTTAAAATTTTATCCACGTGTCTTATCCTTGAAGGGAATCAATTGATTTGTGTAATACTTTAACCATTACGTTTAATTATTAAAAAGCCATTGTATTTGTATAATTATATATCATGCACTGTGTGTTATGCACTAGTCACTATTAGGTACCGTATGTGCTACACATATATAATCCTAACTTTAAAGATTCTCTACACAGATAAATCTGTTACTGCGGAATTTGTCATTCATGTTGCCTACTACAGATTATGTATTGTATGCAAACGGTTGCACTCACATTATTGTTTGTCAGTAGCACAAGTAACTTAATTTGTAAGCCGAAATTGTCAAACCCTATTGTCAGAAGGAAATGGTCACTGTGCAAATCTAAGTATACGTTGTCTTAGGTTCAGTCAATCGTAAACATATACGGGGTGTACTACTGTATTAAACTAAAATGCATTGATACTTATTTTATGATAAATGTTTGTGGAAATGTAAAATAAATTGCATTTTTTTTTAGTTCGCCACGTCTTGTAGTTCGTGTGGATTATACATACACATAATGTACTATAATTAATTAGTGATGAAGAAGGTATCATATTAAATTAAACATACCCGCATTTTCTTGAGGGATAGTGGGCAACCATTTAGAAAAATATACCCTCAGTAAATAATTCATTAATTCAAACCTCGTCACCAGCAATAAACTCTAAAAAGAGAGTGGTGCGTTAGACCATGCAAACACCGATTTAATAATCGGTTGAAATTACGTCTTCAGATATTACATTATGGACATTCCTTGTTGAAACATAAAACAAACAATGTGTATTACAGGTGTGCATCCAACAAGCGGGCGTGTAGGAATGTAATCAAAACACTAGGAACCTTACATAAACGGAATGATTTGATGATGCTTACTAATGTGTGAACATTGAAACTATAAAGGATTAAAACTCTTATGAATTTATGAGTGATTCCGTCCTATTTACCAACCTGATTTTCATACTATCTGGTACTACACCAATTATGTTGTGCTACTTAAGCTTTGACATAATAATAAGTCAATTAGTCAGAAATACTTTACTTTGTTAAATTAAGTGAGTTGAAATAATATTTTTCCGTGACATTTTGATTTGATTCAATACATATCAACCTTCTTTCGCAAACGTTCTGTCATTTGAGATATCTAGTAGATTAATTTGTTTAAAATATAGAGCATTACTTAATTTGATTGGGCAGGAATGAGATGGATGATTAATAAAAAGGTTGCGATAAGAAAGTGGAAAAAGAAAATTGAAAAAACATCCACAATGCCCCATGAAGGTTTCACCCTCGATAACCTGCCTTTAAAATAAACATTATGACGCCAAGCACCCTTCTACATTGAATTCACATTATATATAATAATATAATGGTAAAATAACAAAATAAGTAGCCTAAATTTATAGTATGTTTTGTTTCACTGTGTTTAGTTTCTAAAGAAACTGTTTAGCAATGTAAAAGTATTAAAACTATAATTAAGGTTTGAAATGCACTATTCTTCTTTAACACAACGCACAAGGTAATTGTACAACATGACTGTTACTTGACGCCAATAAGAAGGGAAGTTTAAAAAAATGTATTCATACACTACCCTATTGCGCACTCACACTGTTGGTTAAGGGGTTAGGCCTAAACAAGCATGATATTTTAAATATGTTTAGACACTTCCACTAAATGAATACTTGTTTACAGTCATACAAATTGTTAGAAATACAGATTATTTAAGTATAATTACTAATTAGCTTCGAAAACAAAAATAATAAACTACTTTATACACGTATTAATGTCAATGAGAAGTATTTATTAGTACTTTCATCTCGTCATTCCAATTGCAGCACGGAGTGTCTGAAAACGATCACGTGGAAGAGGTTTGGTTATTATATCCGTTAACTGGCCTTCAGAGGGTAGATGCTTGGGGTAAATCTCTCCGTTTTCAAACTTCTCACGTATGAAGTGGTAACGTATTTCTCTGTGTTTAGTTCTCTTGTGTGACTTTGGGTTTCGTTCAAGACGCATTGCACTCTGATATCATCTGCTAGAACCGTGGCATCTCCTACTGTTTCCCCAATGTCAAGTAGAATATGTCTAAGCTAGATTACTTCTTTGCTCACAGTTGATGTAGCAATGTACTCGGCTTCGGTAGTGGAAAGGGAAATGGTTTGTGGACGTTGACTAGCTCATGTTATAGGGCCGTTACTGAATTGAAAGAGGCATCCAGTTGTGGAGTGTCGGGTGTCCAATCGTTCGCGAAGTCCAAGTCCGAGAAGCCAATTAATGGGGGAGGGGGGGGGGGATTCTCACTCCTCGTAAATTCAATGCCATAGCTGGATGTGACTTTTAAATATTGTAATATGCGTTTGATAGCATTCCAATGACTTGGTCCATAGTTTGCCAAATATCTACTCACGTTTCCAACTGCGTACATAATGTCTGGACGATTAACTATTGCAGCAAACATTAAGCTACCAACAGCTTCTCGATAGGTTACTTTTATTTCTTCATTTTCCCCTTTGTTTGAACTCAAGTGAGTGTGTAGATCAGCAGGCACACTGATTGGCTTAGAGTATTCAATATTGAATCTCTTGATTATTTATTTGATATAGTTGGCCTTATGTACAAAATATTGGTCTTTTAACATTGTTTTATTTCCAGACCCACAAAGTAATTTGGTTCACTGATTGTGACATCAAAGGCTGTCTTCAGTTCATCGAGTACAAGTTGTAGTGACATTTTGTTTTCAGCCATTATAAGCCAATCATTAACATAGAATGCAAGTAGAACCTTTGCTTCATTGAACTCACAACGATAAACACATTTATCTGCAGTACTTTGGTTGAATCCAAACATTTTCAGGAAACCGTCAAACTTTTCGTTCCAACAACGATTGCATCAGTCCACTGCCCTGCAACAGAACTCTTAATGGCTTCCTCTTAGGTCTATGGTGCATCTATTTCCACTAGGTTAGCTTCATAGCGTTTGATCGCAGCTCATGAATTTGCTTCAATGTGCCCAGGTTCTTCATCGCTTTGTTCGGGATGTTGAGGGCCTACTTTCTCCTGCTGAATTCTTTGATCGGAATCATGTGTGTTTTCTATCACTTCTGAGGAAGGAAACCACTTGAATTTTCATTGAAAATCACATTTCTTGAAACTGTAATTTTCCGTGTACTTTGATCCTGCAAATGATAGTTGGTTGAGTTTCCATAATATTATCTGATAAGGATGAGTTTTTTGCTCTTTGGCGCCAGTTTGTTTCGCAGTTCATTGGTACATGCATGTATGGCTCACTGCCAAAGGTTCTTATATGTGACATCACAGGCTTTTTCCACTCCACATTTCATAGGGCGTCGAGTTTGGTGCTTGAGTGGTTGGACTCCCGTTTAGAATATAATCAGTTGTTTTTACTGCCTCTGTACATAAGTATGGACATATAACATTAAACGTGCGTGCACTTTCCATTATGGTTCTCATGTCACGTTCGGCTCTACCATTTTTCTCAGGAGTACAAGGTGCCGTTGTTTCAAACTTAATTCCATGTTTTGACATGTACTCTTTCATCCCCTGATTACAGTATTATGTCCCATTGTCAGTATGTAGAGTCTTAATAGAGTATTCATATTTATTCTTGATCATCTTTGAAAAATCTTTGAAAAACACAACAACATTTGCTTTGTGCTTGATGAAAAATACAACACGATAGCCTGAACGGTCATCCTTAAATAATAATAATATAATAATATTTAGCACCGCGTCTTACTACCCGTTCGGGTTATACGCTTTAAGTACTAATTACACTAATGGATTAGGAATTGGGGAGGTTTTTAATTAGAGGAAGTGAACCCGCATTTGCGTGGAGGGAGAGTGGAAAACCATTTAGTAAAAACCACTCCCAGTTCACCCGACCGAGATTCGAACCTCGATCTCCCCGTCCTCAGCCTTCAAGCTTAATACGACTAGCGCGTTAGCCAACTACGCCACCGAGGCGGGTCATCCTTAAATAATACAAAATATTTAGCACCCTGAACTGATGGTGTTGACATTGGACCACACACGTCACTATAAATGAGTTCACCTGGTTTGGTCTTGGCATGCTTTGAGGGCGAAAACGGTAACCTGTGCTGTTTACCATACTGACATGACTCACAGAAGAAATCTTCAAAGTCATTAATATTTACACCTTCAACCCCCAATTCTTTGGTAACCATTTCACGCATAGTTCTCTTATTTATATGTCCGAGTCTCTCATGCCACAATTTTAGACTACCACTCGCAGTGAAATTTAGGCCCCTTACTTGATGTGGGATCACTGTATGAAATAACATTCGATACAGATTGTTGGTTTTACGGACCGTACTTGCTACTAGCTCATCGTTTTCGTAAACTTCTGCATATCTATCTTTCTTGAGGATCTTCATCCCTTTTCCAGTTATTAATCCTTCAGAGAATAGACTTTTTCTTAGTTCAGTTATGTACAACACATTTGTGATTATTGAGAGACACCAATTACCTTTGATCAATTTTATATTTATGTTTCCTCTTCCCTTCAAAGAAAGACCTTGATTGTTTCCAAGCACAACAATCGTATTGTCCACAGTCTCTTCAAACTTAAAAAAAAAAAATCACGACGATTAGTCATGTGTACAGAAGCGCCACTGTCCATTGTCCAGTTATCTTTGTTGGTGACTGCTAACATTAGCATAACATCCCACTTCTCTGCACCGAATGCTGAGAAATGATCCTTTTGGGAACGGTCACTGTGGGTGTTTTGCTGTCCATTTTCTCTGGGTTTCTTAGGTGCATGACAGTCGCTTGTGTAATGTCCTTTTATTTGGCAATTATAGCACGTTACTCTTGGTTTTCTGATATATTCCTTTGTTTTTGATTGAACTTTTGAGAGTTATTAGACTTTTAAAAATCGCTCTTCAAATTTGTCGAAGATGAAAATGCACTTTTCGATTGTTAATTTGATGTAAAACTGGCCTCTTCATCCAACAGACGTGCCGTCATATTTGGGACCATCTATGTAGCCTCGTCTAGTAAAAGCCAAGCTTGTCTGAAGTTTCGAAATTTGGAAGGTAGACTACAAAAAATTTTAGTCATGATGGTAACATTGCTGAGTTGTTCACCAGTCTCTCTCACATGTCGCGCGAGATTTTCTATCTTGGCAATATGCTGAGCAATGAAGTCGTTGGCTTCCATCTTGTACTAATGAAAGCTTTCATGGACTAGCATTTTGTTCATTTCTGATTTTTGCTCAAAGATAGAGTTTAATTTCTCTAGCATTTCTTTAGACGAGTCGCAATTTTCAACTAATGTGATCTGTGATAGTTCCATTGCTATAGTGAGTGTAAACATAGCAATTGCATCATCTTTGTTAGTTCTTTATCTTTGTCTATTGTCGGCTTTTCTATGGCACTTTTTGCAACATTGAAGACTCCTTTTGCCCTTAAGGCACAGTTCATCTGGAATTTCCATTGATGATAATTATTGCCGTCAAACTTATTTACGGGTGCCACGTCAAACTTTTCAGCCAATATTTTTACTTTGGTCTCGCGAATTATATAACTTCAAACACACAGCACAAGGCTGTTTGCTGATCACGCGAACCTAAAAAAAAAAAAGGTGAATCCTTTCGTTTCCAAACGTGAACGCGAATTCACAAAACGGATTAGTGAATTACCCGACGGATAGTTTTTACGAAATATTACATGAATATTTACACAGTTGTTGGGTGTTTGGGCCCATAACCCATTAAAACTATAATTGAGGTTTGGAACGCACTATTCTTATTCAACACAACGCACACGGTAATTGTACAACATGACTGTTACATTACGCCAGTAAGAAGGGAAGTTTTAAAGAATATATTCATGTGCCACACTATTTCGCACTCACACTGTTGGTTAAGGGGCTAGCCTAAACAAGTATGATATTTTAAATATGTTCAGACAAAAAGTTAAGGAAAATGCATAATAATTCCAAATAAAAGGGAATGGGCAACGTTTGCTGGGGAAAACTTTTTCAGTGGAGCCTATGCAAATCAAATGCAGGTAGTAAGAAATGAAAAACTTAATTTAAATCTAAATAAAATATTTTATCCCAACCTTGTTTTTGTTAACCATTCTGAATGAAAATTAATGTACCGAAAATTATTACAAATCTAAACATAACAAATGATGAAATATAGTCCTAAATCCTGTTGGACACATCTATAAAAACAAATATACTTACTTTGAAGAGAAAATTGAAATGCCAACATGAAAATCGCTTTACAGCCAAAATATCTGAAAATAGAAAGTACTTATATTATATAGATTAGATTAACGACCACATTGTATAGAACATTAATCAAAGTTAGAGTATTATATTATCAAGCCTACCGTTGCATTGCAATACGATTTTTACTATATTTTTTTGTAACCAACTATATACATGGAGCGTTTCTATATAATATTTATTTAAATGCAAGGCCTATTATTAAGAAAATTTAATTACGATGGGTCAACCCTTTCGTAAGCTAGCTTGTAAAATGTGCACTAATGGGATTTAACTCTATGAAAAAGATAGCGTTACCCCCATTAACATTTAATTTGGTCTCTGCGCATGTTAGTTAACTTGAAGGTGCATTTTTATTGATTAAGATAATTTATTCAAATTCCAATTTCAGTGTCGTAGATCCTTCCAATGCAATCAAGTGGAAAGTCGTAAGATGATTTATTATTTAGAACTATTCTTTAACATAGAAGTGCCATCCTTTGACATGAACGTACTTTTTTAGCTTTATACACTGATAAAGATCCATACAGTATGAAGAAATTCTTGTTATCATAATATAACATCCATCTCTATATTAATTCACCGTATGATTTTCAAAGATGATAATGAAATGAATAGCAATTATTTATATTGTTTTGTTGATGTAATATTTTTATTAAAAACTTTAAAGTTTAATCAAAGTGGTTCATGAGAAAGATTGTACGTTTGCGATCTGAGTTAAAAATCTTTATGATGTTTACGTGTGAACTAAACACAATTTGTATTTGTAATAATATAAAATTCCTTGGTCGAATGCGTTGTATATTCTGTGACAGGAGAATGCCCTTAAATTACTTTATTTAAACAATGTATATCTATGTACACCGTCTCGAATTCTTTACATTTGTTTTGGTTACGCGTATTCTATCAGCAACTCCAAGACAAATCCCAGAGTAATGTGATTTGTAGATAAAACGATCTGGTTGTATTCTCCATGATTGCCACCAACACAATAAAAGTTACAAGTTTAACATTAAACAACACAGTTGATAAAATGTTAATTTATTGTACAGTAGCCATATGGCTTCTTTGGTAATGACTGACAGCTGACAGCTCTGAAAAGTTACCGAACCAAATTATGTATCTTTACGCCGAACCATATGATTTGCAAAAACATGTGTTTAGCAGCTGTCACTTCTGACAGTCAAAATTTAGGTCTATACAAGAAAAATGTAGGACCATTTTATTTATTTTTGATTAATTGTTGACCTTGATATGTTGATGTTAGGCCTAGTATTAATCATTAATTTTGTCTACTATATATTTTTTTAAATTTATCATTTAATCCCATATTAGTTTTTATCATTATTAATAAATAACTTTTAATATTTTTCTTTATTTAAAGAATAGTTACTTGTTAATAGTATTATTAATACCATTATAAATGTGAAAAATCTGAATGTGTATTATTACACAGAGAAAAAATACCACTGTCATAAACCTTTCTAATACTATTACAACAAATAAGTCATATTCATTATGAACTGGCTTGTACCTTTTAAGTATTTTCCAACGGGGTCACAAGAATTCTTCTACCTCATCATATTCCTCGTCGTCCTCTTCATCATCTTCAGCCAGGTTAATGATGATAGGTGTGTGGGTCTCCCTTACATCCATTTCGCTTATGCTCGCCTTTACAATTTGTTATATTGTTTTAATATGTAGGCCTATTTATGATTACTTTAAATAATTTAACAAACAAAAATCAATATCCTTGAAAATATGTTTAGGTCTATAAAATAAATTACAATGACAAATCAAAAGCTATCCTAATTAACAAAAATCTATTTTTTATACAGTTTAAACAGTTATAACAAATTCTCTAATAAAACTACAATAACTTATTACTTGAAGTCTTAACCTGGTATTTATTTAATCAACACTGGAGAAAGACTCGTCTCGCTAGTATTTTTTATTACACTTCACAGTTTTTTTAATACTATAAGAATCCTAAAACTCGAGGTTTAACCTAGAGGGTAACACAAAACAATCTTGGGGTTAAAATATATATTTTATAGTCTTGATGCACATACTTAAATTTTAGAGTAATGTATATTTATCACTGAAAAACACTCGCTATTTTTTTTTACTACATGCTTTAATGTTATATTAGATAAATATTATTCAAATATCACTAAAGCCCGTTTATTTCTAAGGATAACATGCTTACACACCGAACTAATATTCACAAAAGAACACACGGATTACTAAGTAGCCGAATTAATATTTAAAAAAAAGACACTGTATTATTCAAATTTGTAATAAAATTATTAACGGTAGCATAGACACGCCTAAATACTCAACTATAACATATTTTGTTGGTTTCAACTTGTAAACACAGGCGCGTGGTCTTATTAACTGTATTTTATACGATAATTCACTGTTGTAATGTCTATTTAAAATTGTTAGATTTTGGTTATGAGAGTAACCGTTTGGTTGTTTGTATAGTTTTGCTTTTTCTGTTTAATTAAAATTAATTATTAAAAGCAAGAGAACGTTCAAAGTGGCCTTATATGCTGAAAACAAGTATGGCCACTGAATAGAAACTATACTGCCAGTTGGTGACGTACAAAAAAGAGGACCTTGTTGCCGGTTGGACGGAGAATAGTATTAATACTCGTGTTTACAAAATTCAAACTTTATATTATATCACAAACATTTTGTATGTTTTTTCCTCTTTATTATCACAAACCAATTATTTATGTTAAAGATATGGGAAGCCAGCTATAAAAATATTAACAACTGAATATAATACCATTAAATGTAAAATTCCCGCTCTATTTAACCTCTAATTGACACAAAAGTTAAAAATAAAAATAAAATGAATTTACTATATTTTTTTTCTTATATTTGATTATGGAAAATAAAATTATACTGTAATCTTTGGGGAAGTATTGTTAAATGTGATTGATAATATTTTTAGTGATAATAAGAGTAGTAATTACTAAATAATAATTATTTCCAAATATGTTGACAAAAGTTACTTTCAGACAATGTTGGCATTACTGATACCATCTGCTAGCTGTCATGTAAAACCATAGAAGCGATAATTCTACTGTAGCACAACGTAAATACCATGGATGATGCGTGACGTGTTTGTTATTAATTCATGCAAACACTTTTAAATGCGTGTTTTTGTGATAGTGAAGTTGATTAAAAAATCAAATTTTAAGGAATGAAACCACCCTTGTGGGCTAAGTAACACATTGAAATGAAGTCTCCGCTGGCATATTGTTGCAAAACTTTTTATTTTTAATAAAAAATATATTATATTTTAATGTTAAGTTGAGTTGTGTTTGGTGGTTTTTTCATCCCCAGTATAAATTCCTATCTTGTCTATTATATTCAATAAAATCATGACCTCTCTGACTGTAATGACAGCTTTGATAATTCTCATCACCACTGTGTTTGTTGTTACATCAGCTGATGATTCAAAGGTAACATTTGACATTAGTTTTTCAAATCAGTCGTCTACGACTTAAAGGGTTTTGATTGACTTTATTTAACAAGATATATTTCCAAAGCCTCATTCTTAAATTAAGTTAGGTTTTTTACTATTAAATTGATTGATTCACTGAAACATTTAAACTTATGTATCATAGCAGATTATGAGAATAGGCTACTTGTTTTTTCATCTTGACCCTATAGGTCTAGGATTAAATGGATAGGTTTTTTTTTGCATTGTCTGGGCTATTCACATTTTATTGCACACATGGGATAGAGATGAAAATTTAGATGAAATGTACCAAAATTTGTGTGAAAGAAGAGAGTAAAACAATATAGGAAAAATCAGGCACAGTTCATCATGCCGGGATTCAAACCTTAACCTTTTTCTCACTGGCTAATCAGACCAGATGAGTTTGACATTAGTTAGTGTGCCCACCAATGCAGGTAAAATAGGCTATACAAATATTGGCACAGAATGAGAGATGATCCTTATGTATTTGTTGTTTCAGTCAAGCCTATTGGTCACAAATGATTTTTTTCTTCTATTAGTGTTTTAGTTTCCAGCTATTAGGCCTGGTAGTGAAGTTAAGTGTTTTTCTAACAGTAGGCCTAGTATATAATATTTCATTTCAACCTTAGAATACTTGACTTCCATCTAATGTTAACATGTTCTCTATACTATTATATTCTTTAATTAGCTTGTTAACAAATCATTACTTCCCTCAGGCTTACCATATTTAATAAATATAATAATTATAATTAAACATGGTTTGGTATTTTAGATTTTTCAACTTGAGATGGTCTTGAAAACATGTTGAGCCATTTATTTTATAATATAATCTTTTCTTTACAATTTTTAAATATTCTTTGTACTTACAATACAAATCTTACTTTTTTGTATACTTTCCTTTACAAGCCTAACTTACCCCATGATCGTTTACAACAATTGTAAGTTTGGTCCAAAAATACTTTCTTTATCAACAAAAACACTGCCGAACAAGATAGGTCTTACAATGTTTGCTGATTTATTATCCCCATTATATTCCTAACTACCAACTTTCACAATTTTTCATCTGTTGGGACTGTGTATTTTTAGTTTACTTTTTACTTATCTAAAGTAGGCCTTGTATACACTTAGGGTTTGTAAGCATATGATGAATTTTAAGGCTCAAATTGATTTAAAATTAAATTAGTCATATACATGCATTGATGAGTTAGTGGTGGCATTGTCATGTTTGAATTGGTGTTTGGCAGCATAGCTTGTGATTTTAATAGATCATTCATATGTAGCTGATGATTTCTGCGTATCCATCACAGACTCTGCCTTAAAATATGAGTGAAGAATGACCGTGGTCACAGGACGACTCCTGAGTAGATCGGTAGTTAAAGCATAGGTGTACTAACCTGAAGGTACTGGGTTTATTCCTGAGTCCAGGTGTAATTTTTCAATTCAAAGAATATGATATTTAGACATGGCTATAATCATAACTAGCATAGTTAATAGCTTTGAAATTTAATCCATCAGCATATGCATAAGTTAAAATACTTAAAGTGATTGTGCGAAAAATACTCGCCCCCATTTACCTGAGCGTAATTTTAACCCAGCTGACAACTTTTGTTATGAATATGTAAGCTGTACTCTATTGCAGTGTATACAAAACTTTGTTTCTTCTTAAACATTATAGCTCATTTAGTTAACATTTATCAACTTTTTTTTTTTCTCTTGTCTTTACAGAATCAAAGCACAAATTATGTTCAGGAGTGGAATGACCCACTTATGCTACTCTCAACTCTTGATGGATCAGTTTATGGAGTTGGTCAAAAGACTGGATATGTCCGATGGAAGCTAAAAGACGGTAAAATATATTTACAGTGCATAATTAACTTTCTCTAGGTATTACCAAGGGCTTCTCTTATAGCATCTTTCTCAGTTCAAAGGAACTTAAGTAGAATAAAATAATTATATATATTTTTGGTCTTATTATTATTCAAAAATAATGTTTAACATTATTTTTATAGACATTTACATATACACTAACCATTAACTGGCATTTTGCATGCTATTATTCATTGATGATGTCTTACATAATATCAGTATATCCAACTATAAGCTTATAAGGCCTACTCTTTTTCACATGATCCATCAGCGAGGATGTTTTAAGGAGATTAGTTTTCAGTTACCTCCAGATGTTTAACTTAGTAATACAGCCTCATCATGGGTTCATTTTAAGCTATTTTATTTAAACTGTCCATTGGTCAGAAATAAGTTATACTCCCACCCATTGGCTGACGGTTAGTGTATCATTCACAATCATGCAGTCAAGAGAGGATAATGTGATGTATGCCATTCTTATTGACTGTTATAATTGCATCTTTCTACTTTGAAAATAAATATTTGAGGTAGGCCTACATATTTAATGGGCACTTTCTGAACCGACAGATATATCATCACACGAGAATTTATATGAACAATAGCAAAAGGGCCTACCAATTTTGCTGGAAAAGGTATTTTCACATACCTTTTAGGGTTATTTTACAATCAACATGGGATTGTCCGACCACTTCATTTCCGCTCTGAAGGAAGATATGTGCTACATATTCTTATCCCACACAAAAATCCTTTGACCCTGGTTGGGTTTAAACCCACAAACATCAAGTCCTAAGATGCTGAGAACTTCACCTCAAAATCATTGAGGTCTACTTTTTATTATTAATTCCAATTGGGTTTCCTGTGTCACTGTTCTCATACTACATCTCTCTTACCATTCGTTGAAAAGTGTTACTTTCTTATAGACTCCACACATTTACTGATTGCCCCAATGACTACTCCCTTATCTCTGTGCTCCAGATATGACAATACCTCTCCACCTTATTAGTTCCTGACCCCTACTCGAAAGCCCTCTCTACAGATATGTGTAGGCTTTTTTTCTTTTTTGCAAGGAATCAAATGTCATTAGCTTCTCCTTTGCCTGCTGTATTAATATTAATGCTCCCTCTAATGCATATCTTTGTTGTCTAGCTTCTAGGCATTCTCTGCAATATGCAAGAAATATTTGCGGCATGGCAATTTTATTTCTCCTGAAATCAGCTATTTTTGGCTGTATGGCAATACTTATGAACTACCCCTATCCTAAGGAAGCCAAAAGCCACTTCTGTTATTCTCTACACTTTACATAAAGTCTTCAGTTTAATTTATATTTTATTTTTAAACTAACCACTTTTCCAATCACCTGTCTGCTGTCCTTACTTTGTGACAGAGTTTTAGGTTCATCCAATCAGGTGGGATAGTTGTGTCTTGATATGCTCACTCCTCTTTTAAGTGTTTGTAATCACTCACCTATAGACTTCTTCTAGTATTCTCTATCTTTGTCAATAGTATACCCAATGTCCATATTATTATCATGGCCTCCTTTGCACCGTTGAAACCAGTTTTCTTTTGTAGCACTTAAATTCCTCTTCACTGGCCTTTTAGCTGTCACCCCCCGTTTGGTTTCCTCACAGTTTAATTCATTTCATTTTATCCATCTTTACTGTCTATTATAGTGACTACAGTAGCCCCATGGCTTCTTTGGTGCTGACTGACAGCTCACAGCTGACTTCTGACAGTCAACATTTAGGTATATACCTAAATTTTGAATGTCAGAAGTTACAGCATCTAAACACATGTTTTTGCGGATCATATGATTTGGCGTAGGAATACATAATTTGATCTGGTAACTTTTCAAAGCCGTCAGCTGTCACCAGCACCAAAGAAGCCATGGGGCTACTATACGGGAGTATATTCAGGTTAGTTTCTATGCTAGTTCTATTTTCATATAAGAGTACTGAGATGGCTTTATATAATAATATATGTATACTCTACAAGGGATGGAATACAACAGAGGCCCCCAACCTTTTTGTGCCGTAGAGAACATTCAAGACTAACTGTAGTGTGGCGGGCAACATTTAACTTTAGTGGTTCAACTCCCTCCCCTTCCAGGTTGATGAAAAAAATAAAACAGTACTGTGCTATTTACAGTTTTGACAGGCTCAAAATAAAGGCACTAAAAATATATAACTACTCGCTCCCACCACTAGGGTATTTAATTATAATTTTAAAATATTCAGTTATTATGTGTGTTGATCAGGCAACAAAGCTGGATATACTTTGACATAATATTGACAAAGGAATTAGGAAGTACACTTTTGGGTAGAAAGGTGAAAGGGGGTAAGGTAAGGCTATGTGATTAGAAAAAAGCAAAAATCTTTTAGCTTTAAACTATTAGAATGGTAGTTTGAGTACACATGGCAAATGAGTCAGTAAAGAAATAAGAATGAGAGAGAGGGATTGAATAGGGGAAGGAAGCTGAACTCTCAATCCCCAACTTCTTGAGAACAGCATACCTGGAAATAAATATACATTGTTTTTTGTCAGAAAAAATACATCTGATTAAAACTGTTACTTTAATCATAAACTTATCAGTTGTGATCAAAAAGTGGCGGGCACGCGCAAAAGGGTCAGCGGATTCCATGGTGCCTGCGAGCATAGTGCTAGGGACCCCTGGTATATACTCACAGAACAAAACAAACAATGTGTTTTGTAACTTTGCCAAGAAAATGTGTTCTTTCATTTCAGAACCAGTTGTCAAAGTTCCGGTTGACTCGTCTCAGTCTTTTGCGTACGTATCACCAGCACATTTCAAACTTATGTTTTCAACAAAAAAGAGGAAACTTATATCTATCCTTTCACATTCTTATTTTTTCTTGGCGTGAAAATTGTAAATTTGTGTAAGACTGGTTTGATTAGCTTGTGAATATGTAACATTCAGGTATTTACTCAAAAACACATGGCAGTTCTAGTTTTAAATATAGCAGCATAAGTTTGCTGTGTTCGTTACAAGGGTGCCAATTATTTCAAAAAGGATACTAGACCATTTTTTGTTACTATGCACCTTTTAAAAAAATACTAGTTGTGATCTTCACTGGAAGGCACGCTGACAAAAGTCTGATGCCTGTAATGTCTGCTGTTGGTGCTTGGAAGGAAGGAATGTGTTACTCTTAAATAAGACTATCTCCAAATAAATTATTTATTTCAAATGTTTGTTTTGTCTTAAAGTTTAAAAAAATGTACCAGCATTGAGTGAAATATCTTGTAGGGGGTGAAGGCGGAGGTTGGGTTCTTGTTGTCTTTCATCAAACAACTTGGTTATATGTTTAGACAATCTCAGAATATGTACAGCATTCATATTTATAACTTGATTGCTATGAGGCAGCTTAAAACTAATATTATATTTATTGTCTTTATTTTTATATCTGATGAAGTTGCCCCTCATGTATTACAAGCTACTCCTGTTTTAAAAGTTAAGGTGGGAGTATAAGAGTTGTGAGAAAATATCAGTGTTTTTACAGTTTTTGTACAAACCAAAATTTTTATTCAAAAGAAATCAGTTATTTATCCAGTAGAAACATATAGTTTAATTTTTTTCACCTAGTGATATCAACAGTTCTTGAATATCTGTCAAGGGTGTCCTGGAATATGACATCTCTTTTTTTTAATTTAAAAAAAGTTTATCATCTAATGTGTTTAATATGCTCATGACAGATATTAAAGAACTGTTGAGGTTACTATATGCAGAAAATTAAACTATGTTTCTACTGGGCAATATTTTATTTATTTTGGTAATAAATAAGTTTTTATATAACAACTGCACTTATTACACCTACCTTTTCTCATATTCCATACATTCTAACCTTAACATATTTTCACACACTTGATAACAGTATCGTCAATGTTTGTGGGTTTTAAATATATTGTTATATGTAAATCACTTATTATTACTAAATTGCCCAATGAAACTTTCAGGCCACTGTTCTTGCCTGACCCCAAAGATGGTTCCTTGTATCTTCTGCGAGGGTCAGATAGTGAAGCATTGAAGAAACTACCCTTCACCATCCCACAGTTGGTAGCTTCATCCCCTTGCAAGAGTAGCGATGGAATTCTATATACTGGTAAACTCCTAATTTATCAATACACTTTAAAAAAATACACTTCAGATTTTGAACAATGAGCATTTTTGTTTAAATATTAGGGGTTGAAATTATAATTGCTTTATAATGTATTTTTAATAATGAATTTGATTTTTTTTTAATTATACTGTGCCAGTGTTTGCGGAATCAACAACATCCGGATACGTCAACCCCTTTGAATTATGGAACCTACTATGACTTCCGACTTAGGCGAAAAATGTGCTTGGATACTTGATTGTATAATGAAACGAATAAAGAAATTGGAAGAAGATGAAATCAACCTAAGTCGCCTGCACTCAATTGTGACTGCATTTCCAGACCTTCCCTTGCTCTTAACCCCGTGCAATTCAGCTATGATGGAGAGCAGGGACCAACAACATACTATTCCCACTTTCTCTTGACATCAATTATGAAAATGTAGCACAGGCAGGAATGTCAAATTTGATTTCATGATGTATTCTGTTTTAAAACCATGCATGATCAAAGTATTAAAATGATGAGCTTTAAAATGAAAAGAGCAACATAGTTCATACATACATTGCTATCACTGGACAAAAAAATTGATTAAAATGGTTCATTACTGCTCATTCTCCTAACTTAGGTTTCATCATTTCAGAACTCTTCAGAAGTAACTGTGAAATATGAAACAGAACTTCTTAAAATATAAAACCAAAATTACAAGGGGGTGGGGAGAGGAAGGTTTTTTAAAGAAAGACAAGGCATACATATAAACATGTAAAAGGAATTATATTATTTATTTTTATTGTATACATGGAAAGCAAGGTAGGGGGTAGGAGACCAGTTGGACGGCCCAAAAGTAGGTGGGTAGAGCAGATAAAGGAAGATGTAGAGAAGAAAGGAGAGAGCCAGAGAAGAGTGACAAAAGAAGAAATGTTTCTGGACAAACAGTGTTGGGGAGAGCTTGTTCGCAAACACCCGACCCGGCAAGATTGAGGGGTTCTGCATTGATGTTAATTATGTTAATTTTATCTATTACCTTTCTTTACCAACAATCTTTCTCTCTCTCTTGTTTTGTTGGTTTCCTCTTTTAGGAAATGGTGTTGCGTCTTTCACACTCCCTCTTTGCTTAGTGTCCCATCTTTAATTATAAAGAAATGTTGTGATAATCTCTTTTATTTGCTCCTATTCCTCTTTTCTGTATCTTCTTCCATATAAAATTCAAAGCTCAACTTGACACCCTACTGAAATCAAAACTTGAAGTTTCTTGATTCTCCACAGTTGGGGGAAGGCAGCACCTACTAACATATTTGTATGCTAGACCACAGAACAATAATGTCTTTCGATTTTAGTTTGAGGGCCACAGATTTGTTAAGAGTCCTCCATACAATCAATAATTTACACAAATATTAATATGGCGCCCCTATTAATAACTTAAATAGACTATGTGTGTGTTCTTATGTTGGAATTAAACATTTGTAACTACAGATTCGTAAATTCAATTTTAAATTTCAATGTAACACATTGGTTTTCTGGTGGGACAAAAGTCCTAGCTCAGGACTGACGAACCTTTATGAGAGTGCATGTCCACTATATTGATATTGTTCAGATAAATTATTTTATGTATTAATAAATTAAACACTGAAAAGAGGATATAAGGGCAAGATCTCCACACTAACCAGAAAACTGTAGGCCTCAAAGTTCACAATTAGAAATTACAAAATACATAATTATAAAATGTTCGGTGTACACCAGCCTCTTCTTCAGCAGAAGAGAGTAAAACTACAACCAGACTATGATAGCATGGTTAGAAGTAGGTTATGGTCACTTAGATACTGTTTTAGCCTGTTTCTTGATTTATTTAATTTTGCTTGGATTTTGTAGCTACCTAAATGATATAGTAATTGAGTAATATGAGCCTTCCTCAATAGTTGCAATGCTTCCCAGCTTCGTATAGGTCCCACAGCACTTCTTTGGTGCTGACTGACAGCTCACAGCTCATATCTGACAGCTCTGAAAAGTAACTAGACCAAATTATGTATCCCTCCGCCGAACCATATGATCTGCAAAAACATGTGTTTAGCAGCTGTCACTTCTGACAGTCAAATTTTAGGTCTCAACAAGAAACTTATATGACTTTTATTTTCTATATATTTCTATATATATGTAGATGGCCTAATATTAATTATTAATTTTTTCAAGAATATAATTTTTTTCTAAATAGAATTTAATCCCATATAAGTTTTTATTGTAATAAATAAATAAGTTTTATTTAAAAAAATCCAATTTTCTTATAAAAAATTATCCAGAAAATGATAAAAAAAAATTCAATTTTCTTATAAAAAATTATTTAGAAAATGATAAAAAAAAATCCAATTTTTTGGTTAGTATTAATATTATTAACATTATAAATGTGAAAAATCTGAATATCTCATACTACACATAGAAAAAAACAATCAAAAATTTTTAAGAGTATTACAACATGTTGGTGACCTGATGCTATAGGGTTAAGGTGTCAGACTTCTGTACTGGGAGTCCGGGGTTCATTCCTCGGTCGCAGCACAAATTTATTTGATTGCCAAACCCTTTCTTGACCTCTGACAAGATGTGTATTAATCAAAACTTGTGAATTGGTGGAATGCCAGGCCTCCACCGTGGTTTGGATCCCATGTTAAACTGTAGGTCCTCCATTTCATTTCACAATCACCCTTCCTTTAAACATTAGCGTAAGTGCGTAGAGCCCGAAAGGGTAGTAAGACGCTGTGCTAATAATAATAATAATAATGATGATGATGATGATAGATATCAGAAAACATTCTAAAGTAATTTAAAGTAAGGAGTGGTAATAAAGTTAAAACTTGGTATATGGATTGATTGACTTTTAATATCCAAAAGATTGATTTTATTTTGCTTTTAATGAGCTACAAAATGTCATATATAAAAATTTTCAATAAATTTATATTAACGTAAATAGAATAAAAATATGGGTTTACGACAAGTCTAAAATTCACATAAAACATATTAAAATTTAGTAACAAAACTTTGATACAACAAATTAGTGAAAAAAAAACTTAAAGATCTACAGTGTTGTAATTATGCTATAAAAGTGAATTTGTGGGTTAGCATCTCCCAAAGAAGTGGTTAATAAAGTTAAGAAAATGTTCTTGTTACAACGTTTTTGAAGAATTAATAATTATTATGTTATTTATAAAATATAATCCTTATCTTGGTTCAGTCAAGTGTTTTCCAACGGGGTTCGCAAGAACTTATATTGTTTTAATATGTAGGCCTATTTATAATGACTTTAAATAATTTAATAAACAAAAATCAATATCCTAGAAAATATGTTTAGGCCTATAAAATAAATGACAATGACAAATCAAAAGCTATCCTAATTAATAAAAATCTTTTTCAGATTCACTCCTCTTAAACAGTTGTTACAAAGTCAGTATCAATCAATATTTTATAAAATATGTTTAGGCCTATAAAATAAATGACAATGCCAAATAAAAAGCTATCCTAATTAACGAATATCTATTTTAGATTCACTCCTCTTAAACAGTTGTAACAAAGTCTCTAATAAAAATACAATAACTTATAACTTGAAGTCTTACCTGGTATTTATTTAATCAATACTGGAGAAAGACTCGCAAGTATTTTTATTTCACTTCACATATTTTTTCGGAACATAAAAATTTTAAAACACGATCTTTAGCCTAGAGGGCAACACAACACAATCTTGGGGTTAAAAGATTTATTTTATAGTCTTGATAGACTTAAATTTTCGAATATTTACTGAGAAACACTCGTTTTTTTATTTTATCACACACTTTAATGTTATATTAGATAAGTAATTATTCAAAGATCACCAAAAAAACCGTTTATTTCCCGAGGATAATACGCTCACACACCAAAATAATATTCACAAAAGAACACACAGATTAATAAATAGCCGAATTAGTATTTAAAAAAGACACTGTACTATTCAAATTTGTAATAAAATTATTAACGGGTAGAAAAGACACGCCTAAATACAAATCAATAATACTCAACTATAAAATATTTTGTTCTTCAACTTGTTGATTCACGCACATGGTTTTATTAAATTTATTTTATACGATAATTCAATGTTATACTGCATTTTAAAATTGTTGGATTTTGGTTATAAGAATAACCGTTTTGTTAGTTGCTTAATATTGAAGTTTTCTTTTGCTGTTTAATTCAAATTAATTTTTAAAAGCAAGAGAACGTTAAAAGTTGCCTTGTTAAGCTGAAAATAAATATGGCCACTGAATAAAAGGTGCCGGTTGATGACGTAGAAAAAAGAGGACCGTTGTCCGTTACGCGGCAAAGGTATTAATACTCTTTGTTTACAAGATTTAAACTTTATATTATTTCACAAACATTTTGAATGTTCTTTCTTCTTTATTATTACAAACCATTTGTTTATGTTAAAGATATACGAGGGCAGCTATAAAAATATTAATAACTGAATATAATACCATTAAATGTAAAATTTCACGCTCTATTTAACCTGTTATTACCACAAGAGTTAAAAGAAAAACTAAAATGAAATTACTAGACTTTTTTTCTTTAATTTGATTATGGAAAGTAAAATTATACTGTAATCTTTGGGGAAGTATTGTTAATGGTGATTGATAATATTTTTAGTAATAATAATAGTAGTAATTAGCAAATAATTATTATTTCCAAATATGGTGACAAAAGTTTATTTTAGACAATGTTGGCGCGACTGATACCATCTGCTAGCTTCTGCTAGCTGTCATCGAAAACCATAGAAGTCGTAAGTCCACTCTAGGTGGGAACTTGCTTACCATTATATAACAACATCCAGCCCTCCCCCCCCCCACCCCGGCCCCTTGTCTCAACCTTAAATAACCATCTCTCCTCTTCTTCCAAGCAACACACCATTAAGTCATTTCTATATAAACAATAATAAAAATTATAACTGATAATTTAATAATGTATTATTTAAATATAATACAAATACAACATTCTAGCCATCTACCAAGAATCAATCCACACAAATTTAAACTATAGCATTCAAGGGGGGGGGGGGGACCCACGCAGAAACGATCAACAACAGTATCTAAGTAACCATGATATTTCTAGCCATGCTGCCATAGTCCATTTGGTGGTTTACTCTCATCTGCTGAAGAAGGGGACTGATGTGCTCTGAAAATTCATTAATAATTATTATGTGTTTTGTGGTATTTTTAGTTGGGAACTTTGAGGGCTACAGTTTTCTGGTAAGTGTACAGGCCTTCTATCTTCTTTTCAATGTTTAATTTAGAATAATTGTTTGGTGCCACTTTTCCTTTGTTTGTGTACTCAAAGGGATTTTTGCATATCAAAATGGACTAATTGAGTCTATCATCATTATTAATTATTCCATAATAAATTGTAATTACATTATGTATAATAAGTAAAAGTATTTTACCGAGATAAAACAAATAAGAATAAAAATGTTTTACCAAACCTATACATCCTAAGTGATGTTTATGAAATTATGCTATTCTATGAATAAGAGTTTTTAGAAATAATGTGTAATTTATAGTAAGTATGTCACAAGATACAAAATTAATAACCATGTGACAGTAAAAAGGGACCAATAATTTGTTTTCAAGAAATTGTCAAGGGGGAAAAAACTTTTAACAGCAATGAAGTAGATAGTAGAAAATTGTGTACATAGCAAATTACGGTTTTGTTAGGTAAGAAACTCGACACATGGTTCTCAGTGAATCCGAGGACTGGAGTAAAGCATGAAGTGCTGAGTTTTGATAAGGTGGACCGAACATGCCCACTTACAGATTCTGATGAATCCATTCTTCTTGGGAAAACAGGTATTTATTCACATTCAAATATGTTTTATTGTCTTGTGTTAATGGTTAGTCAAATAGTTAGGGCCTTGCAAAAAGTATTTTCCCTGTTTGAAAAACTGGCAAGCCGAGAATTTATTTTATTTATGATAATTTTTAATTTCTATTTTCTAACACTACTAGTTATTTCATGAAATGGAATGGAGCTAAATTTGGAACATATTAAATAATATGTATACAAATATATGAATGTTTTGTTTATAAATAGTGAATATAGTAATATATATATATATATATATAAAATCACAATCTTTAATTTATAAACAATTTTTTATTTTTTAAACAAATAAAAATAAAACAACCTTTTCTTGTGTTGAACTGTAGCTTTGTAATATTATAAGACACATCTACTCTCCTAGCCTGAAGAAGCTATCTGTTTCAGTAAAAGCTCATCCCTATAAAAATATTAGGTATTTTTTATTGTATCCAAACCATTTCTATCCACTATCACTCAGGTAAGCATATCAAGATAATGTATTTGTAATAATTTTTTATTGTTCCAGAGTACAACATCCTAATGTTTGACAGTAAAAGTAAAGAGAAACAGTGGAATATCACTTTCTTCGATTATTCATCGACAGCTATGGAATCCGAGAGAGTCAATTCATATGGTTAGAGTTTTAATTAAGTTCACAATTTTGGATTTAATGTTTACCTATATTTATTTTGTTTAAAAATTGTACTTGAGTATTGTTGGCCCATATAAATTGCAATTTTTTTCTTATAAAAACATATTTCTGAAAACTGTGCTTGTATTATATGCACAGCCTAACATTTTTCACCGAACATAAATGACAGACTCTTAGCATGCTGGAACTATACTATCCTGGGGGTGGGAATCAGGATGCATCTAAAAATAATCTCACGGTCGAGAGAGAGATGGTCGTTTTCAAAATCTAGTTTCTATAGATTTAATTGCTGTTATTGTTGAGAAAACCCACATTCACACAAATATGCAGATTAATGTGTCATAATCATTACTATTGTATCGTTTACCTAGGGAAAATATTGTTTTATTATCAATCATAACTTTAGCAAGTCTGTAGTCTGAAAGAATGAACAATATTTTGCCTTATCTTTTGCTATTTTGAGGAATCCCACCCTATAGGCCTACCATACTAATAACTAGGGATGGGACCTTAAAATACTCACACTTTTAAGGATATTCAAGGATTTGAAAAAATGTCAGAGTCAAGATATAAAAAACATACAAAATATGATTATGTGTATTCTATGAGCTATTATGTAGTTTATTTATGGCTTAGCCTAACATAACTCTAGATTAAACTTGACAAGATTATTTCAGACCATTAATTTATCACATTATAAAAAAATGCTACATTTAGTTACGATTTTGATTTTCACTAACAAATAAAGAGTTGAATTAAATAGAGAGAAAAAATCTTAACACTGGCAAAGTTAACTTCTTATTGCTTAACATGTTTTCTAAAATTCGGGTTTGAGATTCAAGAATCTTAGGTAAAATAAATATTTTAATTTGGGAGAGAGAAAAAATTCATTTATATTTAATTAAATTTGATGATCAATTGTTTTACTTCTCAAATTCTGTATTTCATATCTTTACAAGCAGTTGGCATAGAGATATCGTAGACCAAGATAGGAGTGTTCTTGTTTTAATTATTGCTAGTAAAAATATCTTATTTTGCTAGTTCAAATTGAATCCCAAGTAAAATATTTGAAATTTAAACTGTTTCAAATCTAAATTGAATAGATTATAATTACTTTTAGATCAAATCCAAATTAAATATTAGTCCAAATTATGTATATCTTTTAAATTGAAGCCTATGAAAAATATCTATTCATGTTGAGCACCACCATAGTCCACATGGACCAACACGAGCTTTAGGACCACACATTGTAATTTGTTTCTGACATTTCCTAAAGCCCAAGGATCACATTCCTATGGGTGTGGCTATTGAGTGTACAATGTTGGGCTCAGAGAACACACCTGCACCCTTGATCTGAGCAATTTTTGTTTTTATGTCCCATTGAGGCTATTAATTGGGCTATGGAGAGTATAAAAATGTTGGCATGACAGCAGAAAGCCATTGGGCTGCACTAAAAAAAACTGGTTATTTTACCTCAATAAATTTTTTCTTAAATGTTTTTATTTTTCCGCGAATATAAGCTTTTTATGGGTTGATTGGGACGAAAAAGTAGATTTTGTTTGAGGAGCAAATTTGATCAGCCCAACTGGGACTTAGTAGACATATGGGAGTGGACCTAAAATTAATTATAAGACCTAAAAGTCACAACCTCTGAACAAAATTTATTAACTTCATAACACCTAATTTTATAAGACCTAACTTTATTACACCTAATTTTATAGTTCCTAACTTCACTGGACCTAAAGGCACAAGACCTAACTTCACTGGACCTAACCCCATAAAACCTAACCTCACAAAGCAACAAGCACAAGACCTAACGGCCTAAGACCCAACTTTATATGGCATGCCAGCATAAGTCCTAAAACAACAAAGGTGTCAGTCTTGTCTTGTCTAGTTTTCTGAGCAATGGGAGGTCAGGGTTCAAATCCTGCTGGGTGTATTGTGCTCATCAAGTAAGAACGGGTGCCTCCCGTTTATTTTTGATTTGCTAACTGTCTTGAAATACGATAGTTGTTTCTATGTTTATGAATGGTTTGAGTTGAACATCGAGATATAAAACATACCTTTCTAGGGCCCCTACACAATCAGTCAAACTGTCAGTATTAATAAAGTAACCAGTAAACCTTTGTGAAACTTTCACACATTCAACCTTCCCCTTGAACCCTTCCCCCCCCCCCCCCCTAAAAAAAGATTTAGTCCTTTGTTTGGTTTTCAAAATTTAATACTCAGCGAAATGTATACACAAAAGAGCAAAGAGAATTTATTTTCGGTAATTGATACAAAAATATTGTTAGATTTTTCTTTTAACTTAAATTTTAAACAAAACATGTGTTTTAATGCAAATTGAGTATGCTATGCCAGAAGTCGGTAAAAAAAATCCTATCCACTGATAACTTATTTATTTCTGTATGTTTTCTATTAGTTGAGAAAAAGGAATGTTGACAACAGAAATGATATATAGGATAATTATTAATATTGACAGTCTGACTGAGCCTGTAGGGGCAGTACTAATGGACTGATATCTGGACTGACTAAAATACTGATGTGATTCGAATTTTCTGATCACATCAGTCTCAGTCCATCAGTTTTGCAAGTGGTGGGAGTGACTGACAGTAATACTGACAGAATCACTGACCATGTGTGCGCACGCGTCAGTATTTACTTATCTCAGTAGCAAACATAGACTGCCCATGCCTTTTTCTTATCATCCATGTTGTTACACATTGCACACAGGAGCTGCGACTGATAAAAATAATGATGCAAAGACTGACTGTGTACGGTCTCGTTGTAAATACTGATGCATACTGACAGTCTGACTGATCGTTTAGGGGCCCTATTTCGAGATAAAGTGCTTTAATAAACATGGCCACAACACTTGCAATGTGGAATAATGTCAAGCTCAACTAAACTATTTGGTTGCTGACAAGGAAGTTGGGATTAGAATATCAGCCAAGCGTACCGAGGTATTTTTCCTAGATAATTTATCACTCTCTTTTCAAGTAAATGTGGGAAAATTTCCATTAAATTCTTTTCTCGGTAATTTTATAATAGTGAAATTAAATGTAGATAGTTTTTAACTAAAAGTAAGATGAAAATCTCTGACAGGCAGGATTGCCTCAATGTTAATAATCTCGACTGACATGCTCAGCTTTTATTTAGGAAGTTAATATTCATCTATTCTGTTCGAGTATGCTAGGAGTGTTTTCCCACTTATTTGTCTAATCACCCTTTACACATATTTCACTGGATTTACAATTAAAAAAATCATCAAAATTTACTGTAGGGACATAATTATTATTAACTAAAAAGAAAATTTTACTGTGTAATAATTGTGACCCATATTTTTATATCACCTGTATCAAGTATTTAATAGCACACCTGGGCTATCCACATATTTACACAATAGGGTAAGAAAGAGAAATGGAGAATTTAGAGAAAATTCCCTCATTTGTGTGGAGGAAGAAACAAACAATTTATTTCAACTCACCCTCAGCTTAGTACACTTGACTGGAATTTGAACCCAGTCTCCCCGTCAACAACAATTCAGTCTATTGTCTGAATCATTCGATTACCAATGTGGGCTACATTGCAGTTATTGAGGGAACAAAACAAATCTCATTATTGGATGCTTGTATTTTACCAGCTTAATCTAATAACATTAGCAAACTTTACTTATTTGTTGAATTAATTAATGAGTTATTCTTATTAAAATACATATTATATATTATTATATTTTAACCATCGAAAGTTGAAAGTCTTGAGAGCCACATCAATCACATAAATAGGTAGCTCTTTTTTTTATATATAATATATATATATATATATATATTATATATATACACACACACACACACACACTATTTATAAAATATGAGATTTTTATTTTATTGAAAGCCAACATATGTTAATATTAGGGCTTAATATAATAATTACCCTAATTAATCCCTTTGGAAAATTCAAAATGGTCTCCAAAATACCTTACAACGTTATGTGGAAATCCGAGATGGCCGCCGCCAAAATCAAAGATGGCCACTCCTATACCTTATAAGCAGAAGTGGAGCTAGACCCCTAAGCCCAACAACGAATTTACATTCTTTCTACAGGTGAATGCTGATGTACTCATCCTATTCCGATTACATCCTCCACCTCAACCTCTCTACCTTACACCCAACTACATGAATCCATTACCCCCTTCTCTGGAACTCGGAACATGTGCAGGTATGACACGCTTTCCACCCCCTTCCCCTCTAACACCTGGCTCCATAACCTCCATCCTCTAATCCTCACGGCATTTAGAAATGGAAGCATAGAATTAAAGTTATATTTAACCTTATAGCGGGATGTGGAAAAACAAAATGGCTTCCTAACCCCATTTGTACGCAACCTATGCAGGTCCTGACATGCACCCTCGACCTGGGGTCCTATAGATCTCAAGGCAAGGTCATAGGTTCTAAAATATAGGGGGTGGGGGATTATTTTAATGATGTTTATTTGATGGTCATGATGGGCCAATATTTATAATGAAATGGAAGTTATAATTTATTACACCTAGTTTAATAAGACCTAACTTCACTAAACCTAATTTTATAGCTTCTAATTTTACTAGACCTAAAAGCACTGGACCTAAGTTAATTTTTCCTAAATTATTGAAAAATATCCTTAACTGTTCAAACAGGCAGTGGACCTAAAGGCACTAGACCTAAACTTTATAAGACCTAACTTCACTGGACCTAATTTTATAAGACCTAAAGTCATAGATCCTAAATTTTAGGTCTTGTGAAATTAGGTCCACTGCATGTCACCCGGCTTAGCAAGTTAAATAATGAATAGATTATTAATGTGAAATTTGCAAGTTTATTTTGTTAAGTCAAATAATAGATTCATGCTGATTTATATCAGAAGTTGAATCATTCAAATGTTTGTCTCTTAGGTTTTAATCTAGAATTTAATTCTATCAATTACAAATCTTAGATCCATATTGGATTGATATTTTGAATCTTTCAAAATAAAGCTTCAGAATTTTGATTAACTTAGGATATAAATATATTCATATCAATTTCAAAATTTTTAATCTTCTCAAAGTCTTAAAATAACTGTACTGTATTAAAATTGTGTTTAAAGCTTGAATAAAAATTGTATATGTGTATGTGAACTCTTTTGTGCTATTCACTGATCAAGATCAGTAAACAGCCACAACCAAACTGACCCCTTAACACTACTATATTTCCAATCACTTTTAAATAATAACAAAGAAAAAGTTTTCTCTGACTAATCATTGCCGACAATTACATTGATTCGTTTTCATCTACAGATTTAGTGCACTTTGTGGCCAGTTCTACTGGTCATGCAATGACCCTAGATCGTAGACTTGGCTCACTAATGTGGGAAGGTGACTACGGGTCTCCTGTCATTGCCATGTACCTACTGGAGAACGAGGGACTCACCTCGGTTCCTTTCACAAGTGTCGCTGATGAGACTTTGAACCATCTCCTCACTCGTCTAACGTCAGAACCAAGCTTTGGGCCGGAAGATATCAAACTATAGTATGTCTAAAATAAGTACATACTAACTATAATTAATTTTAAACCCAAGTCTATGGATTGGATGTTAAATAAATCCCAGACTAAAATCAAAAACTTCCCCCATTGACAGGACTTATTGACAGTGGGAACCTACATAAAATGTATTATATAGTTCATTATAAAAATATCAATCATCTAATAGTAAATGTGTTGATCCCCTATTCTTTTATTATTATTATATATATATAAATAAATTGGTCTTTGTATGATATTCTTTGACGCAAAAACCACTGTATTGATAGTGCTGAAATTTCACATAGATATAACTTGGACATCCATTTAACATATAGGCTTTAATATTTGTTTTAAAACCTAATAGAATTGATGTTCAAAAAATTTTTTTAACTTAAACTACATGCCCAAACTTTGTATTATCCTATTGAATGTAAAATTCATTTGTTTCTGTCTTAATTGATTATCAAATTAACTTTTCAAATATGTTATTTAGCAACGCATCATACTACTCATTCGGGCTATACGCATATATACTAATTACACTAATAGTTTTAGGGATGATTAGGAAGGTTATATTTTTAGGAAGTATACATGTATTTGCATGGAGGGAGAGTGGAAAACCAATTTAGAAAAACCGCCCTCATTACACCCGATTAAGATTCAAACATTGATCTCCTATTAGACCTTGCTGCCACCAAAGTGGGTCATTTCAATCTTAAATCTAAAGAGAAATTTTATTTTGTGTTTGTTATTATTATTAGCACCGCGTCTTACTACCCGTTCGGGTTATACGCACTTACGCTAATGTGTAATGGTAGGGTGATTGTGAGATGAAATGAAGGACCTACAGTTTAACGTGGAATCTGAACCACGGTGGAGACCTGGCATTCTTTGTGTTTGTTGTTTTGTATTCACATAAGAAGGAAAACTGTTATTCTTTAACAAATAAAAATTACACATAGTTAACATTCAAAATCTTTATTTGATTTGATCTTACATTTAAATGCTGAATATTTAGACAGATAAATTATTTATCCCAATAAAAGGCAGGTTAAACACCAGAGTAGACAAGGAAATAATCAAATAAAATGTTGTATACATTTGTATGATAACAATATAACTTCAATACCAAGAAACTTTTCAAAGGAACTTAGCAATGCCTGAATATGTGACCTCAAGCGTATTTTTTATATATATATTTTACCTATATTTTGACCATAATGCCATGGGCACAGCCAAGGATATACCAGATCCTCAGCCTTATGTATGTTTCACTGTGCTCTTTGAGCCAGGTTGAGTCCATCAACACTGGGGCTCGCTAGTGTCAATGATTAGTGAAAAAAGCACTTTAATAATGCAGTTGAAAATGACTCACTTTCAACATATTCATCATATCACATTTTTATTCTAATGGGCAGTTTGTGAGGTAGGATTATGTTAAAAGTGGGTTGGGTCTCTACCTGAACCTAGCATTGTGGAAGCTGATTGATTGACTCTAGATGGATATTTGTGTCCTCTCTTGTAAAACCATGTTTAAAATGAGCTTTTTTTAATGCCCATTTACACCCTTTTTAACCTGGTGTAGCCTTAGGCCACTTGGTTACCAGTTCAGATTACTTCAAATTCCAGAAATCTAATTCTTTGCATTATCATAATACAAAACCTAGGAGTTTGAAATTGAAAATTGACTATACAGGATAGCACAAAAGTAACTCAACACTTGAATTTACAAAACTAAGTTTACTGTATAGTGTTACTTACAATTTTTTTTTTTTTATGGTTTTCTATATCCAAAGTGTATCCTTTCTTCAAGAATGCATCATGCGAGTTTGTACAGAACACTTTTACACACACTAATACATAGATTTTGATCTGAATCCAAAGCCTGGAATGTGTCCTTGATGTATGCTCTTAGCTGCTTAATCGTCTTTGGCTTCTTGGAATACACAGAATATTTTATCACACCCCAAAGAAAAAAATATCCAGATGAGTAATATCTGGCAAATTGGGTGGCATCTCAATAGCTGTACATCAACCTTTTAATCCTTTTTGGATACTTTGTCCAAGTAGTGGCAAACTGCAGTGATACAATGAAGTGGGGCCCCATCTTGTTGAAAGTAAATTTTCTGAAAGTTGTCAGTGTGCATTATGAGTCCTGAAACCACATAATTCTGAGGCATGGCCACTATTAAAATGACACTCATTTCATCTTCTTCTGTTTGGACCATTCTTGGACATCCAGATTTAGGTACACCTATTATAGACCCATGTTGTCAGATTTAGTTCATAAGTCTTACGATGCTTGTATAGTGGTTAGTTTCAATTGAAATGTGCATTACACTCATTTTAACAGCATTAGCACCAATTTTATAAACCATTTTCAACGCAAATATTCATTCTTCTTTGACTAACATTGTTTAACAAACAGTTTAATGACTCTTTGAATAAATTAAAACACATAACAAATCAGCAGAAACAATAACGGTAATGCCAACTTAATATGGCAAAATTATCCTTTTTTAGTATAACAAAATTTTAGACAAAAACTATACCGCTGTGGTGAAGTTTATACAGATTAAATTAAATCTTTTACTTAACATTGAATTGAACTGGGTTAAATTTTATTCATTGACTAGTAACTTTTACACCACTATGTGTGTACATTTTTGTGAGGCTGACACATTCAACCACTTGACCACTAATTCAGTTAACACAAGGAAAAATACTTACATTTGGCAAATATTTATGTGCATCAGGAAATGTTGGGGTGTGCATCTCAGATTTATTGTTTTTACTGTTATATTATAGGGTGAGTTTGATACTTTAAATCAAATTATGAGATATGTGGATAGCTCCAAAACCAGAAAACATGGAAAGGAAATAGTTTAGCATATGTACTCAGAGAAATTTGAAAATGTGACTCAAACACTTTTTTTTAACTTAAAACATATTTTATTTCTAGCCTTAAACCTAAGATTGTGTGACTACTGCCATGACAAATCCAAAACAAAGAAAAACATCAAGCTGGAACTTGAAATAGGCCTTGTACTAAAAAAAACTTAAGGTTTTGCTTCCCTTATAGGTTATTTTCTTTTTACAATAGTATAAATACAATTATGCGTTACTACTCTGGATTTAATGGACTTACTGCCCCCCCCCCCCCTCCCCTTCTACCTTCTCCTTACCCCCACATGGAAAATAAATTTCATTTATATTGAACCATCAACTTCGGTTTTATTAAACCTAAAAACTAAAATCTCCAAAGAAAAACATCTTTCTGACATTGTAACTAGCTGAAAACAAACCTATATTGATGTTTGAAATTAAGACTTCCAAAGACTGTTTATTAAAATTCTTATTTTGGTAAGCACATAGAGCAATTGAAATTATTTAACGGTAAGGGGACGAAAGGCTGAGTCCATAGAATCACTGCACACCACCTTATGGGCTTAAGCTTCATACTTTGGTCACAGCAAGCAAAGACAAACAAGTTACTTTGCTGCATGAAACCTTTTTTCCAACAAGACATGGAGGAGTGTGGAAATGACCACTTTTCAGAACGGCTTTCAGTACGACACGTTGGTTTAGCTACTGGATGTGTGACTCTTGACACAGAGGATGAAGTTTCACTCAAAGAACTGTTAAAACTCATTATTGACAATTCTTTTGTAATTAAAGACCTTATTTATATGAACTATGAAGTTTTATTGTTTGGTCTTAGCAATGCATCTTACTACCTATTAGGTCTATACACTTATATACTAATTATGTTACTGTTTTGAGGATGAGAAAGACTAGACTATAAAGGAAGTATGCTCTATTTGCATGGCGCGAACGCAGAAAACCCTCAATACAAGCAACTGAGGTTCAAATCCTGCTTTCTCCGTCAGCAGCAGTCACAAATTTCCTAAACTAATAGAATAAAACTCTTCATGTAATAGAAACTTGAACTATTTACATACATGTAGAGAGACAACTTTAAATAACCATAAGAGTCTGAACATTTATAGTTTCAAAACAAGAACCATTGTTACAGTTGAAAATCTCAAAAAACCTAAAAAAAAAAACTATACTTTTTGGTTTGGTGGAAAATTGAAATTTGTCAGAAGGTGAATGGGTTACCCCAGATAAATATAAATGTATCAAAGTTTTTTTAATTTCATAACTAATATTTGGAAAAATAGGAGGGGAAGAGGCTAGAACCTCAAACACTATCGTAATACAAAAAATACATTTCTAGGTGTAGTAGTAAATTTAAATAAGCCAAGAAATGGGGGGCTGAAATTTTCACAAACTATTCACAATTTATAAAAACTTTTTTTTGTAGTAGAAAATTAATATTGGGGAGGTAATTGCAGGGACTACTCTGTCTCTTTTTTAATAGCCTATTATTTCATTTGTGCTCTTTGTTAAACTGTGTTGCTCTTCTTTTTTTTCTCTCTCTCTCTCCCCCCCCCCATCCCCATTTTGTTTTTGTATCAATTTACATAATTTATTTATTTAATTCTTTATGATCGCTCCTAGGCAAATATTGAGTTTTCAATGGATTGCATTCATAAGTGCACTTAGTTTATGGGACGATTAATGTTTAATTTCAAAGATGGTTTTTAAATTTTATTGATTTTACATTTAATTTGGGCTTGTCATGGTTATCTTGAATTTGTAAAAGAATAAATTATATAAAGAGTGCAGACAGATGTTGAACATCCCAATTCAATATAGTTATAAATTGGTCCGCAGGAATTATTCAATCACTTCTAAGCATCCTAGAAATCCAAAATTTAGAATTCCAATAGGTCTTAAAAAATGTTATCTAGTAAAGTCCAAAAAATGAAAATTTAATATTGTAGATTCCAAATAGTGGATTGTATTTGGCCACAAATGTTGAAAATTAATAATTACTTTTCTAAACCGTCAAGTTACTATGTATCATTAATTTGTTTTAACTTTTTAACAACCACTTATATATACTGTGTCACTCTTCTTTAGTTTTTTATTAGCGCCAACAAGCAATAGTTCAAATATTGTGTGTAAAGAAGTTATCATTAAAAGAAATATCATCTTTTAACGTGTGTTCAGATTATATCTCAATTTTGACATTGTGTTTGTCATTCTACTTTTTGTGATTTAAACAGTTTAAACCCATAAATGATTACTAATTTTGAACATAATTTTCTGAGCTTTAGCTACTTTTCCCAGTGCTTAATTTTTTTATACTTAAATAATATTACTTTATAGATTTGCCGTGTGAAGAACAGGTACACCAACTCGTAGCAAATAAGATTACAAATCTTACAAATACAATATAAATCTCATATTAAAGTGGCTCTATATGTTATATGTGACCCATAAATAGTAGTTAATAATCTAAATAACTGTTGGGGCATAAATAGTTATTGTATTTTATCTAAAGTACATTATTATATGGTGTGTTGAATACAAAGCCATGGAATTCAATAATAACCTTAGCAAAAATTATACGCAGCTTTCTGAAGATTTCTTGTCCAGCAGCAGCAGTGTAAAGTGTGTACTTTGTGCCTCTTACTATGATCTACTACAGGGGTGAGAAACCTTTTTGCATTGGAAGGTCACGTACCACTTTACAGATTCCTCATAAAGCTGCACACTTCATATACATTAAGCTTTAACAAAATATTACAGTGTGACAATCATAGATAAGATCAATCAGAGCTGTTCAGTTTTTTCAGCATTATGATACATAAATGATAAAAATCAAAATGTGAAAAGATCTCACCAAAACACCTTGAAAGGTTGCAGGTTCTTTATCCCCTGATTCCTCCAAACCGATATGAGTATTAGTAATTGGTAAATTTGAATCATATTCTTTGTGTTTTGAGTCTAAATCTCAAATTTGGAATTGGTTCTATGTTAACATAATTGTTTATATAAATTCATTTTTTTAATAATAATTTACATGATTAAATTATCATCATTATCAACTGCTTCCAGCTTGTGGCCGGGTCAGTTTAGTAAAATCCTTTATCTTCCTCTATCCTTCCTCCATTCTTTCTCCTTCACTTCTCTTCCACTCTCCTCCTCTCAATTGCACACTTGCTGCTATTTGTCCTCACATCTCTTTCCTGGTCTCTCTTGCGGTCTCTCTTCCCTACATACTTCATATCCATTAATCTTCTATTAATTATAATTAAATATCAATGTAAAATCTTTTTTTAGTATGAATTCTAATCCAAGTTTAAAAAATAACTAAATTCATATGTTTTCCTATAAAATTGATTAGAATAGACTGCATATTATATTTGACCCTCTTTTTTTAGTTGCATCTACTTAGAGAAAATATTAAGATTTTTAATTATGCAAAATTTTTAAAAGTCTAATTTATGACAGAATCTGAGAACTCTTAGACTTTAGTGGGATAGGGCCTTTGAATCCCTCAAATCCTTAAGGATACTTGTGATTCAAGATTCAAAATATATTGTTTCTTGTGGTTTTAAGAGCTCTTAAATTGTTTATCAGTGGTTTGGCACAACTTAATTATAGGAGAAACTTAACTTAAGGTATATATATTACAATAAACTCATTATAACAAAATAATGTTAACGTTTAGATTACTGTGATTCACGATTCATAGTTAATTCATCTAGTCTCTACTTTTATAATAATTTGTTTTTCTAGCACAACATTGTATATTGGAGAACACCGTCATGGTCTGTATGCTTTCCCTTCACTAGTGGATACACAGACTCCAACAATTGCCCCCGGACAGATAGGAGGTCCTCTTTTACTTGAGGGTCCTCGGCCCATGGTGGGGTCCCTCTCTGAGTGGAAGTATGGGCTACCCCTACCTGGGAATAACATGAAACTGTCACCGCTAAACCTGGAGCTCTCCCTAACATTTCAAAGCCTACCCAAGCAAAAGAGTGTAACCTCACCGCCTGTTGTTATATTAGGTTAGTAGACAAAATACCAGTTCTTCAACTCATTCTGTAGCATTTATAGCTACTGATTTACACTCTGTTGCCAAAATATAATAGTCACCCTAATAGTTGGAAAAAATGTTTTGTCTACTCTGTAAGTTCATATTTAAAAGTAAGTAAGATAACTATTAAACGTGTGTGAAGTAAATTTACATATTTCAAAGTTAAGCTGAGTCAAATATATGAAAGTATTTCCAAATATAAATATAAGTTTATATATTTTTGTTATTGTTTTATATTGTGAAAAAAGAATTACATACAAGTTTAATCTCAAGATTCAAATATAATTTCCATAGTAGTTAATTGAAAAAAAATGCCAAATAGTTTGATCTTTAATGAATAATCAAAGTAATCAAGTAATTCAATACTTCACATTTTTAACATCTAAACATTAATTATAATTTATATAACTTCACATAGATATGAAAAATGGAGAATAAATTTGTAATTTAGGTGTCGATCATTTTTTTGGCGAAGCCTCTTAGTAGTCAAAGCAGAATTATTTTTTTTACTAAAGTCAAAGTGAACACCACACATTCGAGGTGGAAGTTTCTCAAACCCCAAATAGCTAACACGTATACCAGAGTGATGCTGATGTAGAAATTTGAGACACTGATACAAACTAAAAAACATTCTAACTCAAGCTTCCACCAGCCACAAGTAGAGTCTTGTAAACCATACCAGTGCTACCATCTAGTGACATTGACCTTCAACAAACCAAACCCTAGCCTTTTCTTGTCTTCTTAGAGACACAACTGTGGCTGCTGAAAGCTATTGTGCAAATGGGAATTTGGTTGGGTTAGTGAGGATTTTCAACCATTTCTACTCTTTCATCGCCCAATTAGGTTTGCAAGTTATCCTACTTACACTGATAAAAAATTAGAGCTGGATTGATGCCAATCACCTATTTGATAATCGGCTCAACCACTTGCTCCACAATCCAATCATCAGCTGTAGATCTGTCCATTATTTTCTTTTTTTCTTTGTAGTATTTGTATTTATTCAAGTAATCAAATTATAGACATGTATAGTGAGTAATAATTGTTGACATCTATGCTCATAAAACGGCCTTGTCCTTTGTACTATTGCTAAGGAGTGAAAGGGAGAAGAAATGGGAGTGTTTAATGTGGAAAGGGGGGGATTGGTTACTTAGAGGACTTGTTTAATGTGAGGATGGGCAAACAGGTAAACAGTAAGTCGGTGAGGATATTTCTTTGAGGAAAGGTGAATGTTTTCAAGGTCATCCAATTTGTTGAGAATAAGACTTCTGAGAGTGGAAACTTAACATGGCCACATTTAGGGGTGTGTAAATGGTGCAGCCACACTGGTCCCCGAGCTTGCTTAGGTGACATGGGGGGAAAACAAGGGAGGGTGGTAAATTGTTACTTGCACGTTCATATAGTAGGTTCCCTGTATAGGCAATCAAGCTAATATTGTTGGAGTGTAAAAACAAATAAAAACATTTAATCATATGGTTTGAATTTATTGACTTAAACGAGTTTTATGTGTTAATTCCATCAATTTACATTTGTCTGACTTGCTGTGGTGGATATGTCTCATGATAATTTTTAAACGCATTAACAAATTTAATTCAAATTTCTTACTGTTGTTCTTTGTACCTTTATAGAGATAAAGTTCAATGGGGGAAGGCGGGGGGTGGGGAAATTGAACCAAAGGTTAGGAATAAATCAATCCATGTATTGGGGATTGCTTAGAAAATGTTTATTTACCTTAAATTAATAAAGCATATTTATCAATTAATATGTATTAAATTATTTTTTAAGTAAGCTTGTAATTTATTACTATTTTTCAGCTTTTAGTACATAATTTAAAATATAAATAGTTAACTACACTTTACGGTGACCTGGTAGTCTAGGGGTAAGGTGTCAGACTTCTGTGCTGAGCGTCCGGGGTTCAATCCTCGGCCCCGGAACAGATTTATCTGATTGTCAAACCCTTCCTTCACCTCTTAAAAGACGTGTATTAATCACAACTTGTGAATGTATGGAATGCCAGGCCTCCACCGTAGTTCGGATTCCACGTTAAACTGTAGGTCCTCCATTTCATCTCACAATCACCCTACCATTACACATTAGTGTAAGTGCGTATAACCTGAATGGCGAATGGGTAGTAAGAATGATGATGATGATGATTGATGATGATGACAATAATGACAATAACCACAACAACAACTACACTTTGGGAAAGATGAACGTATACAAACTTGATTTTAGTGATTGAATAACTCTATATTCACAGTTTCTTGCCTATCCCATAGGGGAATTATGTGATTAGGTGTGTATGTTAAAAATATGTTTACAGTTGTGTTTTGTAGCAAAGAGCAACAACATATATTTACACATGGTGGCCACTTAAACTTCAGAATAAAATTCTAGCATAACAGATAGGACCTCTCCCTTCCCCCTTAAAGAAAATAATTCATTGCACAACCATGGAACTACTCAACATCCTTAGCACACTTATTTCAAAGTTTAGATCAGAAGGTCTTTATTTCACTTATGATATTTGCTTATCCACAAGTAGAGAGTAGTCAAGCTAAAAAGTATTATGTATACAAATGTGCTACACCCAATGGCGACAGAACATTGAGTATTGGGGGGGGGGGATTAAAAAATGTCTAAAAATAAATAATATTCCCACAAGTCAAAGAGGGGTGCGAGATTTGACCCGGGAAATTGTTTTAAAATTGGTCGCCACCCAAGATATGGGAGTGATTCCACTACAGAAAATATTCGAGATTTGGTTATGTCTAGAAGCTATTTAGAGTGGTCCTTGACTAGATTTTTTTTTAATTATATGCCTCTAGAACAGTTTATCTCGAACTTCTTTTGATCATGACCTTGAATTCTCAGCCTAGCAACCTAAATGGTAATTACATGCCATTTCAAATTACATATATTTTAATATCAATGTTTTATTAAATTCATTTAATTTAAATAACAAACACAGAATTATATTCATAACTTTATAATCAAACAAAATGTAAAGCACATTTTTTTAATGAAAATGTGACTTTGCCACAATGTTTGGTAAGTGACCAAATAACACACCTAAACAGATGTATTCCCATCCAAGGCTTTAATTTGGTGAGATTTCTTTTTAGTCTTTAATTTGTATTGATATATGTAACCAACTGAATCAAATCAATTGAAGTAACTTTTTAATTTTACAAATAGCAAATTATACTATAAATTCCTGTGAAAAAATGAATATGTGTCAAAAACAGAGTTTTTCGGAGACAACCCCAATTCTGCTTCATTTTGTCGATGCGCTCTTCAAGCTTGAGTACTTTGTTGATGGGCAGAGTAAAATGCAAATCATTCTGAGGATCTTGATCATTACAAGACCTGACAATCCTTATTCACAATTATAGGATATATTTTCAGACAAGGGAAAAGAGCCTTTTCAACTTTCCAAGCCAGAATAGGCATGTCCTTGAGCCGAGTCTAAAATTCTGAATACAGGAAGATTACAAAACTTTGTTTTAATGCTGTTTCTATTTCCATTATTGCAGTAGTTATTCAAAATGTCCCAGTTTGATTAAATGTTTATAATTTGTAATATTTCATATTGTTTGAAAGAAAAAATCAATACCTTACAGTGACCTTAATTTAGGTCACAACCCAGGGTTTGGAAACCACTGCTCTAGAAGTTATTTGGAGTGATCCGTCCCCAGCAAATGTTTTAAATTTTTATGCCCTTAGAAGCTATTGGTCCTCACCTTTAAAATCCAGACGGAAACATTCAAGCACGTTTCTTCTCGATGCACAAAATTCAAGCAAAATTTCTTGTTTTCCCAATCAGTGGCCCCCCTGCTACATTATACCTCCTTTTGAGTAACAACCATATTTTATTTCAGTTTTTTTTTATTCAGATTACTTGCTATATTTAATTAATCTTTCAATTTGATTAATAAACAACTTTTTGTATGTATTCAAAAATTAATATGTTTTAACCTCATATTATCTTTGTAATATTGAAAATCACATAAATCAAACAATCATCATAATCTACAATAAGTAATTAAGATAGGTAAACTCTATGAAAAATCATTTGAGAACTTTGTATAGCTTTAAATATTGACAGTAAAATAATAATGTAAAATTATTTGTTTATATTTACAGGTCACTATGTTGTACCAGAATTTGGTAAGAACATTCCTCAAATTGAGGGAAGATCCGATGCTATCATTCAACCTAGTTTTGAAGATGTAATTGAGAACAAATCTACATTGCAAAGTGAATCATCAGTCGAACACACCAACAAGAATGGAGAGTTTAAGGAAATAAACTCTATCGGCATTCAGACAGAAGATGCTAAATCTCACAAACCAGTCTTTACAATAAAATTGAATGGCTGGAAAATGATGAGAGAAAGAAATTTAACGTTCATTATGTCCAAGGACTGTGGAAGGTTCATGTATTATGAGGCCAAATCTTGGTTAGATCAGCAAGAAAACAAAGGACTGAAATTGATTTTGATTATTCTTGTTGGGTGTATGTTCTCCATGTTCTGGTACGTCCGTGTTCAGGTGAGCTAGACTTTGAGCCCTAATTGGTTATACAATCAAACAAATTAAAGCCTTGGATGGGAATACATCTGTTTGGTGTGCCCCACTCGATGTTCAAACACCTAGGAGTTAATATTATCAAATCCTGATGCTGTTGAATATTTAGCCTTCATTCTTTACTAAAACAGGCATGACATGAATCATCTAAGTTAGCCCACACTGGCAGGCACATGGTCCATGGTTTCAGTTTCACATTAGACTGTATTCTTTTTGACTGGGAGGTTGGGTCTCGAATCTTGTCTGGTGAAATGTGGATACTTTTCCACTTGTGAAATATCACTGGTTTTGTCATTTGCTGTCCATACTAATGTGGTTACATTTCCTTTAAGTTACCCTCCCCTGCCCTATAGAATAAATTATTAATAAAACCTTGGTATTGAATGTAGGCTTAGTAACTAAAGAAAATACCTAAAGGAAGTATTCACATTTAAAAACATAAATGATTAATAAGATTGGATAAATAATAATTATTTGATTTGTTCCTCTATAGATTTTTTTTAAATATATAAAATCAATCTAGATATATCCCAAACATAGATTATTTTCGTTGTTTACCAGATGCGAGAGTTTCAGCAGCAGTCGCAAGGATCTCGGGGTAGTAACTCTGGTAGCCGCTGGCAAGATGTCACAGCCGTTGCTGAAGAAATGGGTGGAGGTAACGTTCGGGTTGGGAAGATTATCTTCAACATGGATGACATATTAGGGAAAGGTTGTGAAGGCACATTTGTGTACAAGTAAGTATTTTTCCACTTGCATACAAATTTATCTATATACACAAATGCAAAACCCACTCACCGACTAACTCAATCACTCATTGCCCTATTTACCCACTCCCTGGGACTAGAAACTTGAAATTTTGAGGAAAGGTTCCTTTTAGGCCCTAGGCAATAGCTAAGATGTGGTTTTCCAAAATTCGACCTTTAAGGCATGATAAAAGGGTGGCTAATAGTTTTCAAAATTCACTGATTTACCTTTTGAACCAGCAGCCATAGAGCTTTGAAATTATTTTTTTTTTTTTCTAAAATTCTCAACACTAATGATCATGTTAACAAAGGCTTCAGTTTCATCTTATCTGGACTATCGATAACAAGGTCAGGGCTCAAATCCCAGCTGTATACACTAAGTGTGACTATCTGAAATAATATCACTCTCTACAAATGCGAGTACTGAAATTTACGTACCTTCCTTATTGATAGCTACTCATTTCTTGTAAAGATGCTGATAGTTTGAACAAATTGGTAGATGTGGGACATAATAAGTAAATGGTTAAAACCAAGTCGAGACATGTTAAATAATTTTACAAAAATTAAAATATAAAGCCTGCTTTACTGGCGCCAGTGAAAAACATCTAGGGCTTAATCTCAGGCTTCTGGGTACTTAAAATCGCCACAAATGAAAGAATTCAAGGAGGGGGAGTATCAATTCTAGGCCATCTATCTTGACACTAACATGACCAAAACCCAAAATATCAATACACACATAACTGTGAAATGGACAAAGAAACATATATTATAATCTCTAGTAGATGTGGTTATAAAGTGGAATACACAAACTTGCCCTCTTAAGAACTAACCTAGTTATAGTGAACATTTAAATAACAAATAAAAAACCATAACAGTAGGTGTGTAAAAGGTGTGTAAAAATGTCCTTTTGATGAGTGATTAGTAATTATTTCCTTTCTTTGGGCACATAGTCCATAGATTAAAATTGTTTGTCCTTCCAAGGGCTCTAATCAACAATTCGAAAGATTAAGTTAATTTACAGACACTATGTCTGTGTCACGGATGTGATGAGTGTGGTAACTTGAATCAAATAATCTTGTAGCCTGGTTGAAGAAGGGCTTGGTGGAGATTAACTTCTATCCTGTCGGCTTCATGGAGTGAAATGGGGTCGATAATCATTTGTTGTTAGTCCACTATATGGCACTTGCCCTTATCCCTGAGTATTTTGCTAAGGACTAAGAACAAATTCTTAAATATAGCCCAGTGATTGTTATTTAACTTGCTATCTAGCTCAATGTAGTACAGTGAGTGTAGATTATATATAAACTTCACATCTTACAACTCATTCAAATTGTCTACATGTTTACACAAATCCTTAGCCTAGTTATAAAATTCCAGGTTTTTCAAAAAAGGTTTTTTTTTTCAGGCATAACTTTTTCCTTTTCCTTGGTAGATTATGATTTTTCCATTTCTTACCTTGTGTGATTACCACATCAATTACTTTTTTTTTAAATGAATGTGGCTAGTTTTAAACATCACCTTTTCTTAAGTACTACATGTGTTAGGTAGGCTATTATTTGTGACACTGCAAATTTGGCATAAAAAACCATTACTAGCCATTGCATTAAATAAACATATGAGAACAAATCTCTCATTCTGGTTTTAGTGTTTAAGTATGAAATTAATGGTGGCTTTTTTTAGTCAAGTATTAAAATTCCCTGACGTTTATAGTTTTTTTTTTTTTTCTCTTCCTGTAGCTACAACTTTACACTAATGAAATAGGGATGAAAATGTATAATTTAGAGAAAGTTCGCACAGCGTTTGTTTGAAGGAAAAGTGGGAAACAATTTTGGCTAAGCCACCTCAATACTTCAGCTGGGGTCCAAACCCCATCACCTCATCATAAAATATGACAAGACGAGGTGGGCAATTTTGCTCCCATGATTACTGGTGTGAGTTTGATCAACTTTTGTTTTGCTCTCTCTAACCAATCGTATGCTTGTGCATTTTCTCTTTACATATCTCTCCATATTTACTCTCTGATTGATATTATTTTAACACATTTATGCTTTGCATAGCAAAGAATAAAATATTTAATATTATTATACAAATATCTTGAATAATATAAAGTATATTTTATTTCTTTTGAGCTTCTAGTAATATTTTAATTTTCAAAACGTTTTCTTAAATATAATTAAGATGTTTACTCCCATTTTTACAGCATTTAAAATGTATTCACAACAAATCATATCACGCTACAACAGTTTGATTTATTACTAACAGCTCACACCTGAACAATAAATGTCTCAACCATGGACATAACTGGTCTTTTAGCAACTTTTCAGGTAAAGATAATTGAAAGACAACCGAATCCTCCCCTTCTTTCCTCTCTTGTTTATTTATCTGTATTTAATGGGTATCTACCATGAATACAAGGGAGGTAAAATTACCTATCTCCAGCCCAATATTAAACTTTCAATATATGAACATTGTTCTACTGTTTAATCAGTTGATTAATATAAAAAATAAAAACCATATGATAATCAAACCATTGGAAGCGTAAACTATTTGCGATGATGCAACCAAAGTTCAAAAACTAAATTTCCTTATCATTTATTATGAGATGGTATGGGAATGTAATGAAAATGGAAAAAGAGAGGATGCCAAAGAAAATGTTGGAAATTAAGTATGTAGGTAAAAGACCGCAAGGGTGGCCAAGAAAGAGATGGGAGGAGCAGATAACAGAAAGTGTAAAAGTGAAAGGAGAAGAATGGGATAGATTAAAGGAGGAAGAGTGGTAGAAGGATAGAGGAAGATGGAGGCATTTTACTAAACTGACCAGGACACAGGCTGGAAACAGTTGATCATCATCATCATCATCATTTATTAGTTTGAAGCTCAAACTTGTATATTGATTTATATTTGATTGTCTATAAAATTATTCGAAGTCTTATTTAAATTTGGATTTGGTAAACAGTACCAGCACATTGTTATACCTCCAATTTGATATGAAAAATTAAAAATTATAAAACGGTTATCTATGGAAGTGCTGAAACATTATGCAAATGTCTAGAAATTCTACTTTATTTTAAAGTCGATCGCTATTCAAATAATGATTCAACCAAAAATGGAGGCAAAAGATATCAACATTTAGAATTATAAAACTTGTATCTAAAGTTCTTTAATTTTTTTGTAAAACATTTAAAGTTGAAAAATTGGTCGATTCTCAACGTTTAACACAAAATATCCGAAATTCGAAGATTAAAGTAAATAGTTAGAATCATAGATATAGCCTATCTTAGATGAATAAAAGTCATATTTTAACAAGGTAATGACAGAAAATTCTAAGATAGTTGATTGTTTTAAACATTCTGATGCTTAAAAACTGTCATTCTCATATTTTTTAAAATACCCGTGTGTGGCTATATATTTCAAATATATAGCACCAATAAACATGTCATTAATAACCACACACTTTCACTAAGATTACTAAAAATAATTTTACTTCACCTTTAATAAAGTGTTTATTATGATTTTGAACCATCATTATAAAAACATGATCAGACACAGATAACTCTAGCATTTGTTATTAATTCAATTGTTTCATGATAGAGGCCAATTTGACAACCGAGCAGTAGCTGTGAAGCGTCTACTCCCTGAATGCTTTACGTTTGCTGACCGCGAGGTGGACCTTTTGCGGGAATCAGACGAGCATGCCAATGTGGTGCGCTATTTCTGCACAGAGCAGGACAAACAGTTCCGCTACATTGCCCTAGAGCTGTGTGCGGCTACACTGCAAGACTACGTGGAGGGAAAATTTGAAGTGGGAGGAAAGATAGCTGCAGAAGTCATATTGTATCAGGCCATGGCGGGGTTGCAACATCTGCACTCCTTGGATATTGGTAAGGAATTATTTGTACTGTAAGGGTGAATTATCTGAACCAGTAAAGATAATGTAGAGTAAATACCTTAATTTGTGGGAAATAAAATATGTTTTTAATTTAAAATCATAAAAGATTAACAAAAATTTAAATTATGATGATCTGAATAGAAATATTATAGCTACAATTTGTTTATATTTTTAACCAACCAAAACAAAAATTCTACCGGTTGTTCTTAATGGTTGATTGTACCTTACATGATGAAAAGAAACTTAGGATGTTCAAAAACAGGTGCTTAGGAATTTATTTGGTGCAAAAAGGGATAAAGATACTGGAGAGTGGAGTAGGTTACATAATTATGAGTAACATACCCTTTACTTATCACAAGACATTGTTAGATAATCAAATATCACAAATTATGGTGGGCAAGTCATGCAGAGTGAATGGAAGAATCTAGAATTGTGTTCAGTGTATTGACTGGCAAACCAAATGGAAAAAGATTATTAGGAGATGCAGATCGGAGGATAACATTGGAATGAAACTGAAAGAGATAAGCTGTAGTGAGGTGGACTGGATAAAACTGGGTCAAGATAGGGATAGGTGGTGTACTCTTTTATAAGTCCAGCAATGAACTATCGAATTCCTAATGCCATAAAATAAGTAAGTAAAGTTGTATGAGATAATTAACTTTTTTAAAAACAAAATCATATAATAAATTAGTCTCATGTCGCTACCCCCCTTCATGTGAGCCTAATCTGTTAGGATAGCTTGCGAGGAAGGATAGGGACAGTGGCAAAATAGATGTGTGGGTTAGTAATTTATAGAAAGCTTTGATTTTTAGGATTCATTACTAGCACTACAAACTACTACAAAAATGTGATGTTAAAAAATGTTAGAAAAAGATACAAGGACTTTGATATAGAAGCTTGTGAGAAAACTGGCCTAGTAAGGAATATTTTACCTGACGGATTTACATATAAAATTAGCCCAATTTTCTTAGACAACTAGGACAAGTTGTTTTGAGTTATCAGCGGTTTCCTCCTATTGTGTACTAACTCATCATAACAATTAAATTAGACCAATTCTTTCACTTACTTCTTTCGATACTATTATGTTAGTTTTAAACAAACACCCCAATCTAGGTTAGGGTGATTACACTCATATATTTTAAAACAATTAACAATGCAGGCTTTTACATTTGTGACTAAGAAAAATTAGCATAGTTTTTTAATGTGAATCGTGTTAATTTGCATTGATTTTTTTTACTACTACTACTACTCAAATTCTTATTTAAAAGGCTAAGAAGTCAATTTTTTGAAAATATTTAATTGTGTTTTTCTTTGTGTAGAAACACCTGGAGTTATTTTGGTCTAAATATAGAAAAAGTTTAAATACTTTGTAAAAATAACTAAAAACATGGTATTTTGTAACATTGCAAAGAGGATAATCATACTATGAATGATCCTGAGATTAAAACGATTGTTGGTACTGTAATCACCATAATTTCATTGATTCCTATTTCAATAAACCTTATTAAGAATAAATAAGTTACTAGTTTGCTTGTTTATAAACTTCTCTTTAATAGTATATAACTGCTTCGGTGGTCGCATGATCTAAGGCACTACTCTCGCAGTAGACTATACTGTCGATGACAGGGAGATTGAGGTTCAAAACTTGGTCGTGTATACTGAGAGTGGTTTTTCCAAAATGGTTTTCTATGCTCCTTCCACACAAATGTGGGTACACTTCCTATAAATATAACTTTCCTCATTTCTAAAACAGTTAACATAATTAGTACATAAGTGGATAACCCGAAAGGGTTGTAAGACGCAGTGCTAAAATATATTATATAGAGCTTAAACTGAAATATAACCTCAGTAATATTTATAATATATTATGTGTGTTAAGGGCCATTTGTCATTGTTGGCTGCTTGAAAACTGTCATTGCACCAATGACATTATTTTCAGTTCATAGAGACATCAAGCCTCACAATGTCCTAATGTCGATGCCTAACCCCCGGGGTGAAGTCCGTGTCATGATCTCTGATTTTGGCCTGTGTAAGAAGCTGAAAGTTGGGCGAGTGTCTTTCTCACGGCGGTCTGGAGTCACGGGAACTGATGGCTGGATAGCTCCAGAGATGCTCAGTGGCGCAAGTAGAACTGTGAGTAAAACTAAACTCCTTTCCTTCTTATAAGCTAAGTTTCAGGCTCTACCAGGGGAATGTTTATTAAGATGTTCAGAAAATGTAGTCATCACATGACACAAAATAAAATGAATTAAAGTTCACTACTGCCAATACCAGCACTAGAGGACCTTTTTTTGGAGATTGTTAGGTTATGGCTTTGACTTGGCTTTGGAAAAATATTCTGGCTTTGACAATAACAAAGTTTCACTAATAAAATATTGACTGCTAAAGTATTCCATTTATATTCACATATTTTAATTTCCACTCTATGCTTTTATGCACACTATTAAATTAATAGCATTCGAAAGTGAAATAGTTTTGTCTACAAAATTATAACTTGATTTATCAGGCTATAATATTTTTTCAGTCATAAATAAATTTATCAATACATTTGCTTTGGCTTCAAGAATATTTCATATATTCAATTTGGGTTTTCTTCATAGCTATAAAGTGGACTTAACACAACCCTACTAGCTATTACTTTTGTACCTATTTCATATACCTGGGTCTGCTTCCCACTGATTGTGAGAAAATAGTAGTGAGACCTGCTTGTCGAAATATATCAGACACTTAACCCAAAAAAATCAAAGCCAGTTTCAAGTACATCTTTAAAGAAAAATGATATAGTTTAATAATACTTATTGCAAATAAAAGTAAAAATACTAACCCACATTTATAAATTCTTCATTATTTTTATCGCATTTGCCTGAATTATTTAAATGTTTATAAATATATATTAATGTTTATACTTTTATTTATGCTTGATTTTCTAAAGTTCTTTTATATTTGAAGCGCGCATTTCCAAAACGTATATGCCAAATTTTAAATCTTTCACGAGAAAGAAAAAACTAGGTTTTACTAAACCAATAAAATTCAAACCATGAAATATTGTAATACAATTTACATTACAGGAAGCTAAGAAATCGAGACAGTGTGTTAAAAATTATTAACAATTATTGAAAAAAAAAATGTTTGGTGTTTAAACTTCACTTCAGTTGCAAAACGTTGTAAATGCCAACAGAGTTGCAAATCAAAACGTTGTATATTTAGCATTGCTGTTGGTTGACAACCAACCATCTTTATAGAGATATTCAGGAAAAGAATATTAATTTAAATTTAATAATACTGCAATAGAGAATTTTGCTACACCATATGAATATAAGCATTGAATTATTTTTATTTATAAAATTTAAGTTTTATAAAATATGAATAAAAAAGAGATATGAAAATTCCATTAATACTAATAAAGAGAATTTTACCACATCACGATGAATAACAAAGAGTGAATTATTTTTATTATAAAAATTTGAAAACTTCTTATTAAAAATATGTTATCTTGGTCTTTAAACATTGGTTTCTTCGGCACAATTTTGTCCTTAACCGGTCAACATCTCTTAAAAATAATGTAGGGTTCTAAATAAGTAATTATTCTCCTAATATCAGCTATCTATTTTCTGGGATTCCAAAATGTGTTCGAGCAATAGGTAATTTAACTCCTTTCTTCAATACATTAATACCATTACTCCTAACCACATCACTAGTTTCTTTTGCCCCATCACTTCATCAAAGTTTTCAACTTTAAGGCAGAGCTGGGATTCTGTTTAGATTCATAGCTTATTAGTGTTTAACTTAGCATGGGCAATAGATTTGAAATTGTAGAGATCCTCAAACACTGTCCATATGAAAGGTTTGTTGTGAGCTGCACTAGTAATGATGCGAACCAGATCCATCAACGTGTAAGCCTTACAAACTTTTTTTGCGTTTTTCTATTACTGAAAAGTTTTTGTCACAACTTATAAATGTATGTCCCTTCACTGGAAATGTGTGTACTATTTCAGAAAAAACATTATTGGCTAACAGAACAAGATACATGATGACAATATACTGATTTTTGTTTTGTCCTCCGCAATAAATTGTCAGCCCATAAAATGAGCTTCTTTTCACGTATACAAATTTCAGTTGTGAGGTATTCGTACAAACAGGAAGATATTTCCAAAGGCCCTCTTCCACCAAAGTTTTCTGTCACAAACATAATGCCTCTCCCCGTGACAGAGTCGTGAACTCCTAAGCTGCAAACTGCTGGGAATAATATATTTCTGCATGAGTTAGTTGTGGGTTATACATCTGTTGCTGCAAATCAAAAGAAACCACACATGAGTCCGATGTTGGCACATTTTTCATATCACATGACATTAATTTTGTGGCAAATTCTGCTCACCGGTGGTGTAATTCTTGCTCTATAATAGCCGATTTATCACCTAACTTTATTTTGACAGCAAGGCTGTCACAAGTAAAGCAAGTATCAACCTTGGGTCTTGCAAAATACAAGTTGAATTGGGACAGGAAAATCTCGTTATACCACTGTCATGTAACTGGGAGCCTGTTAGGAAGGCATTCAGAACCGTACCTCTCCATAAAAGCATGGTACATCCTGCTTACATTTAAATTTGGTGATAAGAAGAGCTTGTTTGGAGATTTTGTCCTCACATAGTGGCTTTAAGTGGTGGGGAAGCTCTAATGTGCTCTACAATTTTATCTGTCAACTCAATGTTACAGAGACACCTTTGTGAACTTCCTCTTTGGTCTCAACCATCCATTTTACCCCAGCCAATATCTTTTCCCCCAACATCTTAACCCTGCTTGTAGTCACGCCAAAGGTATTGCAAAAGGTTTTAAGGCATACCTTTAGATCTGAGCCACCAGGAAGAAGCATATGGTAGCTGAAAGAGTGCTTACTCCTGCTTTCACTTGGATGGTCGTACATACCATAACACCTCTTTTTTATCAACTGTAGATGGGTAGATTGTTGCAGATAGTTCTGTTGTTTATTGTAGTCCGCCATTTCATAAAAGTTGTTGAACAGCTCATGACAATACGCCAAGCGTATGGATCTGCAGGCGAACGCACATTTACACGTCATCTGAAGCATAAAATAGACCCCAAATATGATAGATTAGTGAAATAGCCGAAGAAAAAAAAGTTTTTTTAATTTATTTGGTTATCTACACACAATTAAATTAGAAAATAACTACACCTCTTACCTCATTAGGAGTATTTTTCTTTTGGACAGTCTTCTGAGTATGTGGGGAGACATATTCATGGCCAGAATTTCTTTGTTTCTTAATCATTTAGCCTTACATCTTTTTTTTTTTTTTTTTTCCTCTAATGAGGTTGAGATGACTGATTAAAATCCATAACAATCCAGAAAAAATTCCAACAAACAATGCAAAATGTATCTCGAATAATGTTATGAAACAAGGTGTGCACGCAGACGAGTTGTCACTAAGTGTCTGGCTACACTACTACTCACACCTTGGCTGTTACAATGTTTTGACTTGCACAACAGTTCAACTGCAATTTTCTAACACTAGCAGCAGCACTACCTTGATAACCATTTTCCCCTGCATAAAGCATGGCATTCACAACCCATTTCTGTATTTCAGCCCTATGTGGCCTTCTAAATGCACGATTCATTTATGTAAGGACAAAAAATAAGTCAATATATTTATTTTTCAGACATGTGCTGTCGACATTTTCTCGATGGGCTGTGTGTTTTATTATGTTTTGTCATTGGGAAAACACCCATTTGGGATGCGCTGAGAAGACAATCCAATATTCTAGCTGGAGATTCAAAGTAAGTGCTTTTTTAATTATATCTGAACGTCTATGTGTTCTTATCAAGAAACACAAATATGGTTTGCTGATATGTCGGTTCACATTACTCTAACCTAAGACTCAAGGATGTGATCCTGACTGGGTCTTATTGGGGTTTGTTTTCATTCTCTCGTAGATTGGAGCATTTCCTTAGAATTAATTCTCATCTTGTGTTGCACTATGTTGGATAGTTTTATTCGTAATTTTAAAGATACTCAGGGCCGTACGCATGGTGGGTGTTTTGGGGGCAAACCCCTCCCATTGATAAATAAATTCACACCAGATAAAACAATATTAATATACTGAGATGAGAACCAAAATAGTTCCAGTAGTAGATTTCATCGAGAAGCAATATTTGTAAAACCCCTTCTTGATCATTTCTTCCCTGAAGTTTAATGTATATATTGGATGGCTGTTGGTGTGGGTGCATCATTGGTTGAGTGCTGCGAATGATTATGTGATAATTTTTTTGCTTTCATTTTTTATTGTTCCAATAAAATACAAATATTTAAATTATTTTTTTATTACTTAAGGAAACAGCTCAATAATATTGTATGTGCCACCATAACAATATTACATATTAGGTTATTGTTTAGTTATCCAGTTAATTACACCTAATCGTAAAAATATTTATTATTGATCACCCCCACCCCCCTTACAAAAAATCCTGCATACGACCCTGAAGCTATTTTAAAATAAAAAGTGACGGAACAAACAAGAAAACAAATAAAATATAACTTAAACATTTTACACTGCTGCCATTGAACTAGAAAATAATATTACCATCTGAAAACATTATTTCTTTGTCCAATGGCAAAATTCTAAAGTGTGAACTGTATACATCTTTTCATTGTGAAATCAATATTATGTTTGTCTTAAAATTTGTTCCCATCATTCGTCCTGTGACTTTTTCAAATTTTAAAATATACTAAAGAATGTATCTGTGGTAAAATATTAACCTTAAGACCTTCCCAACATTAAGACTCAACTTTGAATCATTGCAAAGCCAATTTAAAAAAAAATTATATTTGTATATTCACATTTTGTATAAAAATGTTATAACTAAGGATCTGGCAATATTCAGATATCGAGCTTCAAACCAAGCTTGTCATTAAAGCTTGGAATCTAGATCAAAAGTTTAGTAGGGTCATCAATATTTAAAATGCATTGATAAGTATGGCCTATTTAATTTAGATGATATCGGCCGTTTCACTTATAAATCATTTGTTAACTTAACAAATTGTTAAAATTAATATCATATTTCACATAAATAACGTAATAAAGCTGTAAAACTATTTTTGACCAGTAAACTTATTTAATATTTTAGTCTATTTTGAATTATCCCCCATTGAAGTTGCATTGCCATGACAAGGCAATGAAAATAAAAATAGTTACTTAAAATAGATCACTAAATACTTGGATAGGTATTTTTTTACTATTTTTTACATAGTCCTTTTGAAAAATTAGAATTTCAGTTAAAATAAATGTAACATTGAGACATATTTATGGTTTTCGAACTTAAGTTAATTGAAAATTGTACTAATACGTTACCTGCTTTGGTGGCTTTGTTGGCTAATGTGCCAGTTTCGTGTTTAGCTAGACTGTCAAGGATGAGGATATCAAGTTTTGAATATCAGTCTGGTGAACTGGGGGTGGTTTATCCTAAATAGTTTTCCACTCTCCTTCCACATAAATGCAGGTTCACTTCCTCAAAATTCAACCTTCCCAATTCCTAATCCATTAACGTAATTATTACTTAAACATACAACCCGAACGGGTAGTAAGACGTGGTGCTAAATAAACAAAAAAATAATACTGATACATTCATCTACAAAACTAGCAGCATTACTGTAGGGACATGCGAAATTTGCATTTGCGTTAATGCAAATTTTTACATGAATTCTACTGTTTTCACATGAATAAAACAAATTTAAGTTTTTTCTTAAAAAAAATTCTTTGTAACTAGGCAAATACCACGTCATTCAATATAATTTTCAACGTGGTAACACTGGCAATAACGCTAGGTCAGTGCTGCTATTTTTACAGATAGTAACTGTTTTTGCTGATTTTATAGGTATAAAATGGATCATAGAATATATTTCTACTTTACACATTATGATAATTAAATTTTGATTTCGATAGATCAATTCTTTATTTTCAGCCTTTAAAAGATCTCACACTAGGTCCAAGCAAGGACATTAATATGTATGGAACTTGCTACAGGCAGTCATGTTTGGTGTAACAAATACTGGGTTTAAAGACATTATTAGTTATTCTATTATTATATTTACTTATTTTTTCACATTGGCAAAATGATATCTTCTTTATTTTTATATCTTCTCCTTATTTGATGTTAGTTTAGTCTTCTATGACAACATGTATCAGTGTTATTATTGTTTGGTCTCAACATAAATTGTTAATTGATTATTTCTCAAAAATGAGGTGGCCCAATGGCTAGATAATTTTATAATAAAGGAAATTGATAAAACTAAAGAAAAAGGAAAAATAAACTACTAAGAATAAATTTGATGAAGAAAGCCCACCTAGGGAAAGAGGAAAGATGTGTGAAGAATCCAATGCACAAAGGTGACATCTTCTTCCTTTCTTCTGTCTTCTATAGTAGAAGTAGTCACACACACATTTTAAACACAAATATAATAATATTTCGGCATTGTTGCCTTTATCAAACACAAAGAAGAAGAGAGTACAAATAACACAAACAATGGATTACTCCATTTTGAATTTTGAATTAAACTGTTAGAAACAAATTGTGCCAACTGTTTTTGGGAGTAGAGATAAATTCCTTGGTTGTGGTTAATATTTATAGAAAACTGATGATGATGATAATAATAGATAAGAGAAATAATAATAATAATAATAATAATAATGTTAAATTTGGAAAATAATAATATAGAAATAAACTATCTTCTGTTGAGGCCTGGTGGTAATCTTGATTTGGTAATCCATTGGTGGGCCAGTTCCCACTGTCTAAGTTGAGAACTGTTGCACTGTTTGGGAAATGCTCTTAATATTTTGGTGGTGTAGCAGGTTTGAAAGTCCTGGTTGTGGGTACTAGCATGGATGGGTACAGGATTGTCCGGATCTTTGTGGTTTGTGTCAAAGCGATGATTGTTCATTCGCTGTCTGAGAGAACCTGTAGTGAGGCCTATATATTCTGCATCACATGATTTGCACTCTAGTTGATATATCAAGTTATTGGTTTTGCAATTGTAATACCCAGGGATTTTGTATTCCAATTTGGTTACTTTGCTGTTGAAGGATGTAGCTGGTAGGTGGATTCCACATGTGCTGCAACGGGTGCTACCGCAGGGGTGTGAACCTTTGGTAGTAGGTTTTTCTTCTTGGATTCTTTTGGGGTCAGGAAGTTTGGGATGGACTAGAATATTGTGGAGATTGGGTGGCCGTTTGAAAGTGACTCTTGGGGGTGAACTAAGAAGGTTTTGGGTCTGGGTAGAACTGGTTAGGAATTTTTAACCACATTTAAGGATGGTGTTGATACGTTGTAGACCAGGATGGTATTGGGTTGTGAGAGGGATGTCCTCAACTTTTTTTGGAGGGTCGGGTCATCCCTGGAGAGTGCTCTGGAGATTTGGTTGTCTATTAGAGGCTTGGGGTAACCTCTACTTTGGAAAACTGTGGAGAGTTGTTTACAATATTCAGTTAAATCGTCGGGTTCTGAACATATCTGTTTGGCTCGTGTGGCAAGGCTGAATGGTAGAGACCTTTTTGTGTATGAAGGATGGCTGCTATGGTAGTGGAGGTATTGTTGGTGATTGGTGGATTTTATATGTACAGTGGTACGAATTTGGTTATTTTCAAGGACCAGATTCACATCAAGGAAGGTAAGACTATGATGTGATTTATTGTGGGTGAAGTTTAGGGGGCTGCAATTGTTGAGATTATCTAGAAAGACGTCCAAGGATTCTTCGGAGTGAGGCCAGATCATGAAAATGTTGTCGATGTAGCGAAGCCATAGATATGGTTTGATGGGCTGAGAATGTAAAAGCGTTCTTCTAGTAGTCCCATGTAAAGATTTGCATATGAAGGAGCCATGCGTGTACCCATAGCTGTGCCCTTAATCTGTAGGTAGTGTTTGTCTAGAAAACGGAAGTTGTTAAATTGAAGGATCATCCTAGCCAGCTCCACCAGAAAAGAAGTGGTAGGTTTGGACCAGGAGGTCTGCGGTCTAAGTAATGCTCCATTGCTGACATTCCATGCACATGAGGGATGTTAGTGTAGAGTGCTGTGACATCAATAGTGACCAGAAAACAGTTTGATGGAAGATTTTTGATTTTGTGAATTTTGTCTAAGAAGTGATTTGTATCCTGTATGAATGAGGGAAGTTGTTTTACAAAGGGTTGTAGGTGTGAATCAACCAGAGATGAAATTCTCTCAGTTGGGGAGCCACAACCAGATACAATCGGACGGCCAGGTGGAGGTCTTATTTCTTTGTGGATTTTAGGGAGGAGATACAGTGTGGGAGTTTGAGGTTCTTGTGGAAAGAGAAGTTGAATTGAGTTGGTGGTGAGATTCTGCTGAGGACCTTCACGTTGTAGGAACTCTTTAATCTGCACGTTGTGATCTTCAGTTGGGTCTTTTGTGAATGGTCTGTAGATGGAGTGGTCATGTGATGCAGAATATATAGGCCTCACTACAGGTTCTCTCAGACAGCGAATGAACAATCATCGCTTTGACACAAACCACAAAGATCCGGACAAGCCTGTACCCATCCATGCTAGTACCCACAACCAGGACTTTCAAACCTGCTACACCACCAAAATATTAAGAGTATTTCCCAAACAGTGCAACAGTTCTCAACTTAGACAGTGGGAACTGGCCCACCAATGGATTACCAAATCAAGATTACCACCAGGCCTCAACAGAAGATAGTTTATTTCTATATTATTATTTTCCAAATTTAACATTATTATTATTATTATTATTATTATTATATTTTCTCTTATCTATTATTATTATCATCATCATCAGTTTTCTATAAATATTAACCACAACCAAAGAATTTATCTCTACTCCCAAAAACAGTTGGCACAATTTGTTTCTAACAGTTTAATTCAAAATTCAAAATGGAGTAATCCATTGTTTGTGTTATTTGTACTCTCTTCTTCTTTGTGTTTGATAAAGGCAACAATGCCAAAATATTATTATATTTGTGTTTAAAATGTGTGTGTGACTACTTCTACTATAGAAGACAGAAGAAAGGAAGAAGATGTCACCTTTGTGCATTGGATTCTTCCCACATCTTTCCTCTTTCCCTAGGTGGGCTTTCTTCATCAAATTTATTCTTAGTAGTTTATTTTTCCTTTTTCTTTAGTTTTATCAATTTCCTTTATTATAAAATAATTTATTATTTCAACATTGTTATTTGTAAAACAGGAAGGTAATAAATGATATTTTGAGATATCGAGTTTGACATTGCTAAGCATGAAATGTTTGTTTTTCTTCGAATATTTTATTAAATAGTTAAATACACAGTATGAACAGAAAATGTAGACAGGTTCATCCTAGTGTTTTTAATAAATACTAATGCGACTCATTTACATAAATAATAACTAAGGACCGGATTTTGCCTTTTTTCCCCTAGATTGTAAAACATAAGCTGTTTATATATATTTTGTGTTATTACGATTTCAATATGCTAATTTTATAATGCCTATAATTGCCTATTCTGGTGGTTTTTGCCTATTTTATGAACAAAAGCCTTAAATGCGCTTATTTCGGCTTTGTGCTCTCTTTTTTTTCCCTTCTGAAAGATAGTTTAGATTCTTCGAAATGGAAGTTTTGGCTATATTGGGGCAAAGGTGGGGGGGGGGGGGGGGAGTATAAGGCATGTGATGTGGCTTTAACTGACATGCTCTGACCTTGACATACTGTATATACAGGGCCACATGACTTGTCCTCCTCTGGACATGTGACATGACCTGCACTACTCATTGGTCATTGCATCCCGCGGGAGAAATTCCCATACTTTACACTATCAAACAAGACATTCTTGTATACAGGCCTATTATATATTTGTACATTTTAACTTGAAAAGGGGCCTAAGGATTTTGATGAAATTGAGTTATCTAACGTTTTCGAGTGTGAAAAAACAATTAAATTAGGAAAAATAATTTAGGAGGCATAGGAGGAGGGGGTGGTTGTATATTTATAAATTTTACCTTGAAAACGGGCTCAAGGATTTAGATTAAATTGGTTTATCTACAGTTTTTGGGTGATAGAAAGCGATTTAGCTAGGGCTCGACTTTGGGAAAATTCATTTATTGAGCAGTGGCATACATATTGAGAGGAAACTGCACGTTATAGCAGGATGAAAATTTAACCCTTTTAGAATTGGCGAATTTAAAATTTTATCCCTTAAATCCTGTGAAGTAAAACGAAGCTTTTTTAGCTATAAAATCATTCTTTCATACAATAGAACCAATCTTAAAATTGAAAACCTAGGGAAGTATCTAGTGATTTACAGCAATGTAAATTGTTTGTAAGCTGCCTGTAACAAACTTGTAGTGAAGTAAATTTTACATTGTAAACAAGTAAACAACTTCAATCAAGTATAATTCCGAATAGATGACAATATTGAATAAATGTATTGGTCAAAAGTTGTTTTAAAGCTCTATTACATTATTAATGTGAAAATTGAAATTGATTTTTAACAATTTGTTAAGCAACCAAATGATTTATAAGTGGGAATGCTGATACCATCTCAATTAAATAAACTATGCTTACTCTTGCGTTTTAAAAATTGATTAGTAAGTACATCAAGTGGAAGCTCGAAAATAACGAGCTTACAAAACTTTCAATCTCAATCTCGAGCCTAAGCGACAAGCTTGGCTCTAAACTCGGAATACAAGTACTCGCAAAGCCCTAAAAAATTTTTTTAACCATCTTATTTTTTTCATTTTGAAGTTTTAACATCAACTTTTATAAGCATGTTTTTTGTATCACTGCGTACTACTACCTATTCAGGTTATATGCATTTGTACTAATTACTCTAATAAGTTTGAATTTAGGAGAAGTATACCCACATTTGGGTGGAGGGAGAGTAGAAAACCATTTTGGAAAAACCACCCTTAGTAAACTCAACTTTTATTCAAACCCTGATATCTCATTCTTTGGCAGTCTAGTCTAACATGAGAATGATTTCTTATACCATGCGGCCACCGAAGCAGGTCATTAAAAATTGAATTGAAATAAATTTCACAATAAGATAAATTTCTAGTGAGAGCTCATATAAGGCGCATGCACACCTGTACATACAGGAATGGATAGAAGTGATCATGCGCAATTATTACATTAAGGACTAATAAACAAACTATGAAACATTTCAAATTTAAACTGTTTGTCATTCTTATGTTTTCCTATAGGGTAACTAAATTTAAAGATGCTTATTTTGGAAAAATAATGGCTCGTTAAAACATCAATTTTATTCACGTTTTTTTAATTGTTAGTGTAATTTAAATGTATGAATGTTAAAACCATTTGAAGGGCTTAGTGCAGTATAGTGACAAGCCTCATTATGGAGAAACTGAGATATAGTGATTTTAAAATTTTGAAAGATTCTAGAATTATATTTATCTATATAATATTTTGGTTGATTTTACTATTGTCGAACCAAACTAGTAGAAACCTTTATTTATATTTATTTTTTAACGAGAGTGTAATTTAAGGCTCTGCCTACCCATAAATGCACGGTTCTAAACAAAAAAAAAAATTAATAATTCAACATTGTTGTTTTTTATTTATTTTAGTAACATATCTGGGCATCTTTCATAATTCTTATGGAATTTTCAAACCATGCTAAATATAGTTATTGAAATATTTTCATTAAAATGTTTCCATTTCAATGCATTTTAAATGGGAAAACAAAAATTATTAATGGATTTATTTATTTTCTTTGTACAATTATGCTAGAGTGTTTGTTTATAACATATTATTTAATGAATAATTTCTTTTTCTTTTTAGACATATTTTTTAATTTGGGTTAGCTTCAATAATCACGACGATATGAGCTCTAACGACTCCCAAGTCGACACTCTAGTCAAAATACATGGTTTTAAATACAACTTTTCCTTCTGCAACTAGTTGTCTTAGCTGATAATAGGTGCCGTTAGTATGATCATTACCCATTTACAAGCTAGTGTCGTTTTGCAAGCGTTGGCTAACCTGCTGTATCAGAATGCAGGCGGCAGTGGAGGTTTAAACTAATCTCTGTGACCTTCTTGAGTCAAAGAAACATTAATACCATGTACGTTAGGATAAGAAGGGCCAATGTCCAATTATGAAAATTTGCGTAATTAAATATAAACAATTAAACATCTTAATATATTCAGTAACTAAAATACTCACAAAGTCTTCCTGCTGTGTGAATAATATAGTTGGTCCCTACTTACTTCAATGAGAGTATTACTCTAGTGATACAAAATTTCAAAGAAAAAAACCACATGCTTCTCCATACACAAAGTTTTATGACATTAGCCCTTATTTAACTGAGGCAGTAAAACATGTAAAATTCTTCACTCTTATCTTATATTCTTTCTTGGGTTTTCTCATTCTTGAGCACTACACGTTGTAATAATAAGTGTTAATATTCAAAGTATAAGAAAACTACTGTACATTGAATTTTTAATCCACTATTACAATAAATAAAGATAAACATTCCTGCTCATATCAAACATAGTTATTTTAAATAAAATTTTGTCTAAATGTAATTTGGAGACGTTCTCAGTATAATTTTATATACTAGTTTTTATTTTACAGTCTAGGATTTGACTCTCATTGGACTTTGGAATAAGTTATTTTTCAAAAAGTTAATGAACGAAGTTTTTGGTAGTCAAGATGTGAAAATGTTAATTTTATTTTATTAGCTTGTTAAATGTGATTACTTTTAATTTGAACCTGTTGCATTCTCGCAGTTTGTGCGCTCGTTTCGGAAGAAATGTATCGGATCCCGAACAATAAGTACCCACGGTGATTACTTTTTATATAATTAACAATATGTGACTTTTTTTGCTTTCGAACAAAATCCAATGGATTGTATAAATTTTAGAGGTGGAGAAGTATTTACAAAATATTATTTTATATCCTTGTGAATAACAAGTTTATGAAGAAAGGGTGCACAAAGAAAATCAAAGATATAATTGATTATTTAACTGCTTGTAGTAAAGGGTAAGTTTTTTTAATGGTATGCATATTACTGGCGCTTAGGCTATCTGTATCTACTAATTTAAGTACAATGGATGAGGAGTGATACTATTTTATTTACTGTAGAAATAATATCAAAATTAAGATACAAATAAATATTTCTATATAACAATGCAGCGATTATTCTGATATTTCAAGTACTTTTTTAAAAAAAAAAAACTGAAAGTAAATGTTACTAACACTCTGTAACGCACTTATTGTATGTTCAAAATCTCTTGTGCCTTGACCGAGTTCGTATCACGCTAGTACTAAGTAATTTCAACCTAACAGGGAATCGAACTAGTCAAGTTACTAGAGCTGATTAATTTACACACTCAGTGCTCAGTCATAGCACTTTAGCAACATTGACCACGACATGAAGCCGATTATAAGTAAAATATATTTAAAACCATTAAAACTTATGAACTTTTGTGTTCCCTATGCCATAAGTAAGTAAGTATTTGATACCCGACCGCCTCTGTTGTATAGTGGTCAGATTTACTGGCTTCAGATCCTGAAGTCCCAAGTTCGATCCCCAGTGCCCCTAATTCTGTCTGTGAAGCAGTGGGTCTGAAACGGAACCAAAATCAACCTCGTGAGGACAAATGAGGAGATAATTGAATGAATAAGTAGCTCTTCAGTCTAGAAAACTGAGATAGAAGACTGGAGGGCTCGTTGTGCTAACCACATGGCACCCTCAGCTTGAAAATGTTGGCACTATGTTTGCCAACATACGGCAGCCTCTCGATTGGTATAGCCTGCTTGCAGGCTGACACCATGGAGATATTACTCAAGTTAAACTCTACCAATAGGATAAAAAATTATTCCCAAAAACATTTATTTCTGGAAAATTGTCTAAATCCTATAGATGTTTGAAAACTGTAAACACCGTATTAAATAACAGATACCCACTTCAGTGGCTGAGTGGTCTAAGGTGTCACTAGTGTTAAATTGGCCTGCTGATAGCGGAGCACTTGTGGTGCAAATCCTGGTTGAGTCTATTGAGGGTAGTTTTTCCTAAATTGTTTCCCCATCTTCCAAAATAAAAATGCTGGTAGATAACCTCTCAAATGCTTCTTTCCTCATTACCACCCAATTAGATTATCATATATGCGTATAACATGAACAGGTAGTATGACGTGGTGATATCAGTAATAAAAATAACATATATTTATAGTCAAAATTGTTATAGTCTTCGAAATGAAACTGCTTTTAAAATATTTTATTGCCTCCTTAGCCTTTAAATTTTAAAAATTAGCCAAACACAGTGGCCAAATTTAGCACATTAAATTTTAGTTATTTTTTATTTTACCTGCTTACTAATAAACTCAAATAAATGGTACGACAAAATCGTAAGCTACATACACTCTCGTAAAGGTTATTTATTATAGTTAGTGACAAAATTTTCAAAACTAGTTATCTCTAATTTTACCTTAAATAAATTTTTCTCTGATAAATAAGTGTACATTATTATTTATCACTACCCTCACCAGATATTTATTTGAAAAACTTTCAAAAGTGGTACAACAGCATTAACCTGGAGTCACCTGACACTTTGATATGCTAATTAATTACTAAAAATGGGTACGGGTACAAAACTTTCTCTTTGTGGTACAAAACGGTACAGAACTAGTACAAAACTTTGGCATGAAAAAATTCAAAAGTGGTACAACAGCATTAACCTGGAGTCACCACTTTGATATGCTAATTACTCAAAATGGGTACAGGTACAAAACTTTTTCTTCATGGTACAAAGCGTACAAAACTAGTACAAAACTTTGGCATCAAAAATTCAAAAGTGGTACAACAGCATTAACCTGGAGTCACGCGACACTTTGATAAGCTAATTACTCAAAATGGGTACGGGTACAAAACTTATTTGTGTTTCAAAACGGTACAAAACTAGTACAAAACTTTGGCATCAAAAAATTCAAAAGTGGTACAACAGCATTAACCTGGAGTCACCACTTTGATATGCTAATTACTCAAAATGGGTACAGGTACAAAATTTATTTGTGTTACAAAACGGTACAAAACTAGTACAAAACTTTGGCATCAAAAAATTCAAAAGTGGTACAACAGCATTAACCTGGAGTCACCACTTTGATATGCTAATTACTCAAAATGGGTACAGGTACAAAACTTTTTCTTCATGGTACAAAGCGGTACAAAACTAGTACAAAACTTTGGCATCAAAAAATTCAAAAGTGGTACAACAGCATTAACCTGGAGACACGTGACACTTTGATATGCTAATTACTCAAAATGGGTACGGGTACAAAACTTATTTGTGTTACAAAATGGTACAAAACTAGTACAAAACTTTGGCATCAAAAAAGTTCAAAATCAAAAGCGGTACAACCGCATTTACCTGGAGTATGTGGAGTACTCACTTTGATATGCTAATTACTCAAAACGGGTACGGGTACAAAAATTTTTCTTTCTGGTACAAAATGGTACAAAACTAGTACAAAACTTTGGCATCAAAAAAAGTTCAAAATTAAAAGTAGTAAAACAGCATTAACCTTAAGTCACCACTTTGATATGCTAATTACTCAAAATGGGTACGGGTACAAAACTTTGGCATCAAAAAAGTTCAAAATTCAAAAGTGGTACAACTGCATTAACCTGGAGTCACCACTTTGATATGCTAATTACTCAAAATGAGTACGGGTACAAAATGGTACAAAACTAGTACAAAACTTTGGCATAAAAAAATTCAAAAGTGGCACAGCAGCATAAACCTGGAGTCACCACGTTGATATGCTAATTACTCAAAATGGGTTATGGGTACAAAATGGTATAAAAACTTTGGCATAAAAAAATTCAAAAGTGGTACAACAGCATTACCTGGAGTCACCACGTTGTAATGCTAATTACTCAAAACGGGTACGGGTACAAAACTTTTTCTTTGTGTTACAAAACGGTACAAAACTAGTACAAAACTTTGGCATCAAAAAGGTTCTAAATTCAAAAGTGGTACTACAGGTAAATGGACGTCTAGCTGACTGGAATGAATAGGCTAATTTTTCTGCTCGAGATTGTGATTGTATCTTGACGTTATGTCTCTCAGTTCTTGGAAAAAGTTTGCTTGCTGCCTTTACTGATGTCGTGGTCGCCAGTCTCCCAATTGTTTAAACAAACCAGTAATTCTGCCAACCTGATGGCTGGAATCCACCAGTTTGTATAACTTTAGCAACGCCATCTATTTTGATAGCTGAAAGCTCAACACACCGCCAGAGAGGGTAGGCAGGGCCTTAATACCACTAATAATAATAATTTGATCCAATTGCGTGAAAGATTGTGGCTTGTCACTTTATTGCTCTTCTGATTATACCAAACATGAGCATTATTTACTACGGCAATGCACCTATTTTTGTGGCGTATGATGTTATTGTTTTTCCGTTTACTTACAAAAAAATGAATCTGATGGTGAATAATAGCAGTAAAATTATTATTGTCTACAACAACAACCAAAATTACTTAGATTAAATACTTGTTAAAAAACAATCTTGATAAGCAGTGGTAACTATACATGTTAACATGTAGCCTAAAAAAAGAGCAAATAATAAGTAGTAACTGGAAATAACATATAAAATGCATTCTTTTAAAATAATACAATTAACTTAGTCAATTTGTTTCACATTGGCATCTTTATAATTGTCAGGTTAAAGTCCAGTGTAAAATCTGTGGTGGACAAGAGGAACAAAAGGAAGGAGGCAAAGCACATCATCCAACCACTTCTTGTTAATTATCAATGGTGTTTTATACTTTTGAAGCAGATTATGTAGGTTTATACCTACAGGTTGACCAACTCTAGATAACTTTGCCTCTTTGTAGTTCTGCTTATGGCATATGATTTGTCCAGATATCAGGAAAAGATTGCACCGGGAGGGTGCACAAACAGTTGGGTTATTACTAATGATGGAAACAAGAGAAGGTTGGAGTTAATGCAATTTAATGATATAATATACAAGAACAAAGGACATATAAGCATATTGCACTTAATTTCAACAAGTACTTTGTCATATATAACTTACAATGATAAGTGGCAGCGTTGCCTAAGCCTAGACCAACTGGGGGCGTGATGCGTCCCGATAACAACGCAGACTACAAAGCTACGTAATAAACAATACTATAAACTAGGTAAGTTGGCCGCGTAGGCAAGATTAGTTCGTACATCAGGCAAGTCCTAGTTCTGTTATAATAGAGAGCCCTGCACAACAGCTACAACCTTTACACAGGGTAAAAACAACGTACTTGAATATACAACACATACGGGATAGTCCTGGAAGGGACGCGTCCCACTGGTTGAGCACCTGAAGGGTGACCAGTACAACCTTGCTTAAATAAGAAACTAATGACTGCCGCAACCGCGCCCAAGGGGCAAAGGCGGCTCACGTCCTGTGTACTCTTAAGAGAGTTACAAAATTTAATCTAAGAATCAACCACGGGCCAATCATGGATAGAACATGCGACCCATTGGTTAACTACCCAACTCAAATATAGGCCATGACTTGTAAACCCAATTAGGCATGAATCTGCGGCCTCCATATAACAAGAACTATCGCCTGCCCTGGCAAGCTACCACAATAAGGCACCTATGGTCACATAGTACGTGCCGTGGGATTAACATCCCAACGTGAGCCTGGCCATTAAGGACCAGTCTCTAGGGCGCGAGAGGCGCGCTACACCGCAAGTGTATAAGTACCTTGCTTTCCTAATAAGCGAGAGTCTACTCTCAGCCTATCATATATAACTAGTCATACAATGATATCATAACCGCGTCTCAGAATAGACACGTAATATTCCTCATCTCTATCTCTAATGATTAATTATACTAACTATCCTGCAAGGACATAGACTAAACCTAACAGTTGAGTTTTAAACTTGGAGTTTACTCGAGAGATCAAGCCCTTGAATTAGGTTGGCCCTGCGACTTCCTTCTGTCCAAGGGACCCATTTCCCTTGACCGCAGGTCCGATGTAGATTATGTAGATTACGTAGACCAGATGTAAACGCGTGGCCTGTTAGCGTGGTGGAGGTTTCCCAATCGTCTCCTGACGTGTTCTGCCATTCTTCAAGCAAGCAGGCGAATATATAGTTGGCAGAGCCCACGTGGTGAATTGGTGCGTAGGAAGGGAAGGGGGATCTTCCCGGAGCTTCTAGGAGGCTAAGGGGGATCTTCCCGAAGCTTCTAGACGGTCGAGGCTCGCTGGTCGTAGTCCGCCATGAAGCAGTCAGTCGGTTTGAAATCGTGGTCGAAAGCGGAGTTCTCCTCGCTTTCTTTCTGTGTTGTGTTAATAGCTGGGGCACCGAACTCTGAGGTTGACTCGGCGCAATAGGTATGTAAACAGAGACATATATTATGGGCGAGGCATTTAACATTAGTTTGTTATTGTTACTTTTGATAATATGCAGGCACTAACAGAATATACGTTCTTTTTTCATTCGCTACTTTTGAACGGGGCTAAAGCAGTTTAGCCCGTTACAAGATTATGAATTTCTTTAAGGCGTTGTTCTTTAATGATTTGATGCCAAGGAGCCATTACATTCCATTTCTTACCTATTTTGGCCTGGGCAGTTGTCTGTAAATACAATGAGCTCTTATGCTTCAGGATTTCCTTAAAGAAATTTGAGAATGACAATACAGATTTCTTCACTTCCTGGTGTGAGCTTAGGAACTGGAAGCGCTTATTTTGAATCAAAGCTTGTTACTAGTTTCTTCGGATTATCTTTTTGAGAACTTTGCTGCATCCAAAAAGTTAGCTATTTTGTGAAGCAAGTGAGCCCAGATTCCAAAAGTTATTAAAAACATATTCTTCCTTACATACAAATGTTTTCCCTGCAGTTTTTATCACAGAGGCATTGAGGTCCTATTTTACAGCCTTCTACAGTTTTTTACTTGTTTCGCTCATGTACGGTTTGCCTTGGTTGCTGCACCTACGTTCCGCTTGTTTCTTGAGTGTGAAGAAGAACTCCGTGTTCTCCAACATTGGCAAGATTGTTTCTGTCAAGTGATTTCAGGAGAGCGTGACATATGCTAGCTGGCATTCAAACAAAGATCAATTCCATCCTAAAACAAAGCAAACAATTCATTTACCGCTGGAATATATTTTAAAGATATCTAACTTTGGTGTACACCAAAGACTAGTGAAAAATTAAAATATGAAAATTAAAGGAACAGTTTATCCTGTTTTTGCCATGAATTAAATAATGTATTGGCTTAACTCTAGATGTCACAGTAAGAATATCAAATTGGAAGCAAGATTATGACATGTCACAAACTATTTTTTTTAAAACTACTTACATCAGTGGAAGAAATTTAAAATCCATCATTATTTAGTTTGTAAGATCACCAGAATTATCAACTGAGATGTTATTTTCGTCTGCACTATCCAAACAGGCATCAGAAACAAGATTATTTGAGCTACAACTAGATAAACATTCAATACTAACAGCCATCTTGAACTGTGGTTTCCCATCTTATAACAGAGAAACAAGTGAAAATGTCAAGTGTGCAACAAGATGATTTTGCGATAATAGCACTATCTATTGAGATCAATAGAAACCATTTGCACAGATGTTAGATGCAGCAATACTGGTTCCAAAAATAAGAAAATCTTACGTTTCTTGAAAGTGTGGCTTGTCACTATATTGCACTAAGGCGACTAAGCCCTTCAGTTTAATTAAATTTTTCTGTAAAGTTTTATTTGATTGATGTTCTTATTTTTAAATCATGTTTTGTAATTTCAAATTTAAAAACCAATATTTCCATTTTTTTTCTAAAGTACTTATTATTTATAAAAAATAAGTGTTATTCTAATTTTAAGAATGTGTTGTTTTCATATATTTTTAAAATCTTACATTTTAAAGATGTGATATTCACATTTTATGTTTGTTTTGACTGGTGACATTTTAAATATACAATTTTATTGTAAAGTAAACAAATATTTTAGATACTTAATATTTTAAAATTATGGTTGTACTTTAACTCGGGAACTTTTTGAAATACTCTACTCATACTCAAGTTCAACTAAAACAAAAAAAAAAAAAGTTCACAGACTCCTTATTATAACCAATTGTTATTGATGACATATTCATTATTTTCTCCACAACACAAAAATACATATAATTATTATTTTATCAAAAGTTTGCGACCAAAATTATTCATTGATTGAAAAAATAAACTACAACATACTTGAGTAATTTATATATTATCACAGAAATAGAATGGAGCTATATTGAGTGTATTTTAAAGTTTTTCAGTTGCACACTTCCCATTTTATCCAACTACTTATTTACAAGGCTGAATGACATATTTGCAGATTGACTGACCTTGAAAGTGATGAGAACCTCTTGTCTCTCACCCTTGTGGAGGCAATGATCAGTATGGAGGCACACAAGCGACCCCAAGCCACCGCTGTATTGAAACATCCACTGTTCTGGGATAAGGCAAAGATATTGGCCTTCTTTCAAGTAAGCATGAACTCTAAAAAAAATGGAGTTGTTAGTAAGCACCAGCATTGTAGGAAATACACCTTTCGTTATTTTAATTCAAGTTGAATAGAGTATATGAAATATTCCTGAAGCCAAACTAAGGGTTGAATATTTGGCTGTATGTTTATGGAGAAGGGAAATATAATATTATGTATTTCTATTTATTGAATTATTACTCATTCAATAACTAAACCCTGGTAGTTGAAATGAAAAATTACTTTATTTTTAGATGAATTCATAATGTAAAGAAAACGGCAAGCGCAAAAAATAAATGTTTCAAGGTTATGATAACAGCGGTCACAATCAAAAGTATAGATTATACCTGAGAGCTTACACTGCAAATCCACTAGGAGTGCTATATTCAAGTAAACAGCAACAACACAGCATATGGTATTAAGTAGCACAAAATAATGAACAAACTAATTTTTCTTTTCTAATATTTATATGACTTTATGCACCAAATTTAATTTACATTATGTTTTATAGAAAAATTGTATATTTGGAAGAGGGTACAGGAAAGATGAATACAAATATATAAAAGGGGAACAAACACAGCATTGCCTTTCAATGAAGAGAAGAAACCAATTCACACTTTATATTGCTACCATTGGAGAGTGAACTTGTTCTTTTAATTGTAAAGACATGCTGTATTTGTTCCCCTTTTACAACATGTTTCTAGCCATCTTTCCAGTACCTTCTTCCAAATATAACAAACAAAATATTATTATGTAAGGTATTTTACTTGTAACTTTCTGAACGGTTTGATTTAATCAACATACTACTTATAAACTAACATAGATCTATAACAAACACAACAAGCCCCCATTTGTTAGTTTATGGCTGTAAGGAAGATAGAAAGGCAAGGCCTACACACTTACCAGAAAACTGTAGGCCTCAAGTTCACAACAAAACACACAAATACTAATTTTCTAGGTAGATCAGTCCCCTTCTTGAGCAGAAGAGAGTAAAACACAAATTGGATTATGGCAGCATGGCTAGTGGTACGGTCATGGTGACTTGGATACTGTTGTTGCCTGTTTATTGGTCCACAAAAAAAAAGTTTAGGCTTGGAGTCTGCAGTTGCCTGTTCAAACTTGTATCTTTACTCTTGGCAGACATAGAAGTTAGGCTACAATATCCTAACCTCATATATATGAAATAAAGTGCATGGAGCAAAAACAATTGGTAATAAATAAAATGATAGGATGTTAGGAAAATGGTAGAGCACAAATAAAAGTAAAAACACCAACACATATTTACACACACATCAATATTTCAATGCTATCATAACATCTTGTATGTTAATATGGTACTAAATAAAATGATAGTATTAGGAAAATGGTAGAACACAAATAAAAGTAAAAACACTACACATAGTTACACATAAATTTCGATCTATTATAATTTTAGTTATAATAGCATCGAATATTAGTGTATAAATATGTAGTTTACTTTTATTTTTACTTTTATTTTATTTATTTACTTTTATAATAATGTTTAGCATCAAAATATTGATGTGTGTACTAGTGATAGTTTTACTTATTGTGTTTACATTTCTAGCCTATCATTTATTTTCATATTACATACAAGATGTTATTAGCATCGATATTATTGTGTACTTATGTTTACTTTTATTTGTTACCATTTTCCTATACCATCATTATTATTCATTACATACAGATGTTATAATAGCATCGAAATATTGATGTGTGTGTAACTATGTGATTAGTGTTTTTACTTTTATTTGTGCTCTACCATTTTCCTAATAGCCTATCATTTTATTTATTACCAATATCCTAACCTCATCACCCTTCACTCTAAATCTTCTCAATAGTGCTCCACCACCCTAATCTCAACACATTCTGGTTCACCCTAAATTGCCTATCCTTGTAACAAACCAAGATGCACTACCTCCAAAATTCACCAACCTTCCACCTCATTCAACAGCAGACTCACTCATATGTAAATACTCCATGAAAGGCCAATATGACTACTCAACAGAAAATCTTATATAACAGTTACAATGAAACCACTGCATTGCTGAATACATTGGCCTCATTACAGGAACACTCAAACAATGAATGGTCACGTTTTGACACCAACCACAATGCAGTGACAAACCAGTAGCACTTCATGCCCAAACACATAATGCAGATTTTGACTCTTGCTATAGTACTAGAGTTACACAAGGCCTCCCCAACTATTGCAACGCTTCCCACTTCCTAGGTGGGAACTTGCTCACCAATACATAACCAAATCCAGGCGCCCCCACTTGTCTCAACCTTAGTTATTCTAAGCAGGCCTACTCACACCAGTCAATCATTTCTATATAAACAATAATAAATAATAACTGTTAATTTAATAATTCAATAATTAAATATAATATAAATACAACATTCTAACAGAAGTCAAGAGACAAGTTCGAACAAGGATAAAATAAAAGTCAAGAAGCAGAAAACATCAGTATCTAAGTGACCATGATTTACTTCTAGCCATGCTGCCATAGTCCAGTTGGTGTTTTACTCTCTTCTGTTGAAGAAGGGGACTGATGTACTCTGAAAATTTCATAATTATGTGTTTTATTGTATTTTTAATTGTGAACTTTTAGGCCTACAGTTTTCAGATAAGTGTGTAGGCCTTGACCTCTATTGTATTTTCATTGTTTGATTTAAAATTGTTATTTAAGTCAAGATCTTCAAAATTGTATTCAAGATACTTTTTTGAGATTTTTACGACTCGAATCTCTCAAGATTTATAGGAATCGAGGATTTGAGCATCCCATCTCATTATTAAACATAATGAAAAATATTGCATCCATGTCAGCAAATGAACTCCTAAAATATTGTAATTGGTAAGATTAGCTCATTATTATCTTCACCCTTAATAGCATATCATTGAAACTGAGGGTTTTCATTTCTACTTTTAGTTTTATATATATTATTCTTAATGCAATAAATGTAAGTGTGCAGGGATGTTTTGTTTAGGATGTAAGTGACCGTGTAGAAAAAGAGAGTGATGAAAGCCTGGTTCTGAGTGGCCTTGAGTTCAACTCCAGCCGCGTTGTCCGCGAGGATTGGAGACAATGCATTGACTGGGAGGTGGCTCATGACTTGCGTAAATACCGCAACTATCGGGGCAACAGCGTCCGTGACTTGCTGCGGGCTCTCCGGAACAAGGTATTCTCATCTGGGGATTTGATTCCTTCCTCTGCTGAATTCCTTTCCAAACACTCCATGGGTGATTACTGATATATTCTTTTGTCCAAGTGTGATCATCAAGGTAAATTAATTAAATAACAGCATATCCTTTTTACGGCTTACTATTTCTTGAGGGAACTGCCATCAGAATTTCTAAAAATAAATATATCTACATCTCTTGTATAATGAACATTCTGATTGCCAACATTAATCAAAAATAAGTAGGCTTTGTAAAAATTTCAAATAGTTTGAGACTCAAAGTCAAGAATTTATCCATACCACTTTTTCAAGGTTCCATTTTTTCCTTGAAAAATTCTCCCTCCCAGACTTAACTCTTATATAATTAGTCAGTTCACAAAGTACATGTTAAATAGCGCAAATAAATGGAAAAAATTAGATTAAGTTTTGAACATATTTCTATGCATAGAAACTAAGTGTTCATTTTCATGATACTATAATTTAATAATTGAGGCACAATATTCTGGATATTACACTTATTAGTCTGTGTGTGAGCAATGATAATTTAAAATATCAGTAGTTTATAATATAAGGAACATACAGTGATAGAATTTCTGAGCTCAATTTTTTTCATTCAAATCAAGCTCATGTGAGCTGAATTCTGATTCAAATGTCATTTCAATAAATCTTTATAAGGAAAATCTCTTTTCACTTTATGAGGTAATTGTATTATATTTGGAAGAAGGTACTGACTGACAGGAATGGTGGCTAGAAACATATTAAATAAATGAACACAATATGGCTTTTACAATAAAAAGAATAACACAGTTAACTCTTTACATTGCTGCCATTGGACAAAGAGAAAAGGAAAAAATTAATTGTTACTGCCCAATCCTCCAACTTAGGTTTTTTAACAAACTTATTTTTAAAATGAAACTAAGTTCATTTATTTGTAATTTAATTTTATTTGTTTGACTTTACATTAGAATTCATAATTTTACAACAAAAAACATAAATTATATTTCAAAAATTAAAATAAATTAAATAACTTGTTTTTTTTAATAATTTAATAAATAATTAGAGCTATAATAAAGAAAAAAAATTAATTTTTGAATAAAGTTAGGCCAATTAATTGATAACTGAAAAATGATTAATAATTCAATTTGATATTGCTTTAAGGTACAGTTTTACAATATTTCAGAAAATAAGGTTGGCTGTTAAGATTTAGCTACAAACACCCATTCACTTCCCTTATGATGATACCGATTTTACGTTCACACATAACAAGGTTGGGATATCTGTTGTCTTACTGCGCACTTGCTATCACCCCAGCTATGTGATAATCCAATTATATGCCCACTTCACTGTAGGATTTGTTATTAGTTATTTCTGTTGAAATTAATAAAAATTAGTGTTTATATACAATTTATTTGGTTTGTTACACTTTCATATTATTATATTTAACATTATAGTGATACAGTTCTTTATTCGTTTAACAAACTGACGTGGAGAGCCAGAGCTTGCTACAGATTGAGATTACTAATTGCTGATTACTATACATACAAGCTGCTCCAGCCCCTTATATATGACCTACCCCTTGCTTCTTGGACCCCTTGTCTTCAGTGTTAAAACCAACTAACAGGAGAACTCTTGGCAACCTGATATTGGGAAGGCTAGCTTTTAATTGGTAAAAGGTACCCTAATTCATCAACAGATTTTTAAATAGAACGAGAAAAAGTTTTAAACAAAGAAAGATTAGTATTTCAATTTACTTCTGAAAAGGCCTGGTCATCCATGGTTGAAGTATTAAAAGGAAAATTTACATACAGTTCTTTAAAGAAAAATATACTTCATCCATGACTTTTTGAATAAATTAGAGGGGCCCAAAACATTATCATTACACCCTTCACAACTGTAGTGAAGTTGTTTACTTGGTGCCAACCTTGACAATATTCCAGAGAGTAACAAGCATCTTCCATATATCATGTAAGAAAGTTAATCAGTATTTTAATATGTGCATAGTACACATTTGCATTAAGGTATATTTGACACAATCATGCACAAAGCTGTGTGTTTCACCAGTTCTAAAAAAATATTCCTTTCTAAACCTTTATGTTTCCTATTCTCCATTAAACACCCATTTGCTGACCTTATCCCAGTACACAGTACCCTCTTTGTTAGAGTCTTTCTTCCCACCACTTTTTCTTCAGCAAAACTGAGCATTTGTCAAACATCATCCAAGCAACTGTATATGTGGTGTCTCTTCAACTTGGCCAATGAAATTCCAGACTTTTTCCCTGATTTCCCCAGATCATTTCCTAAAATTCCCGACTAAAAAGTATGTTCACACCATTTTTGTTAATCTCTTTTTATGAATAGTAATAAGTTTTAAGATTTAATTTTTTTTTTTAATTTGTATTAAAATAGTCTACTAGAAATTGGAAAATTATAAAATATACTACACAGCTACAAACAAAATACAGTCTGTATCACATTGTAATTTACTGATTTTCTGATTATTATGTGTCATATTTTGAGTAAAACAACATTTTCCCAGAAATTTTTGTTTAATTTACTACTTCAAATTTTTGGCTAATTCTAGTTTTCCCTGATTTTCTCAGATGTATACACCCTGTATATATAAAAGTAAACCATGCATTCATCAGATACATTATTACAAGACAAGGAAATAACCCTGTAAACGATGCTTGAAACCGCAAAACTAGAGCAAATAAATTTGTCAAACTCAAACCTGATTATTTATCCAAAGCTTATCTTAATTTTGTGTGTGTGCAAGCATGCAGGTGTGTATGCCCACATACATTTTTTTATCATTCAATGGGCCTTCAAAATTTGCTTGTAATCATGATAAACTTATCCTCCTATCCTTTTTAAATTTAAAGTTAATTTTTTGTATCTAATATTTTACATTAGATTTACTTATCGACCTGGATCCTTAATGTTACTTTTTTTTAGAATGCTTAGTAATTTGTATTTAAGCTATAGTTAGGTACCTATTGTAATTTTAAATAGTTGGAAATTAAAAAGATAGGAGTCCAACCCACCTTTGTTTGAGTTTAAATCATCTTGATAATATATTAGATCACAGAATATTTACACATACATATATATGATAAGTTTACATTGCTACAGACAGCTTATTCAGATAAAGTAGTTTCTACTAAATTTTAAAGATCGTTGACCCTCCAAAAATCTAATTTGGGCTCCCATCATTTCAATCTCCAATTATGTAGCCTTGTTCTCAAATTAATTAATTGTATAAAGTAAAACTAATTCAGTTTTTAATATCTTGAGATTATTTTTACAGAAACATCACTATCGAGACTTATCCGAAGAGGCTCAACAAAGTCTTGGAGAACTACCTAACAAGTTTGTTGATTATTGGACAGAACGTTTTCCCCTGCTTCTTCTTCACTCTTGGCTTGCGATGCAGTGTATTAGGAGTGAACCAGTGTTTGATCAGTATTACCACAGCTCATATACCTTCAACAGTACAATAACCAGCATGGCCACCAACATTGAGAAAGCTGGCCAACCATTTTCTGAAAATAGCCAAGTCTCCAAAGCTTGGATGCGAAGGAAGTCAGGGTCACCTCATAGAGCGGCATTAGGTAGAAAAATGATTGGCGATACTGTTGATCAGCAGTACTTTGATTCTCCTTTAGTGCAGAGATTAAATCCAGATTGTTCACCAAAACTAAATAAAAAAGATGTGGTTGATTATAAAAACAAACATAAATGGGTATCCACAAACTTAGAAGAGAGTCATAATTTCGAATCTATGAATTGGAGAAGAGAGGATGATCCAATTCGGCAAAAGTTCCTTCGTGACGGGAAAAAGGTTGAAGAAATATCTGGGACACTGAGCCCACGATGGAGATCAGCTCGGGTGAATACTATAAAGTATAAAGAAGTCATAAATTATAATGAAACTAAAGAAATTCTTCAAATTGAAATTCCAGAAAGTACCCTGTTAGGTCAAAATGAACAAAAACAAACCTTTGTTTATAGAAAAGACAAAGACGAAGTCACCGATTCATCTTCGAAGGAAACTTATGAACAAAGCAAAGTAGCCCAAGATGAAACCATCAATAACTTATTTCATTTGCCAGACGATAAACTATCAAAACAAATAAACCAGCATGACTCTTTGTGCCACAGTGAAAAGCCTATTAGAAAAGAGATCAAAAATAAAAACAGCAAGAAGAAACAGAAGACGGCAGAAGTGCCTTTAGTGTGGAAGTTACCACCCACCCATTTACCGCTTGAATAAGTAATAGAGGAAATTATTGTTTATAATGGAAGGAGAAAAGATAATTTCCTTTACTTCTTGAATAAAACTATGAAGACATTGTAGAACCATTCCTTAGGTAATATTATCAATATGGCTTGATACTGCATAGTTATCACTCGATGAAGATTAATGAAAATAAATTTTCACTCTGTCACAAAGTTAATCAACGGTACAGCTATTTCTAAGGAATATATTATCATTTTAGTTGGTTAGTTTATTTTTTTCAAATTATGAAAACAACTCTTTTAACAAATTAAATATATTCCTTTTTTGGATTTTACTCTCTGTAAAACCGATTCCGCTTAGAACAACTTTTTCTGGGACAGACATGGATTTAACAAACATATTTTGACCTGTAGATTTAAAATAACCAATTACCTAAAAGAACCACAGTACCCACACATTAGTTCAAATTACTAGAGTGATAAACCATTCAATGTAGTATTTTATAAGTTTGACTGTTTCTGGATGTTTGTGTACATCACACATGTTGTAATTTAGCCTATAAGGATCAAACTCCTGTTATTCCACAGGTAACTCATTTCTTACTAGTGCATGTTGAATGTATGTTGTATATATAACTGATTCATTAACTTAAGATATTTTTTGCTTCTAGTAATCATGAATAAGCCAAACAAAAAACAAAAAGTATAACTAATGAAATAAAGTGCCTTAAACATGATGCAACATGTTCTTGAATAAACAAAATATATTCTTTGGAGAATAATGCACAAATATAGGTAAAAACACTAAGGTTCTCGTCCATAAACCACGTAACACTTTGTGGGGGGGAGCTCTAATGTCTACATGTTGCATGGGTGGTGGTGGGGTACATCAAAGTGTTATGCAATGCAGATCTTGTATTCAAATTCTAATGTTGAAAAATAATATTATTGTTTGTGTTTTCACCTTTAATAAACATACTTATAGATAAGGAGAGAGAAACGAGGAGGGTAGAAGACTGTTGGAGCTATGTGCAAGAAATAAAATGAAAGTAGCAAACAGGTGGTATAAGAAGGAAAGAGAAAGTCAATAAGACCACTAGATACAGTTGGGATGGGGAGCAAAAGTCGGTGATAAACTACTTTATCATGAATGAAGAGATTAAAAGGCAGACCTTAAACATCAAGGTAATACCAAGTGTGTCCTTAGATAGGTTTTTGGTGGCAAACACAAAGAGATGGGAATGTAGGAGAAAGGTAGTAAGACAAGAAAAAAGAATAAGCATGTGGAGGATAAAAAAATGAAAAGGAAAGAGAACTGTACAGAAGAAAGGTAAAAAGCTTAATACCCAAGGATGAGATGCAAAGTGTAGAGGTTGAATGGGAAATTTTTAAGAAGAGTCTGGTGGGAGTGGTAGAGGATGTATGTGGAAGGACAAGTAAAAAGAAGAAGTGAAAGGAGACACCCTAGTGGAATGAAAGGGTGAAGGAAGCAGTAGAAGAGAATAATAAATCATTCATAAGGAGTTTTAAGAATAGGAATGAGAAAACAGAAGAAGACTATAGGGAGAAGAAGAAAAGAGCAAAGCAAGTTGTACAGGAAGCCAGGAAGGATTGGATTCAAAAATGGGCAGAAATGCTGGAACAAGATGTGGAAAGAAGAAAGAAGGTGTTATACATCCAAGTACTAAACAAGAGGGGAGATAAAAGACAAGAAGTTAGAATGATAGATGAAGGAAGAAAATGAATGAGAGTGAAATAGAAGAGGAGGAAAGAGGTCCAACGTGGAAAGTGGTAGATGATGCATTAAATAGGATGAAACAAGGAAAAGCACTGCGCGTGGATGAAAGACTGTAGAAATGATAAGGGCAGCAGGTGATGTAGGTATACATTGGTTATACAGGGTGTTGAGAGTGGTTTGGAAGCAAAACAAGGTATCGGAAGACTGTAAAAAAAGATTTATATCTATTTTCAAGTAAGAATACAGAAAGAGGTGTACATATTGTAGGGGAGTAACGTTGATGTGCCATTGTACAAAAGGGTATGAGAAGAGACTGGAAAATAGAATAAATAAAATGAAAGGAAGGTGGAGAGAGGAACAACACGAATTCAGGGAACAGAGGTCCACAATAGACTTAATCTTTGCCATGTAACAGCTGATGTAAATAAGGTATGAATATGGGAAAGACTTGGTAATGGTATTTATAAATGTTGAGAGGGCATATGATAGTGTGGATAAAAATTAAGTTTGGAAAGCAATGGAGGAGGCAGAAGTGGTAATAAGATTGAAAAGCATGTATGAGGATAACAGGAGTTGTGTTAAGACGGAGATTGGAAGGACAGAGTGGTTACAAATAAAAAATTGAGTGAAGCAGGGTAGTCCCTTTCACCATTACTATATGTAATAGTAATGAAAATGATCATGAACAAAGTGGTGAGAAAACTCGGGCAGGAAAGAGTGAAAGCCATGATGTTTGCTTATGACTTGATGCTATGGGGGGAGAAGGAAGAGCTAGTATAAGAACAACTACAAAAATGAAATGAAGAAGTAAAAGAGTGTGGAATTAAATTTAGCATTGCATAGTCCGAAGTGATGGTAGTGACAAGGAATAAGATAATGCCTAGTAAAGCTATACAGTTGAGAGCTGAGAAAAGTGAAGACGTAAAATATCATGGAAGCTTGATTAAGGTGAAAGGTAGACGTATAGAGAGGATTTAATGAGAAGAGGACTGCAGGGAGAGTTGTTCTATAGGTGCATAAGAGATATGATTTGGAGAAGAGAAGTCATGTTGAAGTGTAAGTATTGTACAGGGCGTACTACTTATTGTCACATATGCAGCAGAAAAATGGACAGTGAATGTAAGAGACTAGGAAAGTGGAGACCATGGTAATGAAGTTTGTGAGGAGCATGTTAGCTGTCACAAGGAGAAACAAGACTAGGAATTAATTTATCCAGAGAAGAGTTAGGGTACAGGGAGTACATGAGATAGTAGAGGAAACAAGACTGAGGTGGTATGGGCATTTAATGGGGATGGAAAAAAAGAGGGTGCTGAAGAAAATGTTGGAATTAAGTATGTGGGAAAATGACTGCAGGAGAGGCCAAGTAAGAGATGGGAGGAGCAGAAAGTGTTCAAGTGAGAGAAGAATGAAAAACATTAAAGGAAGAAGAGTGGTGGAAGGATAGAGGAAGATGGAGGCATTTTACTAAACTGACCCAGCCACAAGCTGGAAACAGTTTATGATTATGATTATAACTTATAGATAACTTCTGAATATTTGTGGCATTGAAAATACAAGTTTAACACTTTCTGTTGATCAATATTTCGAATGTGTGGTGGTCTGAGACTACAAAAGCCAAGCACATTCGAAAACACATATTTTCATGCATGACAGTGACAAGGCACTTGTTTAAACTTGTCCAATCTACTGGCCTCCTAACCTGCTTTTACTAGGATAATGGCTGTCTGTCAAAGCAGCATTAATTCATAAATATAGTTGAGTTTGAGTATAATTTAGATTCCTACCGCATAATATTTTACATAGGCCATGAATACTTGCTTATGTTTGTACGAATACAAAAATAATTTCTTCAAAAAGAAGAGACTTCTTTATTGCTTGCGTATAGAAAGCGATCTCCGGGGAGCGGGGGGAAGAAAGGTGGAAGAGTCTCAAAAAGATGTGAAATGGAACGAAGCAAAAATACAGAATTTATCTCAAGGGAAGTTTGAGGAGTACATCAATAGTGTTATTTCTTCGTACCAGCAGTATGTTATTAAAAGTAAAGTTTCAAATATCCTTAATTATTTTCATAAGGTCAGAGGTGTATTTAAGGCTATATCTTCTCCTTTCTGATAAATCTGTAAGTGTATTTATATAAATGCAACTATGATACACTCGCTATGGTGACCGCATGATTTAAGTTGTCATTATCTCAGTAGACTAGATGGCCGATGACAGAGAGATGTGGTTCAAATACCAGTCAAGTCTACTGAGGGTTGCTAAATGGTTTCCCCCTCTCCCACCATGTAAATGCTGGTAGTTTTTCTGTAAAATTCTACCTTTTTAGTATACATTATAAAGGGTAGCATAGTCAAATTGTAGTTATTCTATTTAATTTTTATTATTTTTATCTAATGTTGTAGGAATAAAGAAGGTGGAATTTTAAAGGTAATATACCATCATTAACGTGGAGAGAGAGTATAAAACCATTAAGGAAAAGCCACTTTGAGTACACCTGACAGGTATTTGAACCCCATTCTCTGCTTCATTGGCCTTCGAGAGTGAAACCAGGATCCAGAATAGATGTTGGAATGAAGCATGAGTATAGGTATTGATGAGTTAAGATAATTTAAGTAAAATTGTAGATTAATCCAAGGGTGACCTGGTGGTCTAGGGGTAAGGTGTCAGACTTCTATGCTGGCGGCCGGGGTTCAATCCTCGGTCCCGGCACAGATTTATCTGATTTCCAAACCCTTCCTTCACCTCTGACAAGATATCTTGTGAATGTGGGGAATGCCAGGCCTCCATCATGGTTCGGATTCCACGTTAAACTGTAGGTCCTTCATTTCATCTCACAGTCACCCTACCATTACACATTAGCTTAAGTGCGTATAATCCAACGGGTAGTAAGACGCGGTGCTAATAATAATAATAATAATAATAATAATAATAATAATAATAGATTAATCCAAAACATAAATATAAAAAGTTGTATACCTAGAATTGTTTAAATAGCTCTTTATATGATACCCACCTCGGTGGCGTAGTTGGCTAATGCGCTAGTCGTGTTGAGCTCGACCGCCGAGGACCGGAGATCGAGGCTCGAATAACGGTCGGGTGAACTGGGGGTGGTTTTTCCTAAATGGTTTTCCACTCTCCCTCCACGCAAATGCGGGTTCACTTCCTCTAATTAAACCTTCCCAATTCCCAATCCATTAGAGTAATTAGTACTTAAAGCGTATAACCCGAACGGGTAGTAAGACGCAGTGCTAAATAATAATAATAGTAATAATAATAATCTTTATATGATGATATGACTAGCAAAAAAAGTGCACCATATTAAGAAAGATGTCTTCCCCCAGTGTCAAGTATCGGATATCGGCACTTTAACATCATTATGTAGCACCACTACAGAAAAATGCCATCCTAGTCAGCTAGGGGTCTGCAAGCTTGGGTTTTTTCATTCGAGTCGAGTATTTCTAAAAGCTCCCAAGTTCAAATAGAGTTTGAGTATAGGCCTATTCATAATTTTTAAATGTTAAAAAGTATATTATAACACATGTTCTTAAAATATGAATGACACTCGTTTTTATAAACAGTAAGTACTTTTGAAAAAAATTAAGTTAAATATTGTAAATATAGTTTTTTTAATTGAAAATAACACTTATAAAACAAGAACACTCAAATAAAAATCTAATAAAAAACAAATAACTAAAATGGTTTCGACACTTATGTCTTTAAGGACATTTAATGCCAGGCCTCCACCATGGTTCGGATTCCACGTTAAACTTTAGGTCCTCCATTTCATCTCACAATCACCCTACCATTACACGTAAGTGTAAGTGTGTATAACGCAAACGGGTAGTAAGACGTGGAGCTAATAATAATAATAATTTAAGGACATTAAAATTACACTAACAATTATAAATCAAAGTTAATAAAATGAATAATTGCATGGCTTGTAAATGTATAACAAGACAGTGTAGAAACACTGTACAGTGATGTATAAGTAAGTGGTAGTGAAGGAAGCCAACCTGAAAAGATAGTTAGGCTAGGCCAGGCCTAGATTATAACAAACACACTTCTCTCCATGTATTCTTAAACTTTTACACTTTCCACTTCTTTAAAACTTCCACAGTTGCATATTAGTTTGAATTTTTGGGAATATTACTTTTTAATTGATGTATTTTCACATGAAAAATAAATATTTCTGAAAATTCAAAACAATGTGCAACTGTGGAAGTTTGAAAAAAGTGGAAAGTGTAAGTGTAAGATGAAATATAGACGTGTGTTTGTTTATATCTAGGCCTAACCTAACTATCCTTTCAGGTTGGCCTCCTTCACTCACTTTACACTATTGTAGAGTGTTTCTACGCTTTCTTGATTAAAAGCTAATAAAATTTGTGTTTTAATAAGCTAATATTTCCCCAAAATATGTTTCGGTAACTTAATTTACTCAATAAGAAAACGTAAGAATCAAACAATTAGAAATTTAAGTGTTTCGTATTTTGTTTATTATTCCTTAGTTTGATCGTGTATTATCACATCTTTTGTTCCATTTCCATTCCTCTATGCACAGCTGCATATGCGCATTGTATGGGTTCTCGTTAGACATTATTTTATTGAGGAATTGACTTCAATTTAATTGTTAATGCTTGTAAAAGTTGATACTACTACTTTAACTAAATAGTAACTAAACTAGAGCTAGTTTTGTAGCTAAATTTATTAATTAATATGAGTTTTAAATATCTTAAGTTTGAAAACGTTCAATATAAGATATTTTTGAAATTACATTTTTAATTTAACATAAATTATTATCTTTGGAAAGGGACCAGCTCAAAATAGTAAAAAGAATCATTCAGTTATTTAGTAATCTTAGCTATTTTTATTTTCATTGCATTTTCATGACAACACAAGTGAACAACGCAGAGGTTTTTCCTCATGAACCTGAGGAATTTGAGCTCGATGTCTTATGTCGGTACGTGTCTTATCTGTTTGTGTAGCTATCCATGAATAATAATACTTATTTATATTCAGTATTTAAAATGGATTTTAAAGAAGTATTAAATCTGAATCTCGCTTTTAGTTTCAAAAAACTTCCCTATGAAATAATGACATTCACTGTTGGTGAGAAAAGTTATGTAACACAGGTTGGAGGGGGGTTAAATGTCTACATGGGGGAGGGGGCTAAAAAGGTAAGAAAAAAGCATTACATGGTTTATGGATGATCCCTAACACACTTAAACATTTATGCCAAACGTCTTCTTCAGTTGGGTGGAATGTTGCCATTTTTGTGGTACACTGAATTTTTTTAGGATAAAAGCTACCTTGAGGGGTCTGCCATTGTCACATGTGGATAAGTAGTGTGGAAAGTAGTGTGGAAACTAGCTCAAATGTGGGCTAGTAAATTAATATTTAGCTATAATGGTTTTACAAACGTTCCCTTATGTACTTGTACCCATATTTCTAATTGTGACATATTGTCTTTCACTGTGAAGGAGTCCTCAAATAATAGGTTACAAGTGGAGGCTTGTGCTGGGACTCGTTTTAATTCAAGAGGTCTTAATATGTTCACCAAATAATTCATTTGGTAAATTATGCTATCAAATTCACATTATGTAGCTGCCTTTGATAGAAAGAATAGAGTTTATTGTGTTTATATAGAAACTACTGTATAGTGTGTCAAATTGTATTTGACAAGTTTAGTAAACAATTTTATTTCAAGGGTGTTGAGTCGTCATGGTTATTCGAATCCTTGAATCTCAAATATTTTTCAAGATTTTAGTGATTCAAAGATTTGAAGTTATTATTATTATTATATTATTATTATTATTATTTATTATTATTATTATTATTATTATTATTATTTTAGCACCGCGTCTTACTACCATTCGGGTTATACGCACTTACGCTAATGTGTAATGGTAGGGTGATTGTGAGATGAAATGGAGGACCTACAGTTTAACGTGGGATCCGAACCACAGTGGAGACCTGGCATTCCCACATTCACAAGATGTGATTTGAAGTTGATTGATAATATTAATTTTCTCTTAAAGTGAGCACAGTTACATGTTTTTATTATAATATTTAAGCCTATTACATACAAATACATTTTTAATGCATGCACAATCAACTATATGTAAATGTAATAAAAGAAAACTTTTTAGCCATATGCTTTAACTGGCTCTTGGCAAAAGTCTATTAGAATAAATATTTAAGTAAGTGTATAAATGTGTGTTTAGTTTTAGGACGTTTTAATTGTTAAAACAATGTATAATGATTAGTCATTATTACTTCTGCCATCTTTGATAAACACCTTCGAAATATGTTAGCGGTATTTGAACCAAGTATTTAATGAAAAAACAAAATTGAAACATTGAAATCAGTGGAAAAGTAACCATTGAAACTGTATTTCAAAAAATACAATAAAATTGTAATATAATTATTTTAAAATGAAAAAAATTTAAACTGATGCTAATGTTTCTATTATCAAATGAAGAACCTAGAGAAACACATTTTAGTAAATGTTATGGTTAGAGCATAATCTTGCATCTAATTTCCCAATCAGTCAGCCCTGAGCGATTGTGTTGCACTAAAATGTATCTCACATGACCTCATTATAATGGTTTTGTTTTTATAATAATGCCTTTAATTTCCCTTGTTAAGTTTCTTTAAGGGGTCACTTGAAATATTTTGTCTAAACATATAATTTACCATGTTATATTGCAATTCAGATTTATAATAATAAATTAAACTAGCTAATGCTATTACAGCAGTGTGCAACAGTATGAAAATTAAAATGAGACATGTATCAGTGAGGAGGCCCAAAGAAAGATAAATAAGTTTAGTTATTACTTTATTTTTTATTTATTTTTGATCAATTTTCATTATTATTTTATTATTATTATTATTATTATTATAACCAATATTGTTAGGTGATGAAAACAGTAATTGGTTGGATATTAAAAATAAAATAGCCAGGTGATTAACCAACTTAAATTACTTGATTATCACAAACACCCATATAGCCACATCCATTTGGAGACACAACCCCCTCCTTTAAGACTTAATCAAAAAGCATGGTCAACATCTCATATACCTTGAGGATATGATTGTGTCTTCAAAAGCTTGCGGATAAAACTACAAGTTCTCTATTAGCAGCTTGGATAAATATTTGAGCTGGTGTATTTAGTTTCTTTTTAACAACTGTTCCAACGTAAAAATATATGCATAATGATTCAACGCGAATATATTTTTATGCAAATATGTGGCTTCCCTTTCATTCATGAAGATGGGCACTTAAAAGCTGGTGTTTTTAACTTTTTAAGCCTTGTTTCTTCATGTGTGCTGCATTTGATGCCCTTAGCTCTAGAGATTTTTCTTTAGTTGATTTTCAGAATGTTAAATTAATTAATTTGGCTATTAGGTGAGATCTCATAAATCTAGATTTCTAGTAGTCTATTACAGAACACGATAAAAAACTTTTTAATTGAGTGCACTGAAGTTATTTCTGCCTTTGCTGGTTTACTTGAATTCTTTCAATGTAATTTTTGTTTTCTGAATTTTAAAGGTCTGCAAGCTCAATATTTCTTTTTTAAAAGATGTGTATTTATATGTAAAAAAACTCTTTAAAATAGTAACAAAACTTTCATGTTCAGATAAGATAAATCATAGTTGTAATTACAATAGCATTCATAATTTTACAATGAAAAGAAAACTCCACATCCAACAAATGATGAGTAAGAAATGACCTGTATTTGAGTGATCGCGTCTTGAAATTGAAACATAGGAATATGCTACTGGACTTTCTTAAAATATACAACTGGAAACAGTATTCAAGAGCATTATTCATTCTTACACAGTCCTCCATGACATATTGTTGTAAACAGGGATCTTCATTTTTGACACAGATAAAAAATGCCTTTTTATGTCAATGAGAATATGGGATTTTGTTTATCTCAAATGAGACCCGTATATAAATAAGACTAGGTATCAAACAAAAACACGCTCACGCCTCTCATTGAATTTTTAGATTTTGTAATAAAACCATGTTTTTATGTAGCTGCATTGTTTTATAATTTTTGAATGTCTCATGATCATAATATAAAGTATTTGTGGTCTATGTTATGATTAAAGCACTGCTTGAAGTTGAGCTTTTTGATTTTTCTATCAATATAAAATTTGGTGTGGCAAGAACAAATTTTCATTTCAAAAGTGCAGCTCAGAAAAAAAGTTTGGGAACCACTGCTCTAGTATACCATTAAGTTTAATAATACTAATTTTTTAACTAAAAGATTTATTTTGCAAGTTAAATTATATTTAGGATTTTAGAAATTTAAATATAATATAAAAAGTAATCCATTTCAATAATGGATATTATTTATTTTTATATATATATATATTTACACACACATATATATATATCATCTTACTACCTGTCCAGGCTATACACTTAAATTCACACTAATGGGGACGGGATGAGGAAATAGAATACAGAGGAAAATTAATCTACCTACATTCGCGTGTAGGAAGATTTGAAAATCATCTAGGGAACACCACTCTCAATACACTTGGCCAAGATTCAAACCTCGACCTCATATGCGTGTCATATACAAAATTGTTTGTGTTACCATGTAAAAACACTGTAAAATAATGTAAAGTAAGTGATAGTGAAGGAAGCCAACCTGAAAAGATAGATAAGTTAGGCCTAGATAGGGCCAAACATACTTCTCCCCTCATTTCGTCATACACTTTCACAATTACACATTGTTTTGAATTTTTGAAATTCTTTCATTTTTATATAAAGAGACACGCATAAAACACAGATATTATGTGGACTACATGCTTGAAGAATTTGAAAAATAACATGTTTCATAATTAGATGAGAAATAAATTAAAGAAACCCCACAATAATAAAGGATTACTTATTGTGTGAATCTTGGCAATCAAAAGTATGTGAATGAAATATTTGAAAAAAAAAACATTGTTTATATTAAAAAATTAATTATAGTTATTTATTTTAACAATAAATATTGACAGAATCATAAATTTAATAAGAGTTTGGGTAAAGGATTTTAATTAAACTAGCAACCCCTTCAGTGGCCCCATGGTTCAAGTACCCTCGCAGTAGACTAGACTGCTGATGGTGGGGAGATTGAGGTTTGAATCTTAGTCGAGTGTACTGAGGATGATTTTTCCCAAAACAATTTTCCACGCAAATGTGGATACACATCCTCTAAATATAACCTTCTTAGTGCCTAAAACCATTAGAGTAATTAGTACATAAGCGTATAACCCTAACTGGTAGTAAGATGCGGTGAGAAGAAAAATAACCAAAATAGCTATGTTTTTTAATAACTTCATGGCCCTTTTAAACAAAACTTTTCGAATCTTTTTTGAGAACACATCTCTTCGAGGCATTTATAAGTTTAACAACATTCAGATAATATAATAGTAAATATAGTATAAGCTGGAAGCAAAGAGTTATTATTGCATGAGGCTAGGGTCTCTTGTAGTATTAGTAAACATTTTATATATTCGTAGTGTTATTGTCTTTTTAGTTTGTTTATTAAATAGAACTAGCCTAACAACTTGCATTTGATAATTTTTTTGTTTAACAAAATGTGTTATTGATGTTTAGAATTTAATATGACAAAAGATCTTTTTGATACTTTATAATAATTATTGATTAAACTTCTACTGATTTTTTTTACATAGAAATTTAATTTTGATATTATTTGTACTTTTTTTAAAAATTTTCAAATTCAAAGTTTATAAACACTGTAAAAAGTGTATATAAGGTATAATTTTGTCTAGTCATGTATATAAATAAATTGTAAATAAAAATATATTGTAGAATTTAAAGAAATAGGCCTAGTAAATTGGAAATAAGGTTTGTTCTCGGGACCAATTTTATTATAATATTCTTGATTGTACCTATAGTTGATTAAATATATGGTTATTGTTAAGAATAAAGTTAATTATGTTAATATGAATGTATGGATAGAAGGCACATAAAAGATTGATAGGAACAAAATATCCCTTCTCACTCTTTCCTTTATATTTCCCCATGTGCAATTATTATTATTAATTATTATTTAAAGCCTCATGTTTTATCAGAGGTTTTATTTGCAAGATTTATACTATATGTAAAAGAGCACTTATTTAGATTATTGTTAAAAAGAAGGATAATCAGTCCACTGATCTGGTTAATGTTTTATAATAGTCAAGAATTAACACAATCCCAAGAAAGACACTTGTAGTTGGTGAAAGCTAATTTTTAAGGTTACCTCCTGTAGGATCACCGAGATGTTTTGGAGACATACAGAAATCTTGTGAGATGTAAAAAGTTGTTTGTAATTTCAACATATGTCTACATCAAAATGGAAGTGAAAGAAGGTATCTAGGGTGTCCAGCCAAACTATATTTTAAAATTTCCTGGTTTCTCCAGGTTTTTCAGAACCTATTTCCAACTTTTCTAGTCTTTTTATTATATATATTATATATATATATATATATAATATAATATTTCTAACGTTGTTTTATTAAGCTCAAAACTTGATGTAAAAATTTTTTAGACACACATTCTGAAATTATCTTGCTCTATGAGGAGGTTAAAGGATTTCAGTCTAAAACATAGGATATTGGGTAGTTATATTTTATTGATATCATATTGAGACATTAAGAGTTCACTTTACAAAAGCACAGTGTAAAATTGTTGTTAAGACACATTTGCATAATACATTACATTTACATAGTCAAATTCTCGGTCGTGCACATAACCATGGCTCAAATTAGGCTAAAGACTTAAGGTAAAGTGGGGAAAGACAACATGAATATCACATGTTGACTCTTGATAATAGAGATTAGTATGTATGCTCAAAAGGGACAGATGCTTTAAAAGAGATTCCCTCTGTGTATAAACTGGAAGAAAAAGGTTCATTTTGACAATTGTAAATAAAAGTTAAATTTTTTTAGTGGATATGTAAAAATTCAAGAATTTGATGAAATTCACTTACTTTCCTCGACCTTTCCCTTTTTTCCGGGTAGCTGGATACATGGTATTAAAATTTCCTATAGCATTAAAAAAACCCATTTGTATATGTTTTATAATTATTATTTTTAGTATGAAAAGGTAAAATCAACTCATTTTCAATAATATTTCAAGTTAAAGTCACAATACAGGTATAAAAGTTAATAGTTAGAAACATAGATTAAGCCTTCAACAAACAAATGCAAATTTTTGAATAGGCTTGTAACAGAAATGTCTACGCTAATCGAGTTATTGTTTCTTGAAGAGCTGCCATTGCCATTATAAAATACTGCAGTTCAAGGATATTTATCTTCAAGTAGGCAGCTCCCATAGATTTGTAAGAAAGTTATCACTTGTATAGTTATTTATTGTACATGGATAGCATAGGCAAAAAAGACATGTATATTTAGATTATGTTTGTACCCACATCAAGTATCGTACTTGTAAATTGAAAAATGGTATTTAGACAAAAGAATCAAAGCCTGGACCCTTTGTTTAGCATACCAAGGGTCCCAGTTAAATTGCTGTGTCTAGGTTTTTTTTTAAGCTTACAAACCCCTTAGATGTTTGTGTTTTGTCTGAACAGTCTGAACATTACCCAAGTAAGTGTGATGGTTGTCCTTTTTTTCTTACAACATTAAATGTTTATTATGTATTACCAATATTTGTACATTTTAAGTAATTTAATAAATGAAATATTTTATTATTTATTTCCAAGATTTTATTGATATTGTAAAGTGAAAACCTTAACTAAATGTGATTTTACTTGCTGAACAAAAAAAATATATATATATATAAAAAAGGTGAATATTCTTATAGGTTTCATGACACAAATGTCTGTTAACACTTTGACAAATATTTGTGAACAGTCAGAGCAATATTGCATCCAGCATTTAATTTCAAAAAAGTTTTAAAGCTGTTTTGTTGTCATCTGTAATATTGTGAGAGTAATTCAGTGTTTATTAAGTTAGGAATCTTGTAACAATAATAAATAATATCTCTTTGTGATGTAGTTATGATGTAAATTTTAAAATATCGGTAATAAATTAAGAAAAAATTTGGACAATAAAGAATCAGGAAGAAATAATTAAGTGGTTTACGAAGTTTACTTCCTGTTTTAAGCCGGTTCCATACTTAGCGAATAGGAACAAATGTTCGGGTATTGGATGACTGTCTGAGAAGTGTGGGAGGTATACAAATGATGAATGCTCGTCACTCTTCGGAGCAGGCATTTGTGAGTTAGTGAGTAAGAGACAAAGTGTGTGTGTTTGTATAGTTTTTAAACTATAAATTAGGTCTATATGTGGTTAACTTTTATTTTGGAAAAGATGGCTAATTTTAACAAGACAATTTAAAGAAGTTTGGTATACAGAGTAAGGATGAAATATTCATAGTAATAGTTCCCTTTAAGATTGTGTGGTGTCTTTTTGATTTAAAAAAAAGTTGAATTAAAAAATAATACAAAATTACATGTAACATCACCTGTTGAATAATTGGCAACTATAAGTCATTCACGAGCTAAGTTTACCTGGATGACAGCTCAAAATGTTACTAGAAGTAATCCCTAATATATCACTACGCCAACATCTATCACTTTGGATGACTGTAATGAAAACAGATGGTAATATATTAATGTGATAGTTAACCACAGTAATTTAGGCCAATATTATTTTATATTTATTTGAGGTCAGACACAAAGTTTATTTCCACTTAAAAATATATTCACACCACTTTCACAAAGACTTCTAACAAACATAGCCTTCAAAATGGCGGCTGACGAATCTAAACCATATGGTTGAACATGACTGTAAACAAGTTGTTTACAATGATGCAGACACACAGTTGATGAAAATATTTTATTCATTTAAATATTTCAAAATATGATAAAATAATCAAAAAATCATATAATTGTATGTAAAAAAAATGACAAGAATTTTCTCTTTTCCAAGTAAATACTATGCCTGTATTAAAAGGTATTGATGTATGCACTATATTAAACATAATAACGTTCCAAAACGAAAAATAAGTACTTTTAATTATGTCTAAAATATTGTTTCGGGCTGGATAAAAAAAATTATTTAAAAAAATGAAATAGTATGAGATAACTTAAGTTTAAGTTATTTTAAATGTAAAGTATAACAGCTAATTAAAGATCTTTATATTTATAACAAAACTGTGATCTTTTACAAGTGTTGGCAACCCAAAACCTAAACATATGATTTTCGAACTGTCATCCTATCGTGAACGGAATATACACACTCTATCTTAGGTTTGTATATAGACAAAATATTATAAAATTTCATTTTACAGTGATAAAATTATCAAAATAAAGCAGATCTATACACCGGATCAAAATAAAATAGTTCTGTGAACACTTAAACATGTTCTTGTCTATAACACTTTAATTTTTAAGGGCTGCAACTGTTTGAATTCTCGCTGGCAAAAAGACTCCGTTTAATGGGGCTACTACACTTGACCATGGCAGTTTCAACATTCGTATTGCATCTCTTCAGTGGAGATCTCCTGGTGGGAGATTTGTCGAAATAGCAACTTCGGCACACAGCCATATATTTATCAGCTCCACCTATCAGCTCTATCTGGTGAGGAAAATATTAAAAAGCCATTAAAAACTTGCACTTATTTTAGCAGTATGATTTGCAGGAGACAGTTTTCAAAAACAGCTTAACGTGCTATGAAGGTCTAAATGAGTACATGTTTTAGAATTTGGTGCACTTCCTACACTATTGATGTATTTTCCCCAAATTTTTATATAATACAAAATTTCAAAAGTAACAAACCTAAAAAGTTTATTATATATAACTTTATAATTTTTAAGCAAGTGATAATAATTACCAAAATGATTTATATCTAAATAATATAAGGTGTATCTTGCTTGAAATACATCATAAATTTTCAGATGTTTTAGTCCGTGGAATTTGAATAAAACCAAATCGAAAGCTTAAAAAAACACATTGATATTTAAATAATGAATATTCCTTTACAATGTGAATTTAGGAAACAATTTGGGATGGATCCATTAAATCCTGATATATTTTTAAAGTTTGAATCTGAATTTATTTCAGAGCTATGATTGTTACTGATGGCTTGGCTCAACATAATTGTATAACTAAGTAATTACACCCCACTTAACAGATTTAAATTTTATTTATCATGCTTTGAGATTCATAGGAAAATGAAGATTCGAATTTGAGAAATAGTGGATATTATATAAATGGATATAAAAAAATACACAGGTTATGCATAAATAAATGATACAACACTTTAGGGGAAGTAGGGAGGGGGTAGGGTGTAAATGTAACATATAGTGAACTTTGGTCTGGAGGAGATCCCTTCTAGGTGAAAATGGCGACGAAAACGTGCAGGGGCAGGTAAGCAACTGGGATAATGAGCCGACACACATTAAGACAGTGACATGGGCATTTATTGCTAAGAGTTACACACGTGGTCATAAAATTGCAAATTCTGTTCAAATCGACTTTCACCGTTGGACATGTATGCTGTGCAGCATGTTGCAGACGAACATCTTCAAAGCTGGTCAGTGTGGCATTGATATTGTCAAATGCACACCATATCCTAATGTTAAACTCCTTGTTGTCAACAGTTGTGGCATACACAAGCGATTTGATGTGGTCCTACAGGTAGAAGTTGCATGTGTATGCCACACTCGTCGATACCAAGTAGGAGCTTACCATTACAATATGGCATGCAATATCAATGCCACACCAGCCAGCTTTGAAGGTGTTCGTTGCAACATGCCAAACAGCATGCATGTCCAATGGTGGGCGACAGTTTGAACAGTTACTGTGAACTTGCAATCTTATGATGTGTGTAACACTTAGTAATAAATGCCCATGTCACTGTCTTAGTGTGTGTCGCCTCGTTATTCGTCACATAGCTGCTCTCGCACATTTTTGTCGCCATTTCAGTTAGAAGAGAGACCCTCCATACAAAAAATAACTATAGAAAAATGCTACATTTACATCCCCCTACCTTACATAAAGCATTGTATAATTTGTTCATGTATACCCTGTGAATTGCAGAGTATTTTAAAATGTTGAAAATTAAACACATGTATAATAAATATCACTTAAGATAGGCAGTTATGAAATTTGTGCCAGCGGTAAACCTCTCACCTCTTTCTCATTACCAATCCTCTTAGTGTAGGATGCATTACAGTAGCAGATGACACATACAGCTTGCAGCTTGACAACACTTTCTGCCAGGGGTACCAACTCCAGTATTCTACCAAACCCTACACGCTGGAATGTCCCATCCAGTGCTGCCACTATCACAACCTTACCTTTGTTGGCCATGTCCTCACAAAAGTCGCTCACATCTGGAAACTAAAATGAAAACTATAAGTGTTCACATATATTATAAGGCTGTCAATGCTAGCATCATTGCTGTCTAGATTTTGAAGGTTTGTAGTTTTAATCCAGTTTAAAAATATTTGGACTACATAAGAGTGACAAAATTTAGGCAATCACAACTCTCCGCTAATAGCTACAGTCTAATTTTCATAGGAATTATTTTATCAAATACAAACATATATTTTTACTACCAACAGTGATAACATGTTACTCTATTATTGGTGTTAGTTTGTAGGTATCAATAATATTGAACAAAAGTGACAGATGCAGATAACATGACTTTAAGAATGATTAAAATTTTGATTTTGTAACTTTTCTACCCATCAGTTAAGAAAAGTGAAAATGGGACTGGATAAGATCATGCAAATGTGCTTGACTCTAATCTAGAAGGAATAAAATTATTTTTTCCCAACATTTGTTTTCCTACTATTCAATCTACTAATGCTCCCTTGGATAGGTAAAATACGGTTATTTAAAAATAAAAAAGTTTAAAACCAATGTATATAGGTAAACAGTGGTTATACAGGGTGTTGAGAATGATTTGGAAAGAGAACAAGGTACCGAAAGACTAGAAAAAGGGAGTTATAATACCTATTTTCAAGGATAGAAACAGGAAGAGATGTACAAATTAATCATAGGAGGATAACACTGATGTGCCACTGTATAAAAATATATGAGAAAATACTGGAAAAGAGAATAAAAAAGAAAATTAAATTAAGGTGGAGATAGGAACAGCACAGATTTAGAGAAAAGAAGGTTTACAATAGACTTAACCTTTGCCATATGACAGCTGATTGAAAGAAGGTATGAATATGGGAAAAACTTGGTAATGGTATTATGGATGTGGAGTAGGCATGATAGTGTGGATAGAAATAAAATTTGGAAAGCGATGGAGGAGGCCGGAGTAGAAAGAGGAGTTGTTATGAGAGTGAAAAGCATGTATGAGGATAACAGGAGCTGAGAGAGTGGAAAGACGGGGTGGTTCCAAATAAAAAATGTAGTTAAGCAGGGGAGTGCCCTTTCACCATTATTATTTGTAATAGTAATGGAAATGGTCATAAATAAAGTGGCAAGAAAACTTTAGGAGGAAATAATGAAAGCCATGGTGTTTGCTGAATGACTAGATGGTATGGGGGGAGAAGAAAGAGGAAGTACAGGAACAGCTACAAGAATGGAATGGGGAAGTGAAATAGTGTGGAATGAAATTTAGCATGACAAAATGTGAAGTGATAGTAATGACAAGGAATAAGATAAGGCCTAGTAAAGCTATAAAGTTGAGAGCTGAGAAAAGTACAGAACATAGAATATCTTGGAAGCGTGATTAAGGTGAAAGGTTGAAGTATAGAGAGGATTTAATGAGTTTAATGAGTTGTTCTATAGGTGTGTAAGAGACCTGCTAAGGAGAAAAGAAGTATGGACAATGAATGTTAGAGAGACTAGGAAAGTGAAGGCCATGGGAATGAAGTTTGTGAGGAGTGTGTTAGCTGTCACGAGAAGAAACAAGATTAGGAATGAGGCTATTCAGGAAAGAGTGGGAGTAAATGAGATAGTAGAGGAAGCAAGTGGGCATGTAATGAGGATGAAAAAAGTGAGGATACCAAGAAAATTATGGAAATTAAGTATGTAGGAAAAAGACCGCAAGGGAGGCCAAGAAAGAGATTGGAGGAGTAGATAACAGAAAGTGTACAAGTGAGAGAAGAAAAATTGTGGAAATTAAAGGTGGAATGGTGGAAGGAGAGAGGATTTTACTAAACTTACCAGGCCACTGTTATGTTTGTACTTAGTTATTTCTTTATTTGACTATAAAGTATACAATACATAATTGAATATAAACAAAAAAGCCGCTTCTCCTTTTCGCACTCATTTATATATATGGGTCACAATATTTCACAACTGCTGGGCTAGTCATGTGACTCAACTACTCTAGTCAAATATATAATTTATATATTTAACATTTTATAATATATAACATCTCCCCTCCAACAAAGTTAATTTAAACATTGCACTGGTATATAAAAAAAACACTTTTCTTATTTTTATAAATCTAGTCTCAGAGGTTTTCTTATTATCCTACCAGCTCTGGAAGTTATTTTAGGAGATGCAAGTTCAGGCATAGTTAGTGATGGAGGTGACTTTGGTTGAGGACTAGTTTGCTGTATTGTAGGAATAGTCTCAGGGTACGGCCAGACTGAGCGAGCGAGCGCGCGAGCGACTAAAATATAAAATAGAACACATTGGTTGTAATGGGGGGTGGCCACACTGGAGCGAGCGAGCGACTGAGCGCGCGCGCTTGAAAGATAGAACTGGTTCTATTTTTCAAGCGCGCGCGCTCGACCCGGTACAGTCTAGTTTACAGGCGCTAGGCAATATTATTGTATGTTGGTTCATTGAGTGCTGGGGAAACTTCTCATTTTGACATGATATTTGACTTTTTTCTATCAGTGATAGGTTTAACACACTTGCTATTAATGGCCCGGTGACCTGGCGGTCTAGGGGTAAGGTGTCAGACTTCTGTGCTGGCGGCCGGGGTTCAATCCTCGGTCCCGGCACAGATTTATCTGATTACCAAACCCTTCCTTCACCTCTGGCAAGACATCTTGTGAATGTGGGGAAAGCCAGGCCTCCACCGTGGTTCGGATTCCACGTTAAACTGTAGGTCCTTCATTTCATCTCACAATCACCCTACCATTACACATTAGCGTAAGTGCATATAACCCGAACGGGAAGTAAGATGCGGTGCTAATAATAATAATAATAATAATAATAATAATAATAATAATAATAATAATAATAATGGCCTAATTTAATGGGTAAGACCATAAATAATATAATGTATATATGTAAACCCGATATGTTAAAATACTTCAATATTATAATAAAAGTAGGCCTTTACAAATAAGAATCACCATTAGTTTGGAGAGAGTATGAAAAAACCACAACAATAAATAAGTTTTAAAAATCACCTTCAGTTCACTGAGCCAAGATTCGAACCTTTGCCTCCTAGTCAAAAGCTATCGAGTGCAACGCACCATTCCGCCACTGGTGCGGCAAATCTGATTTTAAAACACTTCAGTACAGTACCATACGCATTTCTCAATTTATTAATTGGATGCACTTCTACTTTTTTCTTTTTTATAAATACACAATATTTTCTGTAAGAATTTTCGAGGAGCAGAGATGTACTAAGTGTGTTTGACAGAGACATCTTCTCTAACTAGAGGGGTGGGGGGGCGGTGACCTAGTGGTCTAGGGGTAAGGTGTCAGACTTCTGTACTGGCAGCCGGGGTTCAATCCTCGGTCCCGGCACAGATTTATCTTATTTCCAAACCCTTCCTTCACCTCTGACAAGACATCTTGTGAATGTAGGGAATGCCAGGCCACCACCGTGGTTCGGATTCCACGTTAAACTGTAGGTCCTTCATTTCATCTAACAATAACCCTACCATTACACATTAGCGTAAGTGCGTATAACCCGAACGGGTAGTAAGACGTGGTGCTAATAATAATCTAACTAGGGTCCGCTAATTACGCGCTCGCTCGCTCGCTCGTTTGGCCACCCAGTCGCTTGCGCGCTCGCTCGCACGCTTGGCAGTCTGGCCGAACCCTCAGGTTAGATAGGTCTAGGACTACATATTGTAGGTTGAGGGATTGGATAATTTATGCTGTGCTCTGGATTATGAAAGGATGGAGGTGGATTCAATTACTTCCTTAATCCTTTTCGATTCTTTCTAATTTCCCTATCATCACTTTGTTTTACAATAAAAGATCTGGGTGTGAAGTGTTTGTTTACTATTTGACCTGGTTCCCAAACTTTGTCTTTTTGTATCAAAATTGATTCTTTGGGTTGTAAATCAGGTAAATTTTGAGCACCCCTATGATACCACATCTTTGTCTTAATGTTTTTTGCTATAAGTTTAGCTTTGATATTGATATCATAATTATTTTGTTTAAGTAGATTAGTTGAGGTGGATATTTTACTTTTATTCCTTCTGTTTAACATAAATTGTGTAGGAGATAAGTTTATATCTTTAATTGGAGTGTTTCTGTATTTCATTAGTGATATAAAAATATCTTGACCTCCTTTTTAAGCTTTTCGAAGCATATTTTTAGGTAGTGAAACCGACTTTTCCGCAAGTTCATTAGACTGAGAGTAAAGTGAACTTGAGGTTACAGTTAAGAAATCAAAATCTAAGGCAAAAATTTCTAAATTCCAAACTGTTGAAAGGCCTGTTATCTGAGATCAAAATGTCTGGTATTCCAAATCTAGCAAATATAGATTTGAGTTTTTGAATTACATGATTAGCTTTTTTACCTTTTAAGGTTTCTATTTCTATTCATCTAGTATAGTAATCAGTCACAACCAAATAGTCATCAGACCCAAATTCGAATAGATCTGTGGCTAATTTTTGCCAGGGCCTATCAGGTGGTGGATGGCTAATTATCGGTTATTTGACACTTTTTAACATATTAAGCACTTGTTCATGTTCAGGTAGCCACTGCCAGTTAATATAATTTTTAGTAGGATAACGCAAAGGCAGATTTATCTTGGATAGGTCAGGAATGTATTGTGATAAGTACTTTGACATCCCCAGTAACCTCATTTAACTCTTTTTTACTTTTAGGTTTTTCCATCTTTATAATGGCTTTGACATGATCAGGATCAGGTTTAATTCCTTCATTTGAAACAATTTGTCCTATAAAGTTTACTGATTTTACTCTGAACTGAAACTTGTTTTTATTAAACTTTACATTGTTTGCTTTAGCCTTTTGTAAGACTTTATTTAAAATATGATTATGCTCTTTTTCAGTAGACCCACCAATAATTAAATCATCAAAATAGATTTCACATCCTTTAAATGTGCCAAAAACCTTTCATATCTAAGACTGAAAACACTATTTTCCCACTTAACCTTGGCATTATTTCTTCTGCTTTTGGAATCAAAAACTGTTCCTTCTTTATCGCATTATTAAGATCTTTAGGGACTAATCATAGTCTTAATGTGTGGTTAGGTTTCTCTATTATAACTAAATTTTTGACCCACTCAGTAGGTTTAGTAACCTCTGTAATAATATATTTTTCTTTTAGATCATTTAGAGTATTTATTAGTTTAGTGTGCAAGTTTAGAGGCACACGCCTGGGAGGATGTATTTTTGGAAGGGCATCTTTTATTTCTATTTTTAAGTTTGCCAGGAAATTTCCCCAGTCCATTATAAACTTTAGTATGCTTAGCGATAACATCTGCTTTGCTAATATGGTCTGTAATATAATCTGTTCCTATTTTTGCTAACAAGTTAAGTTTAAGACAATCACTTAAGCCTAGCAAAGGTACCGAATTTACATTTGCTACCAAAAATTTAATCTGTTGATTTTGTTCATTATGAGAACAATTTATTATTACTATTCCCTCAGGCTTAAATTTATTTTTGTCTCCAAAAATACCAATATAGCATTAGTTTCAGTTAGCTTTTTTTTTGTTTTCTAGTTTATTGTACACACTTCTAGCCTAAGACCTGCTTCATTTTTCCAGTCTCATTAAATATTTTATTATTTTCTATTACATTATTTTGGTCAACTTCTAGCACTTCATGTACCTGCCTATTTTTAAGTCTAAAATTGCATAGCTTAGCAAAATGATTCAATTGCTTACATTTAGAAGATACCTGCCTAAATGCTGGACAAGCTCTGGGCTTGTGTGTAACCACATTTTTTACATTCATAACTTTGAACACTTCTACTTCCATTAGGCTATTATTATCACTTGGCTTTTTTACAGCTTTGACACTTTTATTATGCACCTTCACTGATTTTATATTTTTTTCTTGAAGGGTTTTCACCTGTAGTCTTCTGACTTCAGCGGCTCTACAGAACTCTGCGGCCTTCTTTAGGGTTAGGTCTGGCTCTAGAAGCATACATTCTTGGAGATTATTATCTTGGATTCCCAAGACGATCCTGTCCCTTATGAGAGAATTCTCTTCCTTGAATGCACATGTAGATGCAGAGGTTTGTAGTTCCATTAGGAAGCTGTCAAACGTTTGTCCTTCTTTCTGGTAGACATTGAAGAATTTATACCTTTCAAAAATTAGATTTTTTAGTGGTTGACAGTAGACTTCAAAATTTTTCAGGATAGTTTCAAGTGTATCCTTATCTTCTCCTGTTGCATACTTAAATGTGTTGTAGACTTCAAGTCCATCTTCACCAATAAAATTCAGTAGAATGGCTATTTTAGTAGTTTCTTCAGCTTTCGTTTTTCCTACTGCTTCCATAAACAACAGTGTGTATCTTTGTTTGAGCTTACGCTAGTTTTCTGAAAGGTTGCCGGTTAGTTCTAATGGTTGAGGTAGGCGAAAAACGGTGTTCATTATGATAATATTATTCTTTATTATTATTAGCACCGCGTCTTACTACCCATTCGGGTTATACGCACTTACGCTAATGTGTAATGGTAGGGTGATTGTGAGATGAAATGGAGGACCTACAGTTTAACGTGGAATCCGAACCACGGTGGAGGCCTGGCATTCCCCACATTTACAAGATGTCTTGTCAGAGGTGAAGGAAGGGTTTGGTAATCAGATAAATCTTTGCCGGGACCGAGGATTGAACCCCGGCCGCCAGCATAGAAGTCTGACACCTTACCCCTAGACCACCAGGTCACCAATATTATTCTTCATTCTTCTTATCTTTTATGCAAACTTCAACGACACAATATCGAACAACTCCGTTTTACTACTAACACAATTTTTAAAAGTCTATTCACTTGACCATATATTTGTGTCCAACTCTCCATTAGTAAAGTAATTTAACAAATGTGTCGTCGTTCACTTCTGACACCATGTTATGTTTGTATTTAGTTATTTCTTTATTTGACTATAAAGTATACAAAACATAATTGAATGTAAACAAAAAATCCTCTTCTCCTTCTCTGCACTCATTTATATATGGGTCACAATATTTCATAACTGCTGAGCTAGTCATGTGACTCAACTACTCTAGTCAAATATATAATTTCTATATTTTACATTTTATAATATACAACAGCCACAGAATGGAAACAGTTGATGATGATGAATTGATGATGTATATAAAGATTTTTTTTTATGTTTTTTATGTTATCTTATATAAAGTAACATAAAAGGTATTTTCATGTGTGTTTTAATATTAATATAATTTGAACCATTTTTGAATGTTTCAATAAATTAAGAACCCTTGAAAATGATTTACAAATACACATCTCATACAAAAGTATGATTATATTGAGCATTCATGAATTATATGATGTAACTTGAAACCTTTAACAATACTATAGAAAAACATTTACTTGTTTCTTAACTCAACATATCCATATTATGATTTGTGTCAGCACAGGCCATGAAAATGGCTAGCTGCAACAGACACACAATAGTTTAGATGACTCGATGGTATAAATGACAGCTAATGTTATAGGTCACATAGAATTGCAACGATTACAATAATTCCTAGATAACATTTCAATAATTTAAGACTCAATAATAACATACCATATATATAAAATGTATTGTCTTGAAAATGTGAATTTTAATCATCTATAGTATTAGTTAGAAATGATATCAGTGGCCTAACTAGAGGCTCGCATAGGTGACAAAATGCCATAGGCCCATACCCAAAATGGGGCCCAACACACATGCTAGCCCAACAAAAATAATTAATCTTGATAAGAGATGCCTGTTTTTGTTTTAATAAGTATCTCAATTTTCAGTAAAAAAATCAATCAATACTCACTTTATTGTGCATAATTGCATGCTCTAAAACAAGCTCTGTACATATTTTTTTATGTAAAATTAATATTTAACAAGATATGAGCAAATAACAAAGACATATTTTTTTGCCAATAGATTATTTACTTAACAATTTTGCCATGCAGAACTTTTCACAGAACTTATAGCCACAACTAAATATCATTTTCTTTAAATTGAAAAATGACACCTGGACACAGAATCGATCTTGGGACCTTTGGCTTAGTACTTCAACGCTCTCTAAGCACTGAGCTATCAAATACATGTTCCATGCCCAGGCTCATTCTTCACTCATGTTTTAAGGGAGAGTCTGTGACGAACGTGCGGAAATCATCAGCTACATATGTGTGATCAATTATGATCACAATATATATATCAGATAACGCGGCCACCGACTTGGTAATGCTTTATGCTGTCAAATGCAAATTTACAATTGTATGAATGTGCATATCATGATGTATTAGATAGCGATGCTATTCTATTTGATAATTACAGTTATAGCTGCATCGAAACATCATGTTCTTTAAATTGAAAAAGACAGCAAGACATGTCAATCAAACCTGGGACCTTTGGCTTAGTACTCCAATGCTCTAACTATTGAGCTATTCAGGAATTTAAAGAAAATTATATTTAGATACGGCTATAACCATAATTAGCAAATATAATAGTTTTTCTATTTAATCCATCATGATATGTACTGTAACGTTGCTTGAGATCAACGTTACAAGCAAGAAGCAAATATGAGTTAAATAACCACAAGTCTACAACCACGAAGAGTGGACATAACAAGACTCACCAAAACTGCCCTGTTTCTCGGTCTCCGTGTGTGAAGTCTCATCAACAAACATCCCGGCCCGTGTACATTGTTCTCGCCCCGAGTGAAAAGGCGTAACTGATAGACTGTGGAGGTGTGGCGTGGTGAGCGTGGCATTTCTCACGTTGCCCCATGGGAAGTGGTCAGACTGTGATCACGTGATGTTCCCGACGTCTCTCCAATGACCTATTTGTTCTTTACCACCAATCCCGCTGTTTCATGTGAATGTTCTACTATGTTCTTTTGGCTTCCCCTATGTTCCCCTCCTCTCAGAGAAAAATTGCTTATAATCTGATGTCGTTTGCCTTAAGCAGCACTTCTTGGTTTGCCCGTGTCTTGGACACACATCACGGGATGGGATTATTCCCAAAGGTATAAATTCAAATTTCGGCCGTACTACTCAAAATTTACTGTTTGGAAAATATTTAAAGAATATTTTAAATAGACTATAGGTCAGGTCTAAATTCTCTTTTTGGCCAGTACATTCTAAATTTCCTTTCGACTTTCATCTGTCATTTTCTGTAATATTGTAAGAATGGCTAAGTACGTAGATTAATATGACGTAATGCTATATATAATTTGTTAAATATATTGCCAGGGTTTTGCCCTTCCGGCTTGTTGTCCCGTGATTGAAACTATGAGGGACCTTTTATATTTTATTTTTTTGACTTACCTTTACAAGGCGAATGCCTGGATTAATTTGGGCTAAGAATAATATAAGTATATTACTTTCTTTTTGGGTTGGCATTTAAGTAATACGCCAATGTTTTGTAACTATGAAGCGCGCACTGCGGGTTGCCGCTGAGGCCTGTTAAGGGGCTGTAAGCTACGTAGTGAATGTAATTGTTAGGATAAGGTTGCTATGGATACAGCGCCTCAGTATAGTTATGGGCATAACCCCTTTACCTTTTTTTTTGTCTATGTAATGGCTACATTGTAAAAGTAACCGTTAGGACAAGGTTGCTATGGATACAGCGCCTCAGTATTGTTATGGGCATAACCCTTTTTTATTTTATGTAATTCTCTTGTAACTATCTGTTGTTACTTATATATATATAGTCACATATATACATATATAATTATTGTTAATCTATTCTCAAATAAATAATTATTTATTAGACTCGCAATCTTTAATTTACAGGGCAGTTTTGGTGAGTCTTGTTATGTCCACTCTTCGTGGTTGTAGACTTGTGGTTATTTAACTCATATTTGCTTCTTGCTTGTAACGTTGATCTCAAGCAACGTTACAGTACATATCATGATGGATTAAATAGAAAAACTATTATATTTGCTAATTATGGTTATAGCTCAAAGTAATTTTGGCTGATCAAACAAAAGACTCTCGTACCGTTCCTTTTGAGTCTTTAGGTATAGTAGTGGATGGTGATTGAGAAGGGTTCATGGCGGCAGATGATTGAATAGGTCCAAGTATAGGCCTACCAACAAATATGCGGTCCTAACGCTCTTCTGCAATTAACTCATTTTCTTGTTGTTTTCATGCCCTCTTTACCTTATTGTACGTGTTCACCTGCCCTTGTCCAGTTGAGGAGAAGGGGGTGTACCACAGTACATTCACACAATTATTGTAATTGTATATTTGGCAGCATAAAGCCTTACCCAGTTGAAGGTGGCTGCATTGTTTGATAGCTAGTGATATTAATTGATTACACATATATAGCTGACAATTTCTGCACGTCCATCACAGATTCTGCCTTAAAATATGAGTGAAGAATGACCATGGGCGCGGAACAATTCCTGGATAGCTCAGTGGTAAGTGTTGGAATACTAAGCCAAAGGTCCTGGGTTTGATACTCATATCCAGGTGTGATTTTTCAATTTAAAGAAAATTAGAAAAGAATTTCCACAATAAATGTCAATGTAATTTATTATAATTTACAATTACACATTAGGATTTTGGGAAAGGAGAACTTTCTATTCTTGGGAAAGCCCAACATAAAAAGTTTTGCTACCTCCTCAACTCTTTGGCCTATTATTTATAAAGTTCATAATTTTTTTAAGTTTAGTGACTCCCTGACTTTTCCTGGTTTTCCATATCATAAAAACGTGCATTTTCCCATTATATGTAAGGCAATAAAAATAAAATATATCAAGTGTATTTTTATTACTAAAGACAAATATGCCATTCTATTCTTATATGACATATATTTATTTAAACTTATAATATTGTTAGTTTTAATACTTGCCTTTCACTTTATCAAGTGCTTTTAAGAATGTTAAAATAGTGTTTGTGATAGTAAATACACGATCATTAATATTGCAAAAAAATAAAACATATACTTTCATGGCTGACATTTTTAAAGTTGTCTATCTAGTTGTGAAGTAATAAAAACGCTTAGTAACAATTTATTATGATAACGTTTGAAAAGCTGATAAAGTCTATTTTGAAAAATGTATCCTTGACAAAGAGACATCTGGGTTTTTTGCTTTTGTTTTTTGGCTTGGTTTAAATGCCAGTGCTCTACCAACTTGTCTGCCCAGGTTAAATTCATATAAAATACAAATTATTTTTTCCAACTATGTAGCTAATGTAACAATTGTAATAATATTTCAATGATTAAATACATACAAAATAAGGAAATGTGTCTTTTATATAAGTACACATTTAGGTAAATGAGATGGCAAAGCATTAGTATGTTTTAGCACCAATGATTTCACATAAACATCCAGGACATATTTTTCAAACTTAGAAAAGTTGTAGACTGAGATGTAACTTACAAATTGTCCTTCGTCGATACCAATGACCTCAACTTGCAAAGCTTTTTCTTTCAATTTGGTGAGCTCCATTGCCATGACTGCTGGCAACGACTGCTTGTCATGAGTTACAACATCAGTCTTGTCATAACGATCATCATTGGCATACTTAATCAAGAGACAGTCATGTTTTGCAATCTGGTAACGTCTCAGTCGTCGGATCAGTTCTGTCGATTTCCCAGAAAACATGGGACCAAAAATAACCTAAAAAGATTTACAATTATTATTATTAGCACCGCGTCTTACTACCCGTTCGGGTTATACGCACTAACGCTAATGTGTAATGGTAGGGTGATTGTGAGATGAAATGAAGGACCTACAGTTTAACGTGGAATCCGAACCACAGTGGTGGCCTGGATTTACAATTATTGGTCATGTACATTTTAATTAAGTAAAGTAGTTTATGTGTCATTTAAACCATGGTATATCAGATAGAGAGAGAGTAAGAAAGAGAAGTTTGAATGAAATTGATAATTTCCCACTGTCACGTAAACAATTCTGCTACATTTTCTATCAATTCTACCTTTATAATTTCTATAGTATTAATTTAATTTTAATTTGGATAGCCTGTACAAAGAGTAAGATACTGTGCATAGTAACAAATCGACATAATTAATCTCCCTCGTCTAAAAATATTATAGTAGGCTTACATGTAGTTAATATTTATTTATTTGATCATGTTTTCTTTCAAATACTCAAGATATGATTAAATATAATTCAAATTTCCTTTAGGCAAGATATAAGAATTTGAGTTATGGGAATACATACATTCCAGATAAACTACTAGACATTACTTATAACAAAACAAAGAAGCATGCTTGATAACAAAATTAAATGTTAATAACAGGGATGTTGACTCACCCATCTTCATAACAAAAACAAAAAAAGCTATTGTAATTAGTTTAGATAAATACACTCTGTTTACATTGAAAGATATCAATCTCAACTTGATAAATTACAACAGGGGTCGGCAAACCTTTTTTGCAAGCAAGAGCAAAAAAGAGGCAAACTCGGGGAAATTTATGTAGGTAGGCCTACTTAAATAACAAGCAAGAAACCAAGTTTTCACAAATTTACTTAACAAAATGGGACAATGATGATAGCTATACTACAGTTGTTTGAAATACAACTCTACCAATGAAAAGAATGGAATTACATTTTTTGAGATTAAATTTCACCAAATTGAGGTTCAAAAAGTATAGTAAAAATCGATTACAAATGTTCATTTGTTAATTATGACCTGTATTGAGATTTAACACATTTCATCTTTGAAAATGTTTTTTCACACAGGTGTTGCCAAATACTAAAACCCCAAGCATGTGACCTAATTGACCATATTTATCACTCAAAAGACATTTATAGAATTCTGTACGATTCTTCTCTTGAAATTTGCCTTTTAGCATGTAATCACACTACAGATTAATCATCTCCAATTGAAGGTTGAGAGGAGCCTCTCAACTGTGCAGTCAAATGGATTTTGAAATATGGAAATATCTTCTGCACTTGTATTAATATCTATGTGATGATGAAATGCTGCTAGGATTTGCGGGCCATAGTTTACCGACCCCTGGATTAAATATGGATTAGCTTATAAGATGAGGCAGTAGTGTAAACCAGGCACGTCAAACTTGCAGACCTCCATGATTCTGTGCAGCCCACAGACCTTTTTATGAACCAACAACATGCAATGCTGTTGGATTTATCTTATTAAAAACATTGAAAGTACACCATTTAGCGTGCGGCAGAAGAGAGCACAAGTATTTTTAGAGTTTTTATAAAATTGAAATTTCTTGGCCAAAATAAATCATATATTTCTCCAGTAGCAACATAGAGATTAGTTTTATGCACATGCCAATATCCACAGAGCTTGAATATCTGTCAAGGGGGTCCTGTAATTTTGTCAAAATTTTTAAATAAAGAGAAAAAGTTTTGACATAATTCCAGGACAACCTTGACAGATATTCAAGACCTGTTGATATTGGCATGTGCAGAAAACTAGTCTCTATGTTGCTACTGGGGAAACATTTTATTTATTATGGCCAAGAAATTTCAATTCTATAAAAACTGTAAAAATACTCTCGCTCCCTTCGGCCGCACCTTAATATTATCCATATATATGTATATGTAAAAGAACTGCTAACAGAAGAAAAAGAATAAATCTTGTCGGGAATTAGAATAGGAGAACTTATCAACACACTTAATTTTGCTGATGTTGTTGTTTATTATTATTATTAGCACCGCGTCTTACTACCCGTTCGGGTTATATGCACTACGCTAATGTGTAATGGAAGGGTGATTGTAAGATGAAATGAAGGACCTACAGTTAAACGTGGAATCTGAACCACGGTGGAGGCCTGGAATTCCACACATTCACAAGATGTCTTGTTAGAGGTGAAGGAAGGGTTTGTAAATCAGATAAATCTGTGCCGGGACCGAGGATTGAACCCCAGCCGCCAGCACAGAAGTCTGACACCTTACCCCTAGACCACCAGGTCACCAAGAAAACAATCAAATAGAATATAGAACTAGAAGAAATAAAGCTACATCAGGTAATGGTATTACAGAAGCAAGAAAGATATAATAGAATAGAGCAGGTGAAGAAAGCTTTTCATAACAAGTCATTACTAACCTTGACTCGCATAAATTTGTAAACCAGGAACAGGTTCCTTAAGACATATTTATGTTTGTGGTGTTGTGCTTTATTGATGTGTAACATGGGACCATTGGTGCAAATGAAAGAAAATTATTAGAAGCGTTTGAAATGTTGTGCTACTGAGGAATGTTGAAAATATCATGAATGGAGATAATAGTATAAGATACAACGTGCTAAAAAAGCAAATAAGAAAGGATGCTTGGAAAGGTATAGAGCAAAGAATAGTTAATAATATTGGCCATTTCCTGGAAACCAAGAGTGGAATATACATGGATCAGATGGTAAACGTGTTAATAGAGAAGATACAAAGATGTAATAAATTTGGCCCAGGATAGACAAATAGAGCTATAACAAACCAATCGCAAGATTGATGACCTAATAATAAATATTATGACATGTGGAAACTGGCCATTATTTGGGAAAAGCTAGCAAATTTCTATACTTTTTATTCACCAGCAATAGATTACTTAAGGGTTTTGTTGGTAGGGGGGGTTCAGTATTTTATTATGAGAGGGAGAGGGTGGTTAGAAAAAAAAAATATATAATATATATCCAGAAAATAAACATATTATTTACAAAATTCCACTTATATTTCATTTAACTATGCATTACACCTAATTTTATTGAAATCAAACTAAGCTTATTCTAAAATTTCATATCACTTGCTTTATTATAAATGTCTAAAAATATTAAACTATTAAAATAATCTAATACTCAAACTGTAAAAAATTAAGATATAGGTGGAGAAGCTTATGATCCCGTACATGGGGGAAGGGGGAGTCAAAAATCTTTTTTTTTTAAAGTCCTACATAATTTAGGGACAGCCCCTAATTGTGTGAAGTGTTTATTTTCTTATGAAAAGGAACAAACACACTAGAGATTACAGCTTACCACACACATTTGCCATCAATTGTGAAATTGATGCCATGAAAAAGTTTATTTAGTCCAATACTAATTATTATTGCTACAAATAAAACAAATGACTAGAAAATAATAATAAAAGGTTTTATAAATATCCCATAAGAGGGGGGAAAGGGAGGTTATCTAACAAGAGGGCATCTGCTGGAAAAAAAAATTGGGAATCACTGCTTTAGAGTAGTATGTATACAAGACTCAAATTTCACTTTTCATAAAATGACTAGTGTGACGTAGGCCTAATATCTTTGCAAAAAAATCATTTGACCTTGATGGTGAAATAGATGCATTTGCTACAGAGTCCATTGTTTTATGGAGGAATGTGGAGATGAGAGATGTGTGATCAAATTAATACATGCACACCGGCATGAAATTACACAGTGAACTCTCATATACCGGCCAAATTTATGATATTTTGAATTTTTGCTCTGAGAATACTTTTTTACATATTTTGTGTGTTTATTAGAGTCATTTATGATCTTTCAGATTTTGCATGAACTTTATTTTGTTTTGTAGAAGAATAATTTTAAAAAAAACACTTTGTGTGGTAGTTTTTGTACATAATTTTTTTTTTCATATTTATTATACAAAAAATGTTTAAAAAATTGTTACAAAGTCTAGAAAAAATTATCATAAATTAATTACAAATTACATTTAAAAAATTACATTTAGGCTTAACAATAATTCTATGTTGAAATTGTCAAGCAAAGTTTGCTTTTGAGGAAGCCATTTTGATATATACCTTAGATGGGAGGAGAATGTTGATGTAGTGTTCAGAAAAATAAGATTATTTACTTATACTATGAGAAGTGCTGCCACCTAGTAGTTCTTTACCAACTAAGAGTCTCAGGAATCATTTATAAAACATTATATCCAAGAGTATCTCAGGTCATTGCTTTGTTGTAAAGATTTAAAAGAGGACCGGAGTGTAACTTGGGCATGGTAACACTAGATACTTACGCTAGCCCGAGCATAGTCCGGGTGCGGTGTTTAATGTGTTAATGTAGTTTGTTCTTCAGTTCACCTTTTCTTCTACACATAGTTACACTATATAAATAAATTCTAAATGTATCAAGTTCACACATATTTTAGTATTTTTTTAGATGTGTTATTTTGAGAACTTTTTGCATTTTCCTAGTCATCTCAGTCCTGCTGTGTATTTCAATTCAACAACAAACTGTTGTCATAGTAAAAGGTGCAAATATAAAAATGCATTATAAACATAAAATATGTCATTTCATTCATTGAATTCAGAATGTGGAATGAGATTAGAATTTTAATATTTATAGTATGTAATATAAATTTGTATTTAGTAAAGTTAAAACAAGCATTTTCTTCTCTAATTTGCTATTTGTTAATTAGAGATGCATTTATAAAAATTAATAACAGTAATGATTAAAGTGTCCAACACCTTCGCTCAGTCGATAGTGTGTCTGACTACTGAGCTGAGGGTTCCAGGTTTGATCCTCAACATGACCAAACAATTTATCATTGAAGTTGATTTATCATAATGATGAATTAATGGCAGGGAATGGTGTTGTGTCTGTTCTAAATTAAAGTTAATTTGTAAAACATGTGCTGATATACTCAGTCAGTTCAGAAAATGCAATTTAAATAAAATAAATTTTAAAGTAGAGATGGGTTTAATGCAAATCTTGAACCTCTAAAAATGTACAATTTTAGTTAAAGTGAAAATATTTCAAGTTGATTTTTTTAAAGTTGTTCAATGCTTGATTCCAGTGACAAATAGCAGTTTGTCAATTTTTTTTCATGAGTAACATAGAAAACACTATTTTCATTAAAATCTTTATAATTTTTTTTTTTTTTTTAGTCTCCAAACCACACAAGTCTATATAATTAATTTTACCAATTGCTTAAAATTGTTATATCAAGTCAAGGTCTTCATAATTATTTTATTCGAGATACTGTTTTGAGATCCATACGAATCTCGAATACCATAGGATTTGAGCATCCCATCTCTAAATAAAAGTAATTATTCAACTAGCTAATGATGAAATTTAAACTGGTGACCCTGAGAAGAGTTTGGATATCACAGGGATTTTAGAAACCATTTCATATATTCTAAAATAAATTATACATATTTGAAAATAATAAAACTTTATGCAGTCTCACTTTTGTTATAAATATTATTTTTCAACCATAAAGCAAACATGTTTTCAGTGACAAGTTAGACAGTGTATTATAATTAATACCATAATTGAAAGGTAAAAAATTATATTTGGTTAATTGTTTGTATGTAAACTTACGAAAATAACTTGTTGACATTATTTAGTTCTTGACTATGATGAGACATATTTAGTAGTTGTTTTGTTTCTAGCCTCTTGTGTTGTTGCGCATGCGCGTTGTTGTTTTTTTTTAGTTTCAGTTGCGTTTAACAGACTTGTGATTGATTTCGGTAGTTATTAGACAAAAGTCAATCAGTGGTGTATTCTCTTTTAATGGCTGATGAAATGAATAACGGTACGATGAAGCGGTAAAAGCTGGTATGCTTGTATTTCAACAGTAATAATTCAACATGACTATTGCAGTGATTTTACATGAAAAAAAAATGTCTAAAATTTACAACTAGTCTAAATATTGTTAATTTGTAAACTAACAAAAATAACTATTTATGGCCTTATTGCAATGATTTTACATGAAAATAAACTAATCTAAATATAAACACGTTAATGTTACACAAATATGACTTTTATTTCTTGTTTTGATTATCTTTAGAATATAAACACTATGTCAATAGATAAAAAATATTGCAATGAGTTAATGAAAATATCCAATGTACTATGAATAAATCATAAAAAAAAATCATATAAACACAAAAACAAATCTATAATAACTTTAAATTCACATCAGTCATTTACAATCATCCTTTTAAAAAACCAAGTAATCTTTAAATAATGATAAATTTTATGTATTTTTTAGAAATGGGTCAGAACCTTTTTTCCAAATCAAAACATTGATTCAAAATCTATATACAAGTCCAAATATTTAAAAATTTACAATTTTATTGAAAATTAAATAAAACAAAATAAAACTACTTTTGTTTGGAAAATTAGCATCACCCACAAAATAGATTTCTCTATGAAGGTTTGGCAATACCCAATTTATTTAGTTTTTCATTGTGTCTCACTTTCTATTTAGGTTATAAGCAGATACTGATAAGGATTAATAGTTGAAACATTTAAAAAAATAGCATTATTTGAATGAATTATATGTATACAATTTAGTATGTTTTTTATTAATTTATTTATTTCCTAGTAACACTTAATGATTGTATAAAATATTTTGATTTCAAACCTTAAGATTTGAGATTGGGGTTTTTACTTGACAATTCTCAAAAGTGTACTATCTAAAATAGATATTATAGGGCTTAAGCAAGCGATTTAAAAGTCCCATCTCTAAAAATATATTTCCACATATACATAATTTTTTTTCAAGGTCACCACCTATGTTGGCGATTCACACAACTATATAATGGTTATAGAATAGTTGTGCTTGGCATGTAAATACCATTAAAACACGTTTTTCCTAACAAACATAAATTATAATCTTAGTTTTTTAACTTGATCACAAGTCCAATTTTATCCTTGATGAGCCACAGTGCACAGTATAATTTAGACTAAAAATAAAAATGCTTCCAAACTACCCTTTGTTGGCTATACTCGTCTAACAATAATTGTTCCAGTATTAATAAATATCTCCCTAAACATAATAAAATTTAAAAGTTAACATAAAAAAGGATGAGAAATCATGTGGAGTGGGAGGGGAGCTACGAACAACCTCGGTGCACTTGTTTAAAATCGAGATATTGGCTAAATCAGAAAGTATTCCTGTAACTATTATACTAAATATCAAAGCTGAAAGAACATCAAGTCACTTTCTCTCAGTTAACTGTTGCCAAATCTAATGGCAACATCAGTTGTGATGAGGTGGAGGGGTAATTTCTCTATTATTGAAAAATACAGCATGGGGATAAATGACAAGCAAATAAATTTTCTAACAGACCCAGGGTGAGAGCCTATTCTAGAAACAATTACTTTTGCCACAATCATGAAATTACTTATTTCAGGATGAACATTTTATTAGATTTTCATCAACTCCTACATATGCCTTGTGTAAAAAACTTTACTTTACTCATAATAAATAAACAAACATTATGGAATATAATACAATACACATTTAGGCTACGATCATGTATTTGCAAGCTGGTTGCCACTATAAAAAGACTACAACCAGGACATCAGCACACAAATCCTTGTTATATACTAAGGTGGCCACACTCTAGACTTGATCACAAACATGAGTGGCTTTGGGTCTCCTATATAAATAACATCGCTTGGCTTTCTGACGACCAAATTGCAAGTATTGCTGAAGCCTTAGGCTTAACATTAAATGTAAGCTATTAACACATTATTTGTAAAAATAATGAATAATTGTTATAATTCTACATATATTTGTGGTAAAAAAAATGCTTGCATGAAAATTAAGAATTTTATCAGTAATACCTTTTCTCTTTAACGCAGTTCACACAAGATGCCAATAAAACAAACATATTCATTAGTTAATATTTTTCTAGTAATCAATATGAACATGAAAACCAAGATGTATAATTTCATGACTGTGCTGAGGTTAGAAGAAGCAAATGGCAACATTGACAATCCAGCATTGCTTAATTATTATTATTATTAGCATCGCGTCTTACTACCCGTTCAGGTTATACGGACTTACGCTAATGTGTAATGGTAGGGTGATTGTGAGATGAAATGAAGGACCTACAGTTTAACGTGGAATCCGAACCACGGTGGTGGCCTGGCATTCCACATTGCTTAATGAGTCATATATTTGAGGGATGATTTTTTTAGCACAAAGTCTCACTCACTCACTCACTGTTCAGATTACACAGATATGTAGTAATTACTTTATTGTGTTATGGATGAGGAAGGTTGGATTTAGAAAAAATGCACCAGTATTTGCATGGAAGGAGAGTGAAAAACCATTTAAGGAAAACCACCCTTTCGACCGAGATTTGAACTCCCATTTCTCCGTCCCCAGCAGTCCAGTCTATTGTGAGTAAGTATCTACTTATCAAATTACAAATTCCATAAAAAATTAATCATTTTCAAATAATTTAGAAAAAATTTATTGTGTGCTAATTTACTGACACCTCTTCTTGTCCACCATTAACCCTTTCAGTGTCAGGTATTTTGTGAATTTAGTGTTAATATATCACATTTTTTATTAGTTCAGGGATCAAATAATATCAAGGTTTTTTTCATTTTTGAATCTTTATATTAAACTCAATTAAAACTAATTTAACTTAATTATAATTATGAATCCTCCCAGAAATTTCTGGACAGTATATATATTATAATCCAAAAACTCCCGGAGAAATGAACAAAAACTTTTTTTTTTAATTTTCTATTAGTAAAATATAATATCTTGTGTTCCTATTTGTGTGATTTTATCAAAATATTACTGCATAAATAGATAATCAACTTATATAATTATCCGGTAAGTTCTGGAGAGATTTATAAAAGATTTTTTCCAGTTTTGTTTTTTGTATTCAGCCCACACTTCCTGGATAAATCTATATAACACTTATTATTCATGTAATTATAAAAAACCAATCTATACTAATATTATAAAGAGGAAAGCTTTGATTTTTTGTTTGTAATGGATAAACTAAAAAACTACTGGACCTATTTTAAAAATTCTTTCACCAATATAAAGCTACATTATCAGCGAGTAACATAGGCTATATTTTATTTTGAAAATTTAATTTATTCCTCATAAAAATGTTGATAGTATAATATATAGTCATTGGTAAAAAAAGTTGTTGAAGGGAAAGTGGGGTTGGTGAAGGGGGTGGTGGGTAGGGGTGAGGAAAGAGAAATAGATGTAGTGACGAGGAACACACAAAAAAAAAATTAAAATATAATTTGGGAAAACGAGGGGAGTAAATGAAAGTGGAGGAAGCTGAAAAATTAATTTGATTTTAACAATTTGTTTGATTGGTATATACACAATTCCTTTCGCGCCTAGAGCAAACAAAATTATAGAGGAATGAGAAAAAAATAGGAGGAAGGATAAAAAGAGGGAGGGGGCTATACAGTGATGGTAGGACTGTATTTTTTTAAAAAAGTAAAAAAGTTTTGTTTTTATATTGACATGATGGATGATTTGAAGCTTTGTTTTACATGATCTTTACAATATTGTTTTTTTATGGGGAAGGGGGCTAGTTTTAGTTTAAAAACTATAAAATATTAGGTTTCAATAATAACAACATAATTTAACAATAACCAAAAATAACCATTTTCACTAAAAGACTTCAAGATAAAAAAAATTCAAATGGTTTCACAAACTAAAAAAACTTTTTGTGTTATAGACCTCAAAGCATGGGGCAACACAAAGTCCTACATCACGGTCTGGACAGTAGTATCGGCTTTCCCTCTTAATCTTCTTTCCTTTACCATCTCTTTGACCAGTGATTACTGCACATTGTCTGGTTGCATTGACCTTTTCATTTGATGGTATATAGGCAGGGAAGTGACTTGATGTTAAACAAAATGGATTTGGTGTTGTTCCAGGACGTCCTCGCCTTATGATGAGAAATAAGATGAGTGATACTTTTCAATCATCTTTTCAACTATCAATATTCTACAGACAAATCTGCCATAGTTGTAACTACAAATTTCTACTTTCAGAAGACTATGGTCTCCCAGAAAAATTTATAAGCTATACTACTGTGAAATAAAGCATTTTAGTTACAATTTTATTATGTTTTGCGTTAAGAAAATTTTCTTAGTGTAAAATCAAATAGCCCAAGAATGTTGTGAATGTTATATAGAGTAATGTTTTATTTTAAATTAAATTTTGTATTAAAAGTTATAAGTTGGCTATTACTGCTTATTAATGTTTTATTTTATTTTTACAACAGATAGTTGAGAGTGAAACACTGCCAGATCATATCAGTGATAAAAAAAAACTCTTAGCTTTCATTCGGTCAACACATTGAAATAGGTACTAAAACAAGATAATGCTTAAGTTGTACTTAAGAGCACATAAGGCTATGTAGATACTATAGAACATTTGCTATAACACAACAGCACCTCAAGCCAAGCACTGTAACATGTTCAATAGTGTGTATGGGATCCGTAACACCAAATAGTAAATAAATCCGCTCCTAGCTTGGTTTGAAAGTTGCTCCTTCCAAAGGCGGTCTCATTCAGAAACATCAAAAGAATGCTCGTGTTGGGGCTCAGCTCAAAGGCACCTGTAACAGCGCTCTGAGCGATAGCGCCAACACATTATCTTACTTTTGTTCTAGCCTGCCAGCCAGCCAGTTGTATCCATAATTTTGTAAGAGTGCTTTCCTTTTGTTAATTTCTATACATAGTATCATGGATTGGTCAGAGGAAGAAGCGTTAAGACTTAATTAAGCCTACAAGAAGAGGCTATTTTTGTGAGATTTAAAATAAAGACATCATTAACCCAAGGTAAAACATTAACGACGCATGGATAGAGTTGTCCACTGAAATTAATAAGAATCCTGATGAGTGTAAGAAGAAATGTGTGGTGTGCCTTCCCACTTCTGACCCGCCGGTTTTGTTACCGAAGTGTGTTAAGGCTCAGAGCTTGGCTCAAGGCTAGAAATAATTATAAAAGGGGGGAATATCAAAACAAGATTTAATTTTAAGTAAGAGTCTTTTTTTATGTTAAATTTAAGTTACATAAAAATAGAAGAATTAATATTAAAATGTTACCCTCACAGTATTTGGAAGAAAGCAAACACTTGTATAGCTAATTGTACAGAACCACAAAGCTTAGGAGATTGAAATGATCTTTTGGGTTAGGGGGCCTATGGATATTGCTGTATCAAGTATCACATTTGTAAATTGAAAAAATTCAAACTAAGCACGATGTTATTCTCATGTCAAGGTGTAAGTTTAAATCTGTGAATATGATACTAAAAGTATTTATCTAATTGCACAGTTTACAAATAATATTTATCAAATACCTAGCTATGAATACTATTTCACAAGTTTATCTGTTCAATCTTTCGATCAAATTAACAGATAAACTAGCTAAAAGAAGAAGAAAGAACTCAATGGTCTCAACACACAATACATGTGAAACGACATTAAGATTCAGTTTTTCAATGTCTCTTTCTTAAGGTTAAGTAATAATCAATATAGGTATTTTTTATTTCACAATGTTAGGTTATCACCAACATTCACGTAAAAAGGCTCGAGTTATGTGAGCTTTATCTTCCAGTTAGCAAACACAATGTCAGGATCACGATCAGCTTAACGTTCACTTAACAAAGAAACACAATGAGTGATCAGGATTTATGTAAAAACTCAAGCAAGACACAAAAAATAAATTTGGACCATTTGAAAACCAATTGTTCACTAGAATGGAATCCAAACATTTAGAGTTGATTAGGCTTCAGATACATGAAATAAACTTCCTGGATGTACAAAATAAAGTGTAATAAGAGGCTACAGCATTTTAGTGTTCACAAGACAAACAACAAACTATATCAAAGACATCTAAATTTCATAAACAAGCAAATTAAATACTAGAAAGCCATGATGATGTTTCTGTTGCTTACAACACAGTTGGCTTGCTACAACATGTGGTAGCCAACCTTTCGATTAACATTCACATCACATGAAAGTTCTCCCCTAAAAAAGATTTAAATGTTAAGATAATTTCTTTCATTTAAAACATGAAGAGAACCTTTAGGTATCTAAGTTACATGAACGTTAAATAATTGATCGTAGTCCCGACATAAAGTCCATATGAGTATTAAAACATTCCATTAAGTAATATTGTTTTCGATGCAAAGTTGGTATTAAAGTGAGGTTATATTTTGTTTCATCTTAAGACAATGTAATGTATATTTATAACCTAATATAATTTTATTCCAAAAAAATGTTAATAAAAAGCGTAATAAATATTAGTAAATATGAGATAGCCTAACTTTAAATAGAAGGCCTACATTAAAAATTGCACCAAAAATTAGGCCCTATGTTCTGCTTTAATTCATTCTCAGGAAAACTCCATATAATTATGTTGTAATAGCTGGCTATACACCTTTATCAAATTAACCCAATCAAAAGCTTTATAACAAGTTTAGTACTTAGAGAAGAAACACATTAAGAACTAAAGTCACCTGCACATAGCTTGAAGCATACAAGATGGTATTGGTATTGTAAAAGACAGCATGAAGTCATACGGAAAGTTAGACTTTACAAACCATTAAAATTATGAGAGCTTTAAAGTGACATTTTAAGATTGGTGTTGAGTAAACACCAAATTATTAACAGATGTTATTAAAAGTGATTAGAAAAAATTGTCAATAAGATATAGGCCTAGATAATATTCCCTGTAAACTATTTATTTCAAAGGTGACAAAATTGACGCTAGGCCAGTCTATAAGAAATGTTACAGCTGCAAAAAAAACACAACTAAGGAATTTTTATAATAAAGGAAATTGAGAAAAAAAACTAAAGAAAAAGGAAAAATAAACTACTAAGAATAAATTTGATGAAGAAAGCCCACCTAGGGAAAGAGGGAAAATGTGGGAAGAATCCAATGCACAAAGATGACAGCTTCCTTTCTTCTGTCTTCTAATAGTTGTGCATTGAATTCTTCCCAAATTTTTCCTCTTTCCCTAGGTGGGCTTTCTTCATAAAATTTATTCTTAGTAGTTTAATTTTTCCTTTTTCTTTAGTTTTATCAATTTCCTTTATTATAAAATTATCTAGCCTTTGGGCCACCTCATTTTGAAACAACTAAGGAATTAGGAGGTTGCAATCCCATCGTATAATGGTTTCTGATTAAGTTCAAGTGAAAACTCTAGTTTGAAGCAGTGTTTTCAGTTATGCTAAGGCTGTATCCAATAGTCTACTTATGCGGTGTCGCCTTGAATCGTGCCCTTGATAGCTGCTTTGGCAATAATGTGAACAAGTGTAGATCTGTACAAATAGTCGTGAACAATACCTATAAGTCATTCACGAGCTAAGTTTACCTGGATGACAGCTCAAAATGTTACTAGAAGTAATCCCTAAAATAGCACTACGCCAACAGCTGACATCTATCACTTTGGATGAGTGTAATGAAAACAGATGGTAATATATTAATGTGATAGTTAACCATAGTAATTTAGGCGAATATTATTTATATATTTATTTGAGGTCGGACACAAAGTTTATTTATAGTTTTATTCCCCTAAAAAAAAATATTAACTCCACTTTCACAAAAACTTCTAACGAACATAGCTTAAAAATGGTGACTGAGGAATCTAAACCATATGATTGAACATAACAGTAAACAAGTTTTTTACAATGATTCAGACACGCAGTTGATGAAAATATTTTATTCAGTTAAATATTTCAAAATACAATAAAATAATCATAAAATCATTTATTGTATGTAAAAAAATAACAACAATTTTCTCTTTTCCAAGGAAATGCGATGACTGTATTAAAATATATTGATGTGTGCACTATATTACACAAAATTAATAACATTCCAAAACGAAAAATAAGTACTTTTAATTATGTTTAAAATATTGTTTTGAGTTGGATAAAAATAAATTATTTAAAAAATGAAATAGTAAGAGAAAACTTAAGTTTACGTTATTTTAAATGTAATATATAACAGGTAATTAAAGATCTTCACAATTATAATAAAACTGTGATCTTTAACAAGTGTCGGCAACCCAAAACCTAAACATATGATTTTCGAAACTGTCATCCAGGTAAAAACCTATCGTGAATGGAATATATACAGTCTTCTCAAGGTCTTGGTCACTATGAATAATAAGACTACCTGCCATGCGCTGTTCTCACAATGTCGGTTGTGGTATTTGACTGGCAATTGTTTTAGTATTATCGTGTCATCTGTTAGAGCACTGACTTACATTTTCCCCATTTTAAATAAGGTTGTTGCCGTTCGAATATTTTGATGCAGTCTTCGCTATGAACAGCACGAGACGTGTAAAGTCATCAAGACTGTATCAAGTCTAGAACTCAAGGGTCCGACTAGGGAGCCTTGGACTATTCAGATACAGCCTAAGTGAAAACTTAGGTGGGTTGTTTTGTTTTAGTGTTAGAAAACAATGTCATTGAATGGTAGATATCAATGTTCTAATTAATTAAATACAGGCATATGTTAATTTGACACCTGTAAGGTTTGTTAGTTCCAAACTCTTAAATTACATTATGGAGTTGGACACATCTCAGTTTATTTTGGGGAAGTGCATGTTGAAGGTGAGATGCTTTAATTTTTATGTCATATAACAATAAATGTTATATTTTTTAACAATCTATAAACACAACAAAAGAAAATTTCTACTAGTAAAATTAATATTGTAAAATAATTAGGCCTACCATATTGTTTAATATTTTTAAGAACTCAATTCACAGAAGAATGTTAATATGGAACGTAAATATTGAAAAGAATGTCACAATATGGCACCAAAAGTATTTTAAAACCCAATGATTAAAATGTTTATATTATTATAAACAAAACCTAATCTTTCATGCCTCTAGGTCTACAATATATTTTTAATTAAAATTCATGATTTAAAAATATTATTGCACTATATTCACAAACACACTCACAGATTACTATTTTTAGTCCTACAGATTATAATTTTCTAGGCTTTCTTGATCATTCAATTCCTTCGCACATTTTTTTTAAATAGTCATTGAAATTTTTATTCATTCACGCATTAAATGTTGGGTTAAGCTTGTTTTGGATGGTTTTAGTTAGTATCTAAATACACTTAAATATTGGGCACCAAAAAAAAATATCATGCGACAAAATATTTTTGACGAAATTGAGATAGCTTTACCAATTTTGATGTGAAATTGTTAAGTCTACTAAAGGTTGCTTCATTAAAAGATATAAAAATGATTTTTAACCAAATTAATAAAATAATACTTACAGTTCACATACAAGATTTAGGCGTGTTACCAGTACTTAAAAAAAGAAATTGTTGTACTTGTAAACAGTTAGTGTTTATTAGTAAATACATTAAATCACTATTGGGTTATAATCTAGCATTTGTAGACAACTTTAATTAGTGTGTATTTCTATATATTTTTAATTACATAGAATTATTTTACAATATTAATTTTGTTATCTTTGTAAATTGAATTGTTGTTGTGTATAGAAGATAAAAAATAATGCTTCTGTTGTTATGTATGGAAGCTAACAAAACATTAATTTTATCATTATATGATATAGGAATGAATTAAAGAAACTTACCCTCAATGCACACTATTCTTCATTTTTTAGTCTTGAACATTGTAATCATAAGGTAGAACTAAAGCTTAAAACACACAAAAGTAATTAATTCTGCTAGACTAGAGACATTGGCTGGCCTCCTTTCAACAAACTAACAATAGTGAGGTACATTTTTTCCTCCGCTTCTTCTGTAGGTGATTTCCCATCCATGTTTTTGATATTCAAACGTGGTCCAAATTTGAGAACTAGTTCAACAAGTCGAGCATTTCCAGTAAAACAGCAGTAATGAAGTGCAGTGTTCCCCGAGTGTCTACTAAGTCGATATCACAATTCCCGATTGAAGCAGCAATCTAACAACTTGTAAACGTTGGTTTTGGCAGGCTAGATGCAATGGTGTGGCGCCCTTTGTCCTGGTTGTCACATTCGGGTGTGCATTTGCATCCAAAAGGATTCTAACCATTTCCGTGCGACCATGCATTGTGGCTACATGCAAAGGGGTGAAACCTTCGGGATTACACACATTTACATTCAACACAGAATTTTCACAGCATTTCCAGTCTCAATTTCTCTGTCAGGTTCATCGTTGTCTTCAGTATTTGGAATACACTTTTCACACATACATAACGGATGACATAAAGATTTAATATCAGAAGAGTAATTGATTTTCCCATCCCTATTCAAAGATGAATTAGGTCCATCTAAACCAAGATAGTAACATGCTAATCTAGTATCACCAAATGATATAGCTCTTAAGAGCTTATCCACTTTTTTGATCTGATCAGTTGACCGAGGATGAACACCTAAACACTCTTTAACAGAACTCGACGAACTACTTGTGGAAAGACCGTCCTTATTTGTATTATCAGAAAAATCTAATGGCAATTTACTGGCTGCTGCGATTTCTACATTTTGGTTCATATGCTCAATTTCAACATTTTGATGTGATGAATTAAGAGACAGTTGATTAAGAGGAACTTGATTGATTTTCATTGCATTCAACAAAAGTTTTGAAACATGAAGACTGTGGGCCAAGTCCATCGGTGTTAGTTTCCTTTTGTTTTCTATGGTAGGGCTTGCCCCATATTCCAACAAGATCTGAACAATTCCTGAGTAGCCCCAGCGTGCTGCATGATGAAGAGGCATATCCCCATGACTATTTGAAACATTAGTGTTAAGTCGCAAACCAAGATGTTCTGCAAAATATAACAATGCCTTCACACATCCTTCATGACCATTGTTGGATGATAAATGAAGAGGAGTGTTTCCATCGCTATCGGGTAAATCTAGTTTGGCCTCAGAGTGAATTAAAAGGAGCAGAGCATTTTGATGACCTTTTGCTGCAGCATAGTGAAGTGGTGTTGACCCACTATAATCAGAAGCATTAACATTAGAGCCACAGTTAATAAGAAAGTCCACGATAATTGGGCGTCCAAAAAGCGAAGCAACATGGAGTGCAGTAAACCCTCTATCATCACAGGAATGTACTGTAGGACTGGTATCACAGAGACTCTTCGAAAATAAACCTTCACATATATCACAAGAACAAAGTGGGTGACACAGGTTTGTTACTAGTTCTTCTTTCTTCTTCATAAACACAGAATCAGTTTTAATTTTCCCACTATTAATGGAAATTAAGCTAGGCCTGCTATCTAGGATTTTTTCAACTTCTTCAATATTCCCTAGTTTCACTTGCTCAAAGAAATAATCAATACAAGAAGACTTAGAGTCATTGTTTTCTCTCTTGATTCTATTGTCCCTGAGCATTTCTTGACCATCATTAAACTGTTGACACTCATAAGCAAACTGAGCTTCTGGAGCCGATGGTCCTAGGAGGATTCCTGACTTGATATGTTCAATAGCAGCTTCAAGGGAGGTTATTAAAAAATTATACTCATTATTTTCACAACCTGTGCATTCCGAGAAGTGAAATTGTTTCATAAAAGTCAAGTGAGCTATCCAGTTAGGAAGGCCAGATTTTATAACTAGAAAAATTATCATAGGAAGGAGATCATCTGCAGCTATTACATTCCCTCCAGATGATTCGGTAATATTTGAAGTAGTTTTCTTTGAGATAGAAGCCACCATCCTCCTTAAACAACCTATCTTACCAAGAGCTGTACTGTATCCATCTACCCGTGCTAGTTCTTGTCTTGCTTGGGGAACGGTGTCATACAAATCTGAACGTACATCCAAGTCCCTAAGTTGAATATCTGACAAATTGCGTATGATTTTATTCAAAAATGCATCTTCATATGCTGTGCAAGTTGTAATACCTTTAATAATTTTCTTATATATACCATGATGTATATAAGTTTCAACAGAAAGTTTCACATTTTCGAGAAGATGTCTGTCAAAACTAGTTTTTTCTTTAAGTCGAGAATCTCTTAACACAGCCTGTAGGCATTGACTATATAAACCGCCAACAAGATCTTTCTGAACCTGGAGGGGTTCAAACTCAAAATTGTTTGACAGAAAAGATTTAATATTTTCATCCAACTTTTCAAGTACTTCTTTGCCTGTACTTTCTGTCCACAAAAGGTCAATACAATCGCGAAGAGTTTGAATTGTAATCATCTGCTTGCTCTCACACAAACCAGAATTCAAATCTGATCTACGAATCAAAGGAGTTTCAATGCAGAGAACCTTATACTTTAAAAAGTCTTCTGTATAGAAAGTTTCTTCAAATAATATGTGTGTGCTGTATGGACGTGAAATCTCACTTTGCTCTATTGTAACCAAACAGTTGACAATATGCACTTGTTTGTCATTAAGTGTTCTAAAATGACTTTCTGGAAGTTCATCACTGGGAATCAAAATATGACTAAAAAAATCTTCATGTGAGAGTGAATACTTCGGCATTGATCCTAAACGAGGAACACAAATAATCCATCCTTCTAATGTAGCTTTTTGAAAAAGTTCTGGATGATCTGTCTGCAAAACTTGAAAAAAAGAATTTTCGTTTAAGTCTTCGTCATAGTTAGACTCCATGGTTTGAAAACTTAGCAATCAATCATGAAATATAATCTCATTACAATTATTTACGTGCACAATTTATTTGTGTTAAAACAAAATAGATGGTATGGGTTACATAACATGTACAAACAGCCTTAAGGCACCGCCATGGATAAATAATCTCTTACATGGATAGCCAACCAGAGATGGATTAAAAGACCTTGAATAAAACACACTAAAAATACAATTTGAAATTACTAATATACAAAGACAAAATTACCTGGATTTGGCCTCTAGTGTGGGAGCCAAACTTGAGTGGGCTCATATTGATATGTATAATTATTTACTATTTCTCAACTACTCTCTTATTTATGACTACACTACAAATAATCCCCAAACAAATATGTGATTTTAATAAACAAAGACTACAATTTTGCGCCAAGATTTGGCGCTAAAACTGCCAAAAGAATTTAAGTTTAGAAAATTACCAATGGAAGACATAAAATTAAATCTAAGCAGCACCTACAATAATACCGCATGCTATTATTCTTAATTTGATATATAGAATAAATATGGACACTTAAATTACTGTACCAACGTGTTAGTTTTTATATAATAATTGAATATATAAATGCTATAACATGAAAAGAGGAAGAGAGTGCTATATTGCTAGAAGGATATTTTTAATGATTTTCCTCATTTGCTTGTATCGACCGTGGGCTAAAACTATGAAGAAGTTTGTAACTGAGAAATCTTTATTTATTTTTTTAAGGATAATTTAATTTTCTGAAATATCTACAAAACGTGACGCTGATTAAACATTGGTTTGAAAGTAGCCAATGAAGTCAGTCTATTGATATGTTTGCTCTTTGTCATAGCATAAGATTCAAACAATGCTCGAAAATACGTAAAGTAATTTCTATTTTAAAGTAGTATGTTTAGAATGAATAGAGGGCATAGAAAACACCAATTCACCAAAATTTCAAAAATAATAGAGGAATCAGCAAATATAAATTACTGACTGGAGTAAACAGAAATCCTAACACCTCAGGGAAGAAAAAATGTTTAAAATGTGACAAATAAATTAATAAAAATAAGGCAAACTCAGAGAACAAATATTTATTTACAAATATGTTCACTGACTAGCATTTAAAAGATTTAGGTGGTATAATGATCAGAGCTCCTGGATACAGATCCAGAGATCCCGGGTTCAATCCTCGGCATTTCCAGATTTTTCTGTGAAGCATTGAGTGTGGAATGGGAAAAACTAATCCTCATGAGGACAATTAAGGAACTACTTGAAATTTTTTTTTAAAAGTGGCATCTACGGTCTAGAAAACAGGTGAACGGCCTAAGGGTTTGTTGTCTGACTATATGAAACCATCTATCCTCAAAAGTTGTCAATACGATTGCCAACAGATGGTGGCTACTCGGTCGGTGTGAGTGAGTTAACTTGTTTATATTATATATATATATATAATTAAGGACATAACATTGTTTAAAATGGTTTGTTCTCTTGTATTATACACTTTTTTTTTCATTTAATAAGTGAGAAGTGCATTATTTTGACAAATTTATTAAATTGATATATACTGTAAAAAAATATAATATATAGACAAAAGACGAAAGATAATATTCTAGGGACCCCCTGATATTTAGTTGAAAATAGATTTATAAATATAGTAGCTCTGTTGATTCAGTGACCTAGTAAACATATTTGTAATCAGAATTATTTTCCAAAGAATATAATAGAAAGAGTAATCTATTGAAAAAACTTATTTATTGACGATGCGGTTTACAAAAATGAAATAGTTTAGGGTTGTAATTGTATCTAGTAGTAGTCTTAGGAAGTAGATGTTGTCAGATGGTTCAAGTTGATTAAATAGTAAGATAATTCATATACCTACCCTGATTATGGTCCTCGTAAATTGGTCACTAATGTTTTATAAAAAAATATAACGATGAGTTGGCAATCCTTTACTACGTAGTAATGTTCGTAGTTTCGTCATCATTTTCAATACGTTTTGCGCCGGTATTATAACATTTTTACCAGGGCCATCTTAACATAAGGGGCAAACGAAGCAATTTTCTCAGGGGTGCTTGGTGGAAGTGATTTAATTTTTGAAATTTACCATTTTCTTAAAATCTCTCAAATACACTGACTGGATGGTATACTCACTCTTCAGTGAGTCAACAGGAAGATGGGAATTCTCCAAGATGAAATTAAAACAAATAAAGCTGACATCAAACCTCTGCCAACGCCTTTGTCAACAACACGGTGGTTTGCAGACATAATGCATTCAGAGCACAACGGTATTCTACCACACTTTTCTTTCAGCTGCAACAAAAATTGTCAATAACCCATGCGAGAAACTGGAAACACGAGCTGAGGCTGAAGGTTTGTGTGCTAACTTTGCTAAGTTGGAGACCGAAATATTATCCAAATTCTAGAACGATTTGACAAAGTGAGCAAGAGTCTTCACAGTATTACTACTAATTTGAATGAAGTAATGCTGATGTATAATTCACTAAAAAGTTATGTGGAAGGGCTCCTAGATAGATCCGACTACTATAAATGTGAAAAGTATGGACATGAAAGAAGAATAGTCAAGAGTATAAGACTGCAGGGTGATTAGGTCAATAGAGACAATGACAAGATTTTTGACTACAGGGAAGATATCAGGATAAACACAATTTGTTTACCATTGATAAATTGGTTGTGGAGTTTCATGCAGAATATCTACATATTCAAATTTCGACTTAAGATTTGGCTTTTCTCAGTAAATTATCTTTGATGCCACTCCACTATGATATTAGAGAATCAACCATAAAAGCTGTTGAAGTATATCCCGACAATGTTGATATTGAATACATTGAAGAGTATGTCCAATTCCACGAGTTACTCAAAGCACTAACTGGTACTGGATAAAGTCACCGGATTAATTTTTTTAACTATTCGAAACAAAGGCCTAATCGTTACCTATATGAATGTAGATACTCTCCTCCGGATTTTTTTTTTATACCTTCTATCAATGTAAGTTCTGAAAGATCTTACTCAGTTCTAAGAAGGGTGAAGAGCTACTTTAGAAACTCAACCAGTGAAGAGAAAATTTCGGGGATGGCTTCTTTTGATATACATGCTGAATGACTAAATTCCATTTAGTTTTACAATTTAATTCACAATACTTTACTGCGGTAAAATCACGGAAATTGAATTTGTAAATATAGACTGAGAATATTATAATATACAGATAGTGATTGGAATGACTAATGACTCTTGTTTGTTCTTGGGGCGATTTTTCTTTTAAATAAAATTTTAATTATTACTTATTTTAAAAAGTTATTTACATTTTTGTGATTATCATATGTTCTTCAAGGTAGAAGTAGTACATTTGGTTTTAATTCAATCATTTGAGATTCTTCATTGTTTTGGTAAGTAAACCCATAAATTTTAATTCATTATTAATATTTTTCACTTTACATAGTAGCATAAAGCAATAACTGTGACAAAATCTGGAAGGCATGAAATCTGTTTGGGATGCAAATGAATGTTGGTAACAAAGAAGGGGGAAGGGAGCATTTGCCCATGGGTGACTTAACATTAAGACAGCTCTGATTTTTTTACAATTTTATATAATTTGCAGACTGAAATCCACACATCCATCTTATATTAGAACCTTGGTTCCAACATATTCTTTTTCTCTTAGCGCCACCCAGCTTTTTTTTTGCAGCTCTCAAAAACCAGACCTGTAATTTGAATAATAATGTCAAACTAAAAGTAACGTAGAAATTTAAAAATCATGTGAAAAGTTAATAAAAAAAATAGTATAGAATGTCATAGTGAAATGTAGTCTGATGAATAAATAATATAATAGCTGGATTATTACCGCACAAGTCTATCAATAGTATTTAGTCTCGTAAACGTCAATGTGTCGAGTCTCAGCTGTTCGATTAATCATGTGTCAATAAAACATTACTTGCCTGGACATATGAGAAACAATAGATGATCATGTAGCGTGGTTCCTTGACTGATCGTTTCTTTAGTGCAATAAGTATAAATGAAGATTAAATCGATATTAAAATTATTATAATAAAATTTAAAGTCTAGTTCATACTAGTGCAGTGTTTACAGAGAGAAATAATGATTTACAATTAAATAAAGAGTATTATTAATATTTAGTCTCTCAATTTGCGCGCTAGGAGCAGTAAATGTTAACCTAGTAACAGTTTTACCGACCAAATTAATATTCTTACGAGCATAATACAAAAATAATCATACGTATATTTTAATTTCTTACATTATATAAATATATTGTTTTGGTGAGATGAATTAAAATTGGAAGTTATAAGAAATCAGAATGATTAGTTTTACCTTTTAAAAAACACGCATATTTAATATTGCAAGAGAGAGTAAAAGAAAAAGACACAAACCAACTTTTTTCAGCCTCATTAACACAACAATACAAAGCACAACCCAAAACAAAAACAATAGAACACAACAATCCGTACTAAACAAACACACTTACGTAGACGAGATAATAATATAAATAGTATAATTCAAAGGCATAATTTGAGTACTTAAATATGAAGTCGATATTCAACATCCACAGGTTTAGCAACAAGGTTGTTAGTTGGTAGAAAAGGGGAAGACCTTAACTGTTGGTTTAGGAGAGAGCCAGCGCAGTAAGAAATAGTGGGGCACGTCTGGAAAGGGGTGAGTGTCACACAAAATCATATGGCCAGAGTCGAGATAATCTTGCATGAATTCAGAGTACATGCTTTTGAGTTGAGGCTGAGCTTGCAGTTTTCTTTCAAGTGAGTTGAATCGTGTTTGGCGGCAATGTCTGACATTCCAAGATGGGAGTGAGATTCTTTGAACGGAAGTCGCACGACATACCGTCCTGTGTCATCCCGGGAATGAGTGGAGATAAAATGGTCTTCACACATTATTTCTTCTTTAGTTGGTCCAGCTTCATAGGGTGATTCTTCAGCTTGCCAAAACCGTTGTGAGGATTCATGAAGGTCATGATCTGAGATTGAGAGGAGCGTCACCAGACCACCAAAATAATTTCGTTTGTTGTTGAGCGAAAGTGGCAAAGAAGGAGTTGTTCCCATAATCACATAACCAAATATTGATCCAAATGCCACAGGCAAGTTAGGGCCGAGAGTGTGGTGATCACCAGTGAGAGCATTAGCAAAGAGGTCCGCTACAATTAGAGTGTCAATCGGGCTTGGGATATCAAACGTGGGGTCAGCTAAAACAAAGCTTTTGAGTTTTTGTTAGATATTAGGGTCAATATATGTACGTGGCAAATCCGAAGTTATCTTGTTCAAGATTGTTACTGGATGTAAACGAGCTAGAACAGTGCCATTAATGGCGGACAGATTTAGTTTTGTCATTCCCTTGGTGTTTACATGGCAAAGAGATATGCCATTTATGTCTTGTGCCAAGTGGGACCTAGTTACGTTCAAAAGCTGAGCACAGCACACGGTGATAAAGCTGCACTGAGCCGCAGAGTCTAGTGCCCTTCGCACTATTTGGGGAGGACCAAAAGGAGTAGTGAGTTGAACAATAGTAGTTGCTAAATCACTGTGGTCTTTGGTTGATTTGTAAGACCAATAAAGGGAATAGGTGGAGTAGTATCCCTTGAATGATTTCCATGGAGTGATTCTGTTCACTGGTGGGCGTCGTGACCTTAGGATGAGTGTGGGTTTGAGGAGGAGGTCAAGTGAAGCAATGTGTGGTGTTTTTTGCTACAGTGTATGCAGGTTCGCGTCGATTTACAGTCTCTTAAAGTGTGGGCATTTCCGAGACAATTAAAACAAAATTGATTAGAACGTATAAAGTCAAATCGTTCTTGAGAAGTCTTATTTTGAAATTGAGTGCACTGATATATACTGTGAGTGCTTTGGTGGCAAAATACACAATTCTTTGGGGTTTTGCCCACGCCAGTCAGTAAGGCAGGCCTAGAGGTTGGTTGAGTGTATCGGGATCTTGAACTATATAGTTGAGGTTTTGAAGTGGCATGCGTGTGGTATGAGGGTTGGGAATTTCTTGTAGTAAATCTGGAACCTGCTGTTGTATTTTCTAAATGCTGGCATTCTGTTTCTAAGTATAAAATTAACTCAAGCGCATTTGGCATACTTGAATTAATTCCACGAGAATCTTAAAACCGCTTTCGTGTTTCGTGGTCCAACTTCCGCAGAAGGAAGCGATTAAGAGCGTTTCCTTCGTAATATCATAATCTTGGGCAATAAGAGCATTCTCAAGTAGTTAGCCAAGAAATGTCTTATACTGTCTAGAGAGTCATGAGAAATATGGGGAAGGTCTAAAATCTTGTCGAGATAGAGAGAAACTAGTCGGCGAACCTGATGATATCTTTTTTGAAGTAAGTTCCAGGCGATTGGGTATTATCATTGGAAATGGGGATGGCTTGTATGACCTTGAGCGCATCACCTTGAAGAGAACTTAACAATATTGGAACTTTTCTACATGAGACAATGATGTATTTGAGTGTATTGTTGTTCCAAACAAGTTAGAGAACACTATCCATTGTTGCAGGTTTCCATTAAAAGTGGGCAAATTCAACTTAGGCAACCGGACTGCGTGGGTGTGAGAACCAGAAGTGGTAGGTACAGTCACGTTGGTCTTAAACAGTGGTTCCTGAATAGCTGGAATTAATACTCTAATTCGACAATCAATTGTTGTGTGTAAATCTAATATAGTCTCTTGTAAAGTGGCTACTAAAGTTTCATCAAAGTCTTTGGGATCAGATTCTAGAAACTTATCGAGAAGAGCACTGAATTCTACGGTTTTTAATTTAGCTTCTTTTTGAGTAGATAATAATCTTTGAGTTTGGCGTCATTTAATTGTTGGAGTTCTTCGACCGAGTAAATGTAATTGTTGATTGTGGCCAGCCTATTACTAATGTATGTAGAAGCAAGCGTTTGAATTCCTCATCATTTTCATCGCAAAGTTGTCGGAACAGACGGTCATTGAGGGAATTAGCTTTAATCTTGTTGACACCAGTAATGACCAGTTTTAGGGTTTCATGCAGGACACCACTCAATTTTTTTCGCAGCTAAGTGTTGACGATGAATGACACAGTGAATAGTGATGACCTCTGGCACTTCTTTCTTAAGGTGGGCTAGAAACCCAGCATGACGACCTGACATGGCAGGAGCACCGTCTGTTGCGCAAATGCTCACGTTTGTTAGGGGAATCTCTTTTTCCTCAAAATAATCTTGTATCACTTTAAAAATCGACGATCCCTTCGTATCAGTGATCAAAGTTCTAGCAAACAGCATTTCCTCGGTAATTTCCTTTTGTTCAGTTGATAAACCTCACATAAGCTAATAAAATTGCTTTGTTATCAATCACAGTTGATTCATCAATCTGCAATGCAAATTTACTTTTTTTCAACAAATTGGTGAGTTTGGATTCAACGTCTGTGGCCATTTCGTCTGGAAACAGTATTGTTGCTCAAAGGAACCAATTGACTTATCTTATTAGTAGAGCCCTCGTCTAGCATGATTTCAACAATTTTTTTGGTAGCCGGTAAAACAAGAGTTTCGCCAATTGTGTGAAGTTTACCACATTTAGTGATCAATAAAGACACCTCGTAAGAAGCAAGACCTTTGTCAAGATCGGTTGCTCGTTTTTTAAATAATTCACTCACATTAGGCCGTTTAACAGCTTTAGCTTTTGAAAATAACTTAGTTCTTTACTCACTTTATCACTGTGTACTCTTGATAAATGATCTTTCATTTGCGAAGGCTTCATGGCTTCATTACTAGTAAATGTTTTATCGCACAAGACAATGTGGAAACTGCAAATTTTGCGGTGACGTGATAAAACCGAATTTTAAATACTCAGCTGAGTATTGACGACACTTCTTTTTTGAATCCATTGTGCATGAACTTCTACACTTCAAAACAAGGACTGTGAAGAGGGGTGAGTGCAGTGAACTCGCCGGCTGAGAATAGCCAGTGACTCGTGCTACCCGGCAACTTCTACTGTACAGTACTATTTTAACTTTTCCCCCTTTGAATACTCATCGCCCCCTGATAACCCAAATCGCCCACTTGGGGGCGATCGCCCCCAGGTTGGGAACCACTGATATAAACAGTACAGAAGGTTTACGGTTCACATTTCATTTTATTTGCGTATAGTTTAGTGTGTTATGCCATCATGTAGCTATGGGAACTTAACACTTGGGTAAATGTCTGGAATTTTTAGGGGTGTGCAAAATCTAGATTTTCAATTTGAAGCAGACTCGAGTCAAATTAGATAGATTTTTTAAAAATAGTTGTTTTATGATTGTAAAAATCATTGAAAAATTAAAATAATTATATTTTAGTTATTTACATGCAGCTCTATGCACTAAAATAAATACGCTTAAGTACTAATTTTGCTAAAAGGTTAGGAATTTGGATGGTTGAATTTAGAAGTGAACCCACATTTGTGGGTAGAAAATCATTTAGGAAAAACCACTCTCAGTTCATCCAACATGATTCAAACCTTGATCTCTCCATTCACAGCAGTCTAGCTCAAGACAAAACTAGCGCATTAGCCAACTACACCAAGAGGTGCGTAAAAATTTTTATTGCACAATTGTTTGTAATATTTCATTTTAATATGATTAAGTTATTACCACAAATTCCATGTCAATTACTTAATTTTTTTTATTCCATATAAATATTAATTTTTAAAGTATATAACAGCTCAGACCATAAATTAAGTATGTTAGTGTTCAATAATTTGATTGGCGAAGCCGAAGCTGACATTTGTTTCAAAGTAAAGTTTCTCACACCCCTAGAACTTATTTCTTCCCAGATGAGTTGTAGTAAAGACCCTTTCTAACATTAAGGGTTCAGGCGGGAAATAAAGCCCTGATTGTTCCAGCAGGCACTGCTGGCTCAATCTATATTGTAGTCATATCCTTTGTTCTGCAGCAAGCTTAGGGGTAGGGTGCAAAAATAAATGAGGGAGGTAGGGTGGGAGGGGAAAGCTTGCCAAGGCCAGACAATTTATTAGCATCAATCTGTCTGTCTGTCGTCAATGAACCAAACAAAGAGTAAAGATTAGTGGTGTTAAACTAATGAAACTATAAGGGGTGTCTTCTAAAGAATGTTACTGGGGCTTTAAACATAGAAGAGTTTTAAAATGTTTAAAACATAGATACATTTTAAAGGGTTTCAAATATATTGACTATTCAATAGGTAGGTAGCAAACCTAAGGAACATTTAAGGGGTTTAAAACTTAGAAGACATTAAAGAAGGGCAAAGAGTGATGTTTATTTGTTTGCACTCTTACAATAATTAAATAAAGAACACAATTTTCAAAAGAGACTAAACAAAAGTAATGTCCATTAAAAGTTTATTAAAATTAACTATTCAAGTTGTATAATTCAATATTTGTTCAAAATTTTGGTATTGATACGATAAAAATGCTCTTTGGACACCTCTATGTATATTATGTTTTTATAATGTTATCAGTGTTTTATTATTCATATCAAGTTTATCCCATTTAGTGTCATGAGTCAATGTGATCGGCTCTGCCTACTATCGCTAAAAGTGACAGGGCCGGTAAGGTCAGTTCTTTAGATTTGCACTAGTCCTCGCTTTACCTGGTAGTGTTATATATCACTGGAAAGAGAACATTTACCTTTATTATTTTGTATAAGGCTGGCAACAAAAATCAACCGCAAATAGTAGTTATTGGAATGTGAAGTTTAGTACACATTTATAATGACACGGTCATGTACTCAATTTGCCAAGTACAACGCCGGTTTACATACAAGCTGCATGGAAAAACATAAAGTGTGGCTCACATTCATACTGATGTAAATAGTTTTGTAAACAGTTGTCAAATGTAGCCTACAGGTAAAATTTTTTTGAGTTTAGAAAAATATACTATTTAGATTTTCATGTTATGTCAGGCAAATGAAAAGATTTCTTGACCAATGTAGACCTAAGTAAACAGGCATAATAACTTTATAAATCTATATATGTAAAAAAAATCATGAAATTATTCATTACAAAAGGTTTTTTGAAAAATGCATTCATTATGAGTAGGCCTAAATATTTATTCATGGGTATGCAATATAATAAATCTTGCTGTAAGGTAAGCAATAATGGCCCAAAAATATCTAATGTAGGATATCAAATAAAAATTCCTGTAGTTCCTATTTATAATCATATATATTCAAAACTTTATTTTCTTGTATAAAAATAAAGGCACAACAAAATAATACTGAAATGTATATACATATTAAATTAAAACAATTTATAAATTTTAAATTTATTTTATAAATTAAATTGTTTTAATTTACTATTATCAAGGACAGTACATGCAGATTAAAATGATAGCTTTTACAAGTCTTGCAATATAAGTTTAAAAATCAATACATATTTTAAATCTAAAATTCCGATCTTGATAATTGATATTATCTGTCATTTTCTGTCCTGGAATAGAAATGTAATTCCTGTCCATCCCTAATCATTAGCCATAATTATCCTACATTCCAATAAGAAAAATAAAAAAATAATAGTTTTAATTAAGTTAGATGTAGCGATAAATGTCAAAAATATTTTTGAATATTCAGGAAAAGGGACTAAAACTTTGATTAGGTTGCCATTATATGTATGAAATATTTATTTAAAATTGTATTATCTTATAAAAAAAACCAAACAAATTAATTATGAATGCTAAAATTTTTTTAAGAAATTATTTTTGAATTTAAAATTTTTCAAGTAAAGACTAAATAATATTTTGTCTAACAAGTGTTGAAAAAAGTTTTTGATGTAATGTGAATTAAAAAAGTTAGGCATAATGCAACTACTATAATTGGGTATTTTTAATTAGAGCCTAGGTATTTTTGCTTCCAATATAAATATCTTCTTAAAAATAGATTTTAATATTGATTAAAAGCTTAAGAAACTCTAGGGTGTGAATTTGAACACCTACACAATAAAACATCAAAATATTCAAACCAAACTGAATAAATAAAAGTGAGCTACAGTCTTGTACATAATAACAAAAATATTTCTCAACTGAATCTGTGCACCAGGTTACTTCTTACATTTTAATTACTAAACCTCTCATTAAAAGCCCTGTTGCACTCCAAAAATATTAGTCTACCCAACTATTATTATCTAGGGTACAAATTCAAATGGATGCCATTACAAATATATTTGTGTAATGGACTTGTCTTTAAGCAATTAAGTGTGGTGAATGTGTATTTCCTGTATAATTTTATATTAAAAAGCCACTTTTAATTATTACTTTGCGCTAAAAATGTTTTCATGCCTTAAATCTATTAGAGGATCAAATATTTCTCTAAATGGTTTTGTTATTTAATGGTACTCATTATGTGTTGTAAGGTACTTAATAAAAGCGCCTTAAATTTTGGGTATCTAGCTACTTAACAAATAATAAGGTTTATTTAAATGTTATAAATTAATATAATCTTAATGGGAATTAAATACAAACACGATATCGATAGAAGGTCCTTAACTGTAACTGTTTAGTATTTCCCCTCGAAGAATCCCGGGAAATATATTTTCCTGCCCGAGTTTCAGGAACAACCAATTTCCCAAAGTTTGGGATCCCTAAATATATTTAGACATAACAAAAAATTATAGTAAAAACCTTAAATATGTAGTATCCACTGTGAGAAGGGGTAGTAATCTGGCTCAAAATTCCAATTGTGCTGTAATCAGTTGATGATATTTGCATTCAGCATCAGACCAGCCCTACATACAATACATATAAAAAAGTTTTAAAAGTATACACTTAACACTAGCAAATATAATTAGGGTGGAGATGGGTCAAATCCATTAGGTCTATTTCATAAAATTTTAATCTTTATTTTAGCTATGAATATTAATTCAAATAATATAATACATGATAAACCATAATAATTCAATTCGTTCTCAAATATTGAAAATGTCTCTTAGGATTCAATGGTTCCATCTTGGCATAAAACAAGTCCTTGTAATAGTTGAGTAGGAATCAGGGCTCTTGTAAAATTGTGTAACCTTTTGACAGTGGTGTAACTAGGGTGAGGCAGGTGGGGCACGCGCCCTGAGCATTAAATTCATCAACAATAGCAACAATACAATGTTTTTTTTTTACATACACAAAAAAAAGTATTTTGTTTTGAATATTTTGTAACCACTAATCATATTTATAACCAGTAGCCACTTTAAGTAACAATATAAAAACTCATAAAAATTTTAAAGTTTTCAAGGGGCACCATATTTTTATTTGCCCAGGGAGCCATCAAGCCTAACAATTTTATAACTCTGCCTGTAGATACAAGTAGATTGAGAAGACATGTAATAAATAATATAGGTTATGTTACCCTATGAGCCACACATAAGGCAATCATCTTTGTTCTGGAGGGAGCAGGCAATAGCGTTCATATTATAAGCCTCACTGTTACCATTACTTGCAACAATGATCGAGGTAACGCCGTTGCTTTTGCTGTTCGGAGTCATAGAAGTGGATACTGTCTTAGTAGACTTGCTGTCATCCAAAGTAAATTGAATGGGATCAGCTGCTGGCTTTGTCCGCAGATAATACATCCCCGTTTTTAGGCCCAATTTCCAACCGTAGAAATGCATAGATGTGAGCTTACCAAAATTTGGCTCAGCAATGTGGATGTTGAGTGACTGGCTTTGATCAATGAATGCACCACGATCTGCGGCCATCTGGAGTATCGCCTTCTGAGAAATCTCCCAAACGGTCTTATACAGAGCCTTTATGTCCTCCGGGATTCTGTCTATGTTTTGGATGGACCCTTTGTTTTTCAGTATTGTGTTTTTCATTTCACTGTCCCACAAACCAAGCTCGGTGAGATCCCTTAGCAGGTGATGGTTCACGACTTGGAACTCCCCTGATAGTACCCTTCGAGTGTAGATATTCGTGGTGTATGGCTCAAAGGATTCATTGTTTCCGAGTATCTGTGCAGTAGAAGCTGTAGGCATAGGTGCAAGAAGAAGAGAGTTTCTCACACCATGTGCAGCAATTTTTTGTTTTAGAGCCGCCCAATCCCACAAAGAAGTAGGAGTCACACCCCACATGTCGTACTGAAGAATACCCTTACTAACTGGACATCCTTCATACGTCTCGTATGGCCCCAGTTTCTCTGCAAGCTCACAACTAGCCTCCAATGCCCCGTAGTAAATGGTTTCAAAAATTTGAGCATTCAATTTGCGTGAACCCTCACTGTCGAAAGGAAGCCGCATTAGGATGAAGGCATCGGCCAGACCTTGGATTCCGATGCCAATGGGTCGGTGCCTCATGTTGGAGAGTTTGGCTTCAGCAACTGGATAGTAATTGGCATCTATGATCTTGTTCAGATTCCTCGTCACTAGTTTGGATACGTTCTTTAGCTTGACAAAATCGTAAGAGTTGTCCAAATTAACAAACATGTTGACGGCAATCGAGGCCAAGTTACACACAGCAATCTCATCAGGTGAGCTATATTCCACAATCTCTGTGCATAGATTGCTACACTTGATCGTTCCAAGATTCTGCTGGTTGGACTTCCTGTTACATGCATCCTTATAAAGCATGTAGGGTGTCCCTGTTTCTACCTGGGACTCGATGATAGCGTGCCAAAGCTGCTGTGCCTTAACTTGTTTTACATACCTGCCTTCAGACTCATACCTGTAACATTTTAAAAAGTATTAGTCTCCTAAATCGTATATTCTAAATGGAGATTTGATTTATGGCCCACAGAGTTTTGTTATGCTTATAATTCAACTCTTAATGACTATATGAAAGTAAACAATTTTGAGAAAAATCATATTACCTAAGGTTATAAGGGTGTATTGTTCATGATTTCCAGTTCCTGCTAGTTAAGGTTCATATTAATGATTCAATAGCTTGAAAAAAATTAGACTAAAATAATATTATACTACTAGGTAAACTAAAGCTAAACTATATTTAAACCATTGAATGTGTTTTGAGACCTTGAGCAGTGAATGATAATTCTGGTGCCAAATTAATGTAAATATTAGAGATGAGTGGATTCCACTTTCTTGATTTGAAAAGCTATATCAAAGTTTAAAAAAATATATTTTAACTTAAGAAAAGATTATAAATTATATTGCAAAAATATTAATGTGTTTTTGCCTAAGCTTATAGATTATAAATAATAAATAAAATTAGTGTCACAATATGTAGGTCATGTTATACATATTTGGAAGAAGGTATAGGAAAGGTGGATATTAAGCATGTATAAAAAGGGAACAAACACAATATGGCTTTTATAATGAAAAGAAGAACAAAGTTCACACTTTACATTTCTGTCATTGGACAAAGGGGTAGTGGCTGCCTCTTGAAGAAAATTCATCATTAATGCCCAATCCCCCGAACTAGGTTTCACTCTAATGCAACCTATCAGGAGGGAGTGTGAAATGCGCAACGCAACTTCCCACTTAAAATTTTGTATCTATTATTTTATACAAAGATAAAAAGAATAACGAATTTAACAAAAAAATATGTACTTTATCTGTGAATATTTTTATTTGTAAGTATTTGTATTAGAGATTTCACAATACCTGTGTTTCTCTATTCCAATTCTCGATTTTTAAGTTCAACCTAGATTTTTCAATTCTTGATTCCAATCATAAACACCTTTTCTTTCATTTTTTTCCAAGCATCCAACCCAATATAAAAAATATGTAAGTACTCAACTTCCAAACCTAACATACCATAAACTAAGAAAAGTTTCATGGTAATAAAAAAAATTTTTAACAAAAAGAAAATATCAATTTAGAAAAAAACAAAGAAAAAAAAACAACCATTTTACCAAGTATTAAATCATATAACCAAAATAATAAAATAATTAGGAAATGACATTATAGTAAATATGTATTATTACCTACTAATAAAGCCTCATTAAATCAAACATTTGTAAATAAAAAAATAAATAAAAATGGTATAATAAACAGTTATAGAGTGCACATGTCTATTCAAATCACCAAATAGGATAGTTAAGTGAACGTGCGCCGTTTTGAATTAATGGCACTGGAAAGAAAATTTACGTACTATACTGGTAGTAACTTAAAATACTTAAGTAGGGCTCCTTGAAAATAAAAACTTTTTCTATAACCATTATTTGTCAAATAAAAGAGATTATCTTTGTAAAAACAGCCAAAAACTATTTTCTTAGTTATTTAATGATAATGGTTAAACTCCATTCACGGTAGGAATTACTCCCTGAAAGGTCTTTTTTCCTACCAATATCTACTATATAATAGATTTATGGTAGGGAAAAAGGCCTTTCAGAAGTCAATTCCTACCGTGAACAGACATTACTGTACAGAAAATCTAACGTTCCTGATACCCTACTCCCCTTCAATGCGAAACTTGGACTAGACCATTTCAACCAACACATGGTCGCTTGAAACTTTAATCTAACAATATTATAGATATTTATTAAACACACTAAAATTCTTTAAATTGAAAATTAAAACAAAAAAATTCATATAAACTCAAAATTAATACAATAAATTGCAGATTTTATTACGGAAAGAAGAACACATTTCATATGTTATAAAAATATAAAGAAGTGCACAGTAACTGATCCTATGCCTGTTAGCTCGCCAAAAATTATTGATGAAGTGTTTTGGCAACGATATATCAGACTACGGTCTAAATCTACTGAATTAAAATCAATATAACTTTTTTTACTCTATTTTAAGAGCAAAATAAAACATTAAAAATTGAAAGTTTTAAAGAATATAATTATTTAATTGCCATCCCTAGTCTAAAGTCAAATTTTTATAGGAAGAACAGAAGAATTCACCAAAATTGTTTGGAAATTACTAACATTTGACATTATAGAAATATATTTTATTTAATTTATTTTATATATATATATATATAAAAATAAATAAAAAATAAATATATATATATATATATATGACATCTAAAAAATTATAAAGACTTTTAATAATACTTACTTAATGATTTTTCTTTACATTATTAATTACACAGACTTTTAATGTAATACAAATTTAATATTTTTATTCACGCCATATTGGCAACATGAACTACAATAGTACAGAGAGCTATAAATTAAATATATTATATTTCCATGTTTACCTTATTAGAACCGATCATTATAAACCATAAACAAATAATCATTTTGTAAACCTTAAAAAAAGACAAAATATTTGTTTCAAATGAAAGTTATTTATTTTTTATCCAACAGCAAGTGAACCCTATTAGCATTGGGTATTGGCGTCATCAAAATAAACAACTCTCTTTACCAAGTTGCCATATTGAATTCTTAATTACAGCACACTTTTAAAAAGCTCTACTTTGATTCTTTAATTTAAATGAAGATATATTTAAATAACCAAAAAAGTTATAAAATGGTTATTTTTATAACCAATCTTTATTTTAAAAATATTTTAAAATATTAGCTTCACTTTACATAAGTTAAAAGAGTAAACTATACTGCGTGCTAACCAGCAAGATTAAAAGCGTGTCTGTATAATTTGTGTTCTACTGCTTATTAAAAAGATCGGACTAAAATTAACTGGTATATAATATAAATTCAATTTTTTTAAATGCCGATAATTGATTAGTTAAAATCACTTTACTTTGAAACGTACTATCTGTGATTTGTAAAGTGTAGGGTCTATTTGGCAGTGGCTACTTTGTATAAATCTTTTTTTGAACTTCTTTATTCGTGTGTACGATTAATTACAAAGTGTTTGTGTCAGTCTTATATATTTATGATATATTTAATTTTAAATTTTATGTTAATATATTTTCTCAATTTCATATTGCGTGTGTATCAAGAAAATTATTATTATTATTAGCACCGCGTCTTACTACCCGTTCGGGTTATACGCACTTACGCTAATGTGTAATGGTAGGGTGATAGTGAGATGAAATGAAGGACCTACAGTTTAACGTGGAATCCGAACCACGGTGGAGGCCTGGCATTCCCCACATTCACAAGATATCTTGTCAGAGGTGAAAGAAGGGTTTGGAAATCAGATAAATCTGTATCAAGAAAAGAAGTAGGCCTAGGTCTGGAAAATTGATGTTAATATAGTATTAATACAAAATATAAAAAGATTAATTTGTTTTTAATGGGAGAGGTTCATAAGTTCTAGATATTTTGAAATTAACGTACTATCTGTGATATGTAAAGTGTAGGGTCTATTTGGCAGTGGCTACTTTGTATAAATCTTTTTTTGAACTTCTTTATTCATGTGTACGATTAATTACAAAGTATTTGTGTCAGTCTTATATATTTATGATATATTTAATTTTAAATTTTATGTTAATATATTTTCTCAATTTCATATTGCGTGTGTATCAAGAAAAGAAGTAGGCTTAGGTCTGGAAAATTGATGTTAATATAGTATTAATACAAAATATAAAAAGATTAATTTGTTTTTAATGGGAGAGGTTCATAAGTTTAGATATTTTGAAATTAACATAACTTACATTATTTTAATAGTGTTTTAACTTTGTATTAAAACATTTTAGAGAGAATATCTTTAGTTAAGAAATTTGGTTGCATTTTTTAAAATCTAGCCAACAAGATGGAAGAATAGAAGAGCCTAGTGGTTCCAATTTACCTGTTGGATTCCTAACACCCAAGTGTGATGTTCCTAAATTATCGACTGAATTGCTCCAAATCAATGAAAGTAGTGTGAGTTGGTGAGTAGGCCTATTATGTATATTTTAAAAGTTTTTTTTGTACATAGTTCCACCTTTGCAAGGACTGTTTTGTCTATAGCTAGTAGTTCTCACTATTTATAGTCCAGAATAGGGTGAAAAGTGTTTCAACCCAGCCTGGTTTTCTTCCTATTTACATAGTTTGTCAAGTAGTTACAAAAATTATAAAAGAATAAGGGAGTAGTACGTTAACACATACCCACCACTTCAGATAAATTGTGATTATAATTCAAAGAGCTCTAGGCCTATTAATCACACAAAACTGTTGGATAATGTGTTTGTGGTATTAAGACTATTTTCCGACAGCATCTGTTTGTATACTGAACTCGAGCCTTTAAACTATATGTTAAGGGGTTGGTACGCAAAAATCTCTAAACATAGGTCACATTTTTACACATAAGATAGTAAATAATAAGTGATCTAATAGTCATCCTGGTCACAAGAATACAGAGACCCTAATGACACTAAAATCATAATTATTGAAGGTCATTTATAGCTAACAATTGAGTCAAAACTAGGCATAGCTAAGTCCTATGTTGTTGGTTCTTGAAAGGTTAGGTTCTGCTAGTTTAAAATACTTTAAAATAATAAAAAAGATAACTATTGCATATAATAATTTACAATCACGATACCAATAACTCAACCTTACCTTTAATTCTTCATAGGCTAGTAATTATTTAAACTTTATAATGGCTCTAGGAAAAAAATATGTCATAGTATATTACAATTTAAAGGTAGAAACAAATAGGAGTGTGTGAAGGCAACTTTTTAAATGCGAAGTGAAGCTTGAAACTTGTAAAGAAAAGTTAAAGTTGAAGGCCTATATTAATAATTAATGCACACAGGCTTACCGATAAATTTAGTAAATTCTCAATAAAGTTTTAATATTTATTTACAAGGTAGAGCTGATAAAATTATTTTGCAAACTTTACATATGCATGTCTTTTTATCTGCATTTCTATGATAATAATTATAAATTAAATTCTGCTTTCATTACCCACTTTCTGTATCAGCCATTTTTGATATTAAAGAAAACACGAAGAAGCTACGAAAAACTTATGGGACAAAATGAACTTGTAAATTTGTCACATATAATTTCGAACTGATAGAATATTAGACGCGAGCTGGGATGATAGCACAACTAAAGCCCTTTCTCTGCTTCATACCAGTGACCAAGATGTTATTTCTTTATGTGTATTTTTATTTCTTACAAAATAATGTAGCCGAGAGTGAATATAATATACTAATATTTACTTACTCACTTTTAATCTTTGCTTACGTTATGGTAGTTATATTATTATTATTGCGTCTTACTACCTGTTTGGGTTATACACACTTACGCTAATGTGAAATGGTAGGGTGATTGTGAGATGAAATGAAGGACCTACAGTTTAACGTGGAATCCAAACCACGATAAAGGCCTGACATACACCACATTAACAAGGTAGTTAAATTACCAGTCAATGTTAAAACTCTGTTTAGTAACGGTTTTAAAACTATCAAATAATGAAACATGTAATATTTAATAAGATAAAATTAAATTCTTCAATAATTTATCTAAGTTTTATCCTTCCTTCAATTTTTTTCAAATATGCAAAGGTTATTTTAGATGTCAAAGTCAAAGGTGAAGGAGACTTGAGCTTAGACTTTTCGAAGCTTCGCACACCATTAGAAACATTTTTTCCTAAATAAGCCTAATTTTTTTATTGTAACTTTAATAATCATTTATTGATCCTCTTTGGGTTTTTTTACTGGTATGAGCAAGTGGAAAAATAATTAACATTATTAGATATTTTCTATAAAATAAAAGTATATTATACATATGTATTGGATTTGGTGTAGGTACAATCCCCCTCCCACCCACTGTATCACATGTTTATTCTACAAATTATTTCAAAGGTTAATTTTATATGTAGACATACTTGATGAAGTAAGTTAATAGATAAATATTGATTTCAGTTGTGAAAGGAACATTGATGAAGTTGAGACTCCTGGAAAGAAGAGTCAGAAAATCAATTCAAGGCATTTCAGCTAAAGTAGTAGATGAGTTTACAAGAAATTCTATACATCAAGTGGTGACCTGGTGGTCTAGGGGTAAGGTGTTGGACTTCTGTGCTGGGGTCCAGGGTTCAATCCTCGGCCCCGGCACAGATTTATCTGATTACCAAGCCCTTCCTTCCCCTCCGACAAGACATCTTGTGAATGTGGGGAATGCCAGGCCTACACCATGGTTCGGATTCCACGTTAAAATGTAGGTCCTCCATTTCATCTCACAATCACCCTACCATTACACATTAGCGTAAGTGCATATAACCCGAACGGGTATTAAGATGTGGTGATATAATAATAATAATAATAATAATAAAGTTATCTATAGAATGTATAATCAAGGTTGGTTCCAGTGTTCATTTACAAAACTCTCACTTGGATCTTGATCTCCCTTTTGCCTTCATCTACAGATATAAGCTCATGTTCTTACTTTGAATGTTTGGTCCTCAACACAAATATAAATTGTACTATACCAGCTATTAAACATGTTTACATTATATGTAATTTATAAAATATTTTTTATTGAAGTACCAAATATCCAATTATAGTCTTTTCATTTAATAATTCATGCGTCAATGGACAGCGTCTTGTTGGCCATCAGAGACACTGACATACATTTCAAAGGAAGCCGGTCTTCATTGAACAAATTGCTGAAATTAATGGGCTTCAAATTATTTGTTTATAGGTAAAGGTCTCGCTGAACACATGTGTTTAAAGTGTTAAATATGTGTGCTCCAATTCTTGTAAACAATTGTTGCTCTTAACTAACATTTGTAAACCTTTACGCCTTGCTTCAAATGATTTGATGCTCGAAGAGGGAAACATGCTAATGAGTAACCTTGATTTGCCACAGAATCCTTGCACAGATACTAATTTGCAATCACCCACAGTTACTTCCTTATTAACTGTTTGTTTTATGTTATGAGTGAGGCCAGTATGTGTAGATGCATATACATTTTTTAGATGGAGTAAGCATGTGGACTACTGCGAGAAATCCATTCAAGAAGATTTGAAGATTCAGAGAGATGAAGATAGATGTGAATAAAAGACAACCACCTTTAATAACCAACCTAGGTGACGACGAAGATTAGTCCAACTACAGTGAAGATGCGGAAGTTCTAGCTATACCTTTAGAAAAGTCCAGGGGTGATAGTATCTAACTCATAAAGTTGCTAATGTGTTTTTAGGGACATTAAATTATCCTAAAAAGCATTACCTCACCAAAACATTAAGTCAAATTAAGCTCTTACACACCCAACATATTATACTGTCTAACCAGTAATAACACACATATGCCATATTGAATAGTCCAGTCTGTGTTTTACTCTCTTCTGATTATTAATATTATTATTATTATTATTAGCACCGCGTCTTACTACCTGTTCGGGTTATACGCACTTACGCTAATGTGTAATGGTAGGGTGATTGTGAGATGAAATGGAGGACCTACAGTTTAACGTGGAATCCAAACCACGGTGGAGGCTTGGCATTCCTCACATTCACAAGATGTCTTGTCAGAGGTGAAGGTAGGGTTTGGTAATCATATAAATCTGTGCCGGGACCCCGGCCGCCAGCTAGAAGTCTGACACCTTACCCCTAGACCACCCTCTCTTCTGATAAAGAAGGGAACTGATGTACCCAAAAAATTAAATAGTTATGTTGTAGTGTGTTTTAATTGTGAACTTTGAGGACTACAGTTTTCTGGTAAGTGTGTCATCCTTGCCTTTCTATCCTTCATTCAATGTTTTATTTTATACACATATAAAAGAACATAAAAGAATTGCAGTTTTTTAAATATTTTATTTTAGTCAAAATAAATTAAAACTGTAATTTATTTTTATTGATATAATTTTTCTTTTTTTCAAAACTTTGCTTGTCAAAAGTGACTGCTGCTAAACATATTTGTCTTTCAAATCATATGTTTTGGCGTAGGGATACATTCTAGAAATCTAGTAACTTTTCCGTAAACTTTATACTGTTCTTCCTACCAAAATCAGACTTTTATATATTATATATCAATTGCTTGTTTAAAATTGATTCATGTATTCTGACTTAACTTTTACTTAAAAAAAAAAAAAAAAAAAAAAAAAAAAAAAAAAAAAGTGTGTCAAAGTTGTTAAGTTTCTATCTCTTGTCATAATGTCAGGTCCTATTATATTCGAGACCATTTATTTTTCATTCAGAACACCTCAAAATGTTAGGTTCGTATTATATTCAGGGCAATACAGTATATTTACAGTTTGCCAGTATTTAAGTGAAACAGCAACTAACTAACATGAGAGATAATAAATTATTACCTATTTTGAATGTTGCTGTTTTGTTTTAGTTGCCAGTTTTATTGAGACCTAAGAATCGAAGTAGCAAGAATCGTAAGGTTAAGTTCGATTCTTTCTGGTACCAGTAAGAATCGAGCGTATCGAGTTTGACAGCCCTAACTTGTATTTCCCCCCTAAGAGTCACACACTCATAGTAAATATGCAGTAAGATGAATTGCACAAATCTGTCTCATGGCTACTTTTTTATTCTTTCAATTTGGGAATTCATAGCTAGAAGTGAAAAATATTTTAATCGAAATACTCTTCATTTTCAATGTTCAAATAACAATACTGTATTGACCTGAAAGTAACCTGCACCTTTTCCCCAAAAACATCCTTTATAAAATCCTAGTGTGGCCTATGATCGCACCCTTAGATAATACATAGCAAACGTTGTATCTTTAAGGACTACATGCATTTATCTGAATATATATCGAAAAAGTTAATAATCTCCACAACAGAACGTGTTTTTTACTGCTTCAAAAAAGTATTTTAAAAATGTATGGACCTTGACTATAAAAATAGAAATTTAACTTCAAACCAAAATGGCTTACAAAATGAAATAGCCGAAAATAAAAAATTGATAAGCTACAAGTAGAGACTTTTTGCTGCAGTCTGCTGGTTACATGAATAAAAATATGTTAAGTATTTTTTTTGTATAAAAATATGACCATTAAATTTTAACTTGATTTACACATTATTATTGAGAAAACAATGAACACACGGCTGAAGGAAAGGCATACGCTTTCAATAGACTACTTACCTCACTTTTAGGTCAGAATAAAATTACTATATTAGTAAATAACACATAGTTAATGATTAAAAAGGTATATCTCGATGAATCATTAAGACTTATGACAAAAACTTAAAAATCTTAGCAATAAAACATCTAAATAGAACAAACATTAGAAAGCCTAAGGATACATTTTCAGAAATAAATATATTTTCTCTTTTCAAAGTGATCGTAATTTTAGGGTGTGACTTATTTTCAGGTCAATACGATTATTCATTAAATAAAAAATAGCCTTGCACACAATACAGATTAAGTGAGTGGGCTTAAGTTACAGCAAGACAATTGGCTTAAGTAACAGAGTCCATGATGTGTTAAAAGAAAAGAAAAACTATCAGATGACTGTCTTAGAGAACATTATTTTTAGGGACTGGTGGCTTTTTTGTGTGATAGTGAGAGTTAATAGTCAGGAATGGACTCACTAAGCAATGGTTTAAATTGTTAAGATTTTAAACAATTCTCCTTCCTAAAAATTTGTAAAAAAGTTCTTGAATGACCCTCACTTGGTGTAGAGCTTGACAAAGTCGTCCCCCCAGCATTCAGAGAGGCCGGACGAGTTGTGAGGGCACATGAGACTCCAGTCCTCGTTCTTCTCTACTCTCTCCATAAATAGGTCAGGAATCCACAGGGCATAAAACAGATCTCTGGCGCGGACTTCCTCCTTGCCTGTGTTTTTTTTTCAGGTCCAGGAACTCAAACACATCAGCATGCCATGGCTCCAGGTAAATTGCAAATGCTCCTGGACGCTAAAACAGCAAAATAAATATTTTTACTTTATTTGATTGTTAATTGGTTCAATTGGTATCATTAAAAAACATGATATTAACATATAAAACTATTATTTACACCAATTATACAAAAAGTTGCTAAGGCTAAGATTAATTTTTGCAAATAAAGCTCTGTGATCTAGTGGTAAAATAGCCTGGCTACAAATCTTGAGGTCTTAGGTTTGATTTCCAGCACTTCTAGAATGTGTCTGTGAAGTAGTGGATCTGGAACAAGGTCAAACTCAACCTCGTGAAGACAAATAAGCTACTTAAATAAATAGGAAGTGGTTCCATTCTAGAAAACTTAAATTAAGGGCAGGATGGTTTGTTGTAAGCTGGTCCCAGCTCCTAAATATATAATAAAGTCATCAAAGGTGTGCATTGGTATGGTAAAATAAGAAATTATCAGGGCTCAGCGAGTACTCGGATTTTGAGCTTCGAGCCGAGCTCATCCTTTAAGCTTGAGATTGAGATATAAAGTGTTGTAGGCTCGTCATTTTCGAGCTTTCGCTTGATATGCTTAATAATCAATTTTTAAAATACAATAGTAAGCATAGGTTATTTAATTGAGATAATATTGGCATTTCCACCTATAAATCATTTGGTTACTTAAAAAATTGTTAAAAATCAATATCAATTTTCACATTAATAACATAATAAGAGCTAAAACTACAATCGACCTGTAAATTTACTCAATATTGTCATTCATTTATAATTATCCTTGATTGAAGTTCTTTACTTGTATTGCCATGACAAAGTAATACAAATAAAAATAGCTAAATAGATTACTAACTAAATGAATGATTCTTTTTTACTTTTTTTACCAGGTCGCTTTCTAAAATAATAATTTATCTTAAATTAAAAATGTAATATCAAGAATATATTATTATATAATAAATGTTTTCAAACTTATGATATTTAAAACTCGTATTAATCAATACATTTAGCTACAAAACTAGCACTATTTTAGTTATCATTTAGTTATAGAATTATGTTGGTTAACCTGTTTAAAATCAATGTTGATATTTATTGCAATACATATTTTAACAAACTTACCACATTTATAATAAAAAAAAGCCTTTACTATTTCATATTGTTTGCTAGAAATATTATTTTATTCATATTATTTTTAATTTTAAAGTATCTGCACCAACTTTTATAAGCATTAAAAATTGAAGTAAATTTCTCAGGAAAATAATGTCTAGCGAGAGCCCATACAGTGTGCATGTGAAACTGCACATAGAGGAATGTAAAGGGAACAGAAGATGTGATCATGTATGATTACACTAGGGAATAATAAACTAAATATGAAACGCTTCAAATTTTTAAATATTTATGATTCTTACAGGGTAAATCAAATTACTGAAGCATTTTTTGGGGAAATGTTAGCTTAATCAGGATGGCTACCAAATATATTTTACAAAATTACCTGACTTTTCCAGGTTTCCAGCAACGTTTTTCAATTTTCCCCCGACTACATTTTTCCAGCTTTGATGGTGGATGATGATTTGTTTGTTCATTATTGATCATATATTAAAAAAAGTTTGTTATCTTATATTGTTATGGATTTAATCAGTCCGCGTTGGGTGGCAATTAAAACGCTAGGCATCCGCAATAGGCGCCGGTTGAAGTGATAACATTTTATTAGCTGATAATTGTCCCGTGATCAAGCACTAATTAAAACGGTATGGTATTTTGATGATATAATTGGTATTTATAGCCCCATGACCCAAGCGCCAATCATTGCAATAGTGTTATAGAATTAATCGCCCCACGTTGGGTGCCAATTATAGTGTTATAGATTCAATCGGTCTGCTTTGGGCGGCAATTAAAATGCTACACATCCCAATGGGCACCGGTTGAATTTGATACCGTTTAATTAGCTGATAATTTCCCCATGATCGAGCACTAATTAAAATATGTGATATTTTAACTGAATAAATAAGACCTTTAATGTTGCACATGATTTATTAACTTGATTTTATCTTCAGCACTGAAGATATAATTTTATTGCCTCTAGCTAGGATCTTTTAAGTTATCTCAAAGTTTTTGGTTCTTTCTCTCCTCGATACTAGCCAAAACAAATGTCTCTCACCTTGTTTCCCCCTTGATCAACATATCTCGCCGTGTTGTTGTACACCCGCAGCATAGGGACTATCCCATTGGATGTCCCATTTGTCCCAGCAATGTAGCTTCCAGTTGCACGAATGCAATGGATGTTAAGACCAATTCCCCCTGCAGATTTGGAAATTAGTGCACACTGCTTAAGTGTGTCATAGATTCCTTCAATGCTGTCATCTTTCATTGTTAACAGGAAACAACTGGAGAAACAAATTTTCACATATAGTAGGGGTGTGCGAAGTCCACTTTTTCAATTTGAAGCAAACTCAACTCGAATATATGAAATATTCTTGAAGTCAAAAATAAAATATTTTATTTTAGTTGTTTTATGTTTAAAAAAATATTATATTGTGGTTATTTAAATTATCTTATGCACTAAAATTATTTGGAAAATGTTTTAATGCACAATTGTTTGTTATATTTCTTATTACTCTGACAAATCAAGTTTCTATCACAACATGCAATTCAATTTCTTAAAATAAATCTAGCATAAATATTATTTTGTAATGTACAAAACAGCTTAGAATGGCTATATTTGAATATAAATCGAGTATTTTAGCTGTCGAAGCTTCGAAGCCAGTATTTGTTTCGGATCAAAGTCGAAACTGATGTTTGTTTCAAAGCCAAGTCGAAGCTTCACACACCCCTAAACTGTAGTAACAAATCTCAGCCTGAGATGGTGTAGTCTTATAATGAGGTTGGAAAAGGAATGCAAGAAGGACCAAGAAAGCAATGAGAGGAGCATATAACAGCAAGTGTATGAATGAGAGAAGAATGGAAGCATATAAAGGAGAAAGATTGGAAGGAAAAGGGAAGATGGAGGCTAAGGGTATGCGAATCTTCAGCGCTTCAAACTTTGACTTGGCTTAGAAACAAACATCAGTTTCGAATTCGCCTTGAAAAAATTTCTGGCTTGGAAGATTCGCCAATAAAAATATTGACAACTAAAATTTTTAATTTATATTCAATGACCGCCATTCTGAGCAGTTTTATACATTACTTACAAGTTAATAAGCATATGGAAAATATCATAAGTTAATGAATTGCATCTTGTGATAGTCGCTTTATTTAGGACTATATTAAGGACTGTAAATAATGCACACAGGCTTACTGAAAGCTTAGTAAATTATCAATAAAATTTTAATCTACACCTACAGTGTGGAGTTTATAATTTTGCAAACTTCACACATGCATGTCTTTTTATTTGCAGTTCTCTGATAATAATTATGAATTAAATTCTGTTTTTGTTTCCCACTTTCCTTCTCAGCCATTTTGAATAATAAAGAAAATGCAAAGAAGCTATGAAAAACCTCTATGTCAAAATGCACTTGTAAATTTGTCACAGATAATTCCAAAGAGATGGAATACTAAGGACTAAATATTAGACGCGGACTGGGATGATAACACAACTAAAGCACTTTCTCTGCTTCATACCTGTTACCATGGTGCTATTTCTTTAAAAGTATTTTTTTTATTTTTTTACAAAATAATGTTAGCGACAGTGAATATTAACATTTACTTACCCACTTTTGATCTAAGCTTATGTTGTGGTTGTTAAATTACTAGTTGGTGTTAAGATTCTGTTTTGTAACAGTTTTAAAATTACCAAATAATGAAAAACATATTTAGCTAAGGTAAAATTAAATCGTTTGATATTTTATCAAAGTTTGATCCATCTTTCAATTTTTTTTGAATATGTGAAGGTTATTATAAATGTCAAAGCTGAAGGAGATTTTACCTTCGACTTTGACTTTTCAAAGCTTCGCACACAATTACCAAATATTACAAACAATTGTACAATAAAACATTTTCCAAGTAATTTTATTTCATAAAGTAATTTAAATAACAATAATATAATATTTTTTCAAGATTAAAACCACTATCATAAAATATTCAAACTTCTATTTGGCTTCGATAATTTCATATATTCAATTAGAGCTAGCTTTGAATTGAAAAAGTAGACATCACACACCCTAATGGAGGCACTTTAAAAAGCTGACCTGGCCAAAGTTTGGAAATAGTTTATAACAGTGATTATAAGTAACAAATATATAAGCTTCTTCAGGGTGTCCAGCCAAACCATATGTTAAATTCCCTGACTTTCCCAGGTTTTCAAGAGCCAATTTACAATTTTTTCCAGTCCCTATATTACAAACACTATTTTATTAAGATCGTAGCTTGATGCAATACTATTTTTAAACACATACACACTCTGAAATTGTGACACTCTATGGCAAAGTAGAGGATGAAAATATGACACACAAAAATCCCATGATGACTTTTAAGAATTAAAATTAGTATGTTCAACAGTGTTAAAAGAGATTGTGGTTTGTATTAAATCATAGAAAAGTGTAATTTTAACTAATGTAAATGAAATCTGAGTATTTTTTTAGTGACTATGTGAAAATTCCATAAATTTAATTAAAATCCCTGACTTTTCCCTGTTTTCCAGGTCACTACAGGATAAATGTGCTATTAGGGGTTAAAGTTAGCATTCAGATAAAGGTTATCAGCAACTTTTATATTTTACACCTATTATGAACTGAATTTATCTGTAGTATCTGTAAGTAATTTTTATGCAGAAAACGCAAGGTTGGTACTGTTTTTACTGGTTGGTGCATGCATAAAACACTGCTGGTACCGCTACAACCCGGCTACCAGCTACAAAGCTCAACATTTGTTGAATAATGGTGGCTAAACAAGTGTGAGGAAACAGATGGTGTCACGTGGGTGCAGAAGCTAGATTGTCTTTCAAGTACTAATTTTTCGGTGTCTGCCAAAATGTGGTCATTAGTTGGGTATGTTTACAAAATTTCATTTATTGTACTCACATTTTAATAATTTGTTCTTAATATAGCTGTAGCTATACCAATAGTTTGTTGGTTTTTATAAAGGTGTGAATTAAATGTTCTAGCTTTATACATACTGTAATATGTTGTATCCTAATTTGTGGTAAAAGTTCTGTATCTTTGATTAAATAAACTGATATTTTGATGTAATAGTAAAAAAAATATTTTTTTCGGGAGGGAGGGTAGGTCTGAAAATTATAACAAATCTTTTGAATATTACTACAAATAAAAAAATAACAGCTAAACGGTTTTATGTTCTCGACTATTACTGGCCTACTATAAACACAAGTATTTAAATAATATCAATTAAAAAAATAGCTTTATATATTTTATTACTATTTAATTACAAATTTAATATTAAAGGCCTATTTATTACAAACTAGTTAATAATCTTTTTAAATTATATGTCTTCACTAACAATACAGGATGTTCATAAGAGAGCTCTGGGGTTTTGAAAATTCATTTCAAATTCATCTCAAGTGTGGTAGAATGGGGCACACATCGAAATGTACTAGTCACGAAATAAACTAAAGATTTGACCTTTATTATATATATTCATTTAAATGATATTTTGGAACCTCGGAGTTTTTTATAAACATCCTGTATAGACCCCACATTACATGCATACAGAGTAGATAACAACATAGAGTGTACCCAATTATTTTATCAAGACAAAAACATTAATTAATATTTATTAGGGCTCTGTGAGTACTTGTATTCCGAGCTTGTCAGGATTCCGTAGATTCGAGGATTCAAGTGGCCCATTTCTAATTGTAGATAAATATTGATAATAAGTAATGCTACTCAAAAGTTTAAATTATTGTTTTATAATGTTTTCTAAAATGTTAATACTATGAAACTTAAACTTGCCAGATTAATAATTTTATAATACTAGAATTTGTTAAAAAATAAAGAAAAATAAAACAAATTAATAGTTTAAATTTAAAGAAGAGAGCCCACGACCCCACTTTGGTGGCCGCTTGGTCTAACACGCTACTATCGCAGAAGACTTGACTGCTGATGACAGAGAGATCGAGGTACAAATTTTGGCCGAGTGTACAGAGGGTGGTTTAACCAAAATGGTTTTCCACACTCTCAATGCAAATGTTGGTACACCTCCTTTAAATATAACCTCATAATCCCTAAAACTATTAGCGTAATTAGTACAAGAGTGTATAACTTGATCGGGTAGTAAGACGCACTACTAAAGAAAAGGCAATTGTGCCAAAATATTACTGTATTTGTGTTTAAATGTGTGTGTGACTACTTCTACTATAGAAGACGGAAGAAAAGAAGAAGTAGTCTTTGTGACACATTCTTCCTTTTTCCTTAGGTGGGCTTTCTTCATTAAATTTACACTTATTATTTTATTTTATCGATTTCAATTATATAAAATTATTTAGCCTTTGGGTCACCCCATTTTTAAACAGTTTAATACTAATCCCTCTTTCCCTAGGTGGGCTTTCTTAATTAATTTAACAATTTTCAGTTTATTTTTTCCTTTATCTTTATCAATTTCCATTATTATAAAATTATTTAGTCTCTAGGCCACCTCATTTTCAAACATATTAATACTATAGAACTTTTAGGAAACCTTTTGTTTTGACAATTTTACAAACCATAATATAGGTCTGTATGCAAGAACTTGACAAAGTGAATGCTTATTGGACACTAGTGTGGGTTTGCTTGCATCATCATAGGTTAAAAGGTGGAGCGATAGTGTGCTCAGGACCATACTACCGGTCCACTAAGCATTCACCAACATTCTTGCATACCACCATGTGTGTCTTAACCTAAGACCCTAAGCCCTCTGAGTAATTCAGAAGTTGATGACTTAATTATTAGAAAATTATTTTACCTGGACATTTGAGGCTTTGGTGTGGCTGCGCCAAATAGTGTCGGTGAGGCGTGTGTAAAGTATCGTTCCGAAAGAAGGTTGTAAGTTTCTATGGCAGAATCAATATCCTCACCATGGATACCAACAGCTACTCTCATCAACATGTGTGGGGACGTTCCACAACTTCCCCATCGATGCGCAGAAGATAGGATCGCTCTAGTGTCTGTGGCAGTGATTGTAATCAAACAGTGGTCTTATTTGCTAAATATATTTGAACCTTTAACAAATAAATAAGATAAAATTATAGAAAGATTAATCACAAACAAAAACCCTAACCCATTTTTACACACACCTCAATATTTCAATGATTTCATTACATCTTTCTCAGGAAGCAATGGTAAAACAACTGTCAGTCAGTCTTACTGTTACTTCCTGAATAAATTAAAAAAAAAAGAATGCATCAAAATATTGAAGTGTGTGTCAATATGTGTAGGTGTTTTACTTTTATCTGTGCTTTATTTTTCTACAGTTCTATCATTTTATATGTTACATATTATAAAATCAAATATTACACATTAGATTTTGCTGTTTAGTTAGTTACTTTAGTCAAAGTTAAAAATCTGATAAGACTATTTGAGAAAATTGTTGAATGGTGGGGATAGTGGTGTATGGTGAAAAAACGCCAACAGAGCAACTAGGAAAATGAAAAATAGGCGGAGGAAGAGAAAATAAACTAGAGGAAAATAGTGGGTAAGAACATAATCAAACAGTCAAATAAATAAACTTCAAACCATTTGAAAAAGCATAAATTGGCAACTAAAATTGGTCATGTTGATTTTAAAATGTTTTAGTGGCAGTGTGATAACCATGAGTAAATCACAATATTAAAGATAAGGAAATGTGCCATCATTCACTAAAAGGGGGTGGAAAACTATGTATCTGGCTTGAAAGTTATAATATATACCCATAAGCCTGACAGTACAAAAACCTGTGTTACAAGATAATTATTTTACCTAGCCCTTTCAATAGCTTTTTTTTTGTCAGTGTCTCACAACCCGATCATCATCATTATGAACTGTTTCCAGCCTGTGGCCAGGTCAGTTTAGTAAAATGCCTCCATACTCCTGTCTTTTCACCACTCTTCTTCCCTTACTATAGTCCATTCTCCTCCTCTCACCCACACACTTGCTGTTATCCATTCTCCCCAACTCTTCCTTGGCAATATACATTAATCAAGTTATTGGGTTGAGAATGAGCAAGGTAGAATCCCAAGGAAATATACCTGCATTAGTGTGGATAAACCATTTTGTGTATACTCTGGAAGAGTTAAAACTCTCCTGACCTAGCCAACAGCAAATCAGACAAGGGTGACATCTTATTCCACATGCCCATCAAAGCAGGTCAGCAAAGAAGTAATATAGTGTTTGGGTATAATAAACCCATATACATATTCCATACCATATAAATGATTGGAAAACACTACCTATCAGCAAACCAAAGTACTCTAATAATGTGATCAACCTCTTTATCAGGCAACGTACCTTAAAGCCAAAGTAGTTGTAGTTAAAATCTCTATCATAAATGATTGACGAGTTCAGCCTTTCAGCGTTCCTCTTGATAATATCGTAATGGTAGTCAGAGATCATCGGTGATAGTTTCCCAGTCACCTTATCCACCATTTTGTACAAATCCTCCATCACATCTAGAAGTTTCAAGTCAAACTAAGAATTAATAAGTAATAATATTAGAGCTTAAAATATAGCCTTTTTTTATAGTTAAATGAGAAATTGAGGTTAAAATAAAATTTGAATTCATTTAATTAAAAATAGTATCAATATATGCCCAGTTTTGGGAAGTAAACCTTAATTTATTAGTTTATTTTTCAGTATTTAAGAAAGTAACAAATACATTTTTTTTAAACTGAAGCTAGCCATATTTACTAAAAGGAAACATAACTTGAATATCCATATTAAAGTATGCTCAATACTCACAAAATGAAATTATTTACATTATTTCCTATTTTAACTGTGTCTTTTTTATTTATAAAAGAACACAAGACAGACCTATTCAAAATTAGTTTAGTATTTTTTGGGGGAGGAAAGCTCCGGGTCATCAAGATGAATAACTAGAGTAGCCTACATCTCTTATACGTAATTAAAAACAAGTCTGAATGTATATGAGGCGTGATGCAAGAAAAAACATTCCTATCTAATAAAGGAATGGTTCGTTTTTTTGCATCATGCCTCATATACATTCAGATTTGTAGGCCTAATTAATTAGGTTTTTAACTTAATGTGTTAGGAAAAGACTCAGTGATAGTATTTATGGATGTGGAAAAGGCATACAAGAGCAAGGATAGAAATAAAGTTTGGAAAACAATGGAGGAGATCCAAGTGGAAAGAGGAGTTGTATGGAGCGGGAAAAGAATTTATGAGCATAACAGGAGTTTGTGTTAAGATGGAAAATGGAAGGAGAGAGTAGTTCTAAATAAAAAATTGAGTGAAGTAGGGGAGTGCCCTTTCACCATTACCATTTGTAATGGTAATAGTGAAGTAGGGGAGTGCCCTTTCACCATTACCATTTGTAATGGTAATGGAAATGGTCATAAACAATGTGGCAGGAAAACTCGGGGAAGAAAGAATGAAAGCCATGATGTTTTTGAATGACTTGATGGTATAGGGGGAGAAGGAAGAGGAACTGCTACAGGGATGGAATGAGGACGTGGAAGAGTGTGGAATAAAATTTAGCATGTCAAAGTGTGAAGTGATGGTAATGACAAGGAAGAGAATAAGGCCTCGTAAAGCTCTAGTGTGGATGGAGTAGAAATGAGAAAAGTACAGAACGAATAATATCTTGGAAGCGTGATTGAGGTGAAAGGTGGAAGTAGAGAGGATCTAGTAAGAAGAGCACAGAAGGGAGAGTTGTTCTATAGGTGTGTGTGAGACCTGCTATGGAGAAGAGAAATGCCCTTAATTTGTTAGGAAGTGTTGTACAGGGTGTACTTTGTACCCATTGTCACATATGCAGCAGAAACATGGACAATGCATGTAAGAGAGACTAGGAAAGAGGAGGCTATGGAAATAAAGTCTGTGAGGATCATGTTAGCTGTCACAAGGAGAAACATGAATAGGAATGAAGTTATCCAGGAAAAAGTGGGGTACAGGAAGTACATAAGATAGAAAGCAAGACTGAGATGGTAATTATGTAATGAGGATGAAGGAGATGCCAAAGAAAATTATAGAAACTAAGTGTGTAGGGAAAAGATTGCAATGGAGGCCAAGAACGATATGGGAGCAGCAGATAACAGAAAGTGTTAAGGTGAAAGGAGAAGAATGGAAAAAATTAAAGGAAGCGGCAGATAACAGAAATGTTCAGGTGAAAGGAGAAGAATGGAAAAAATTAAAGGGTTAGGATAGAGAAGGATGGAGGCATTTTACTAAATTGACCAGGGCCTTAGGTTAGAAACCGTTAATAATGATGAATGGGGTTGAGATGAGATGGGTAAAATTTAGAGGACGTGCACCCATTTTTGTATGGAAGGAGAGTTTAGTTTATTTTAGAAAAAATTGACTTCAGCTCAACTATACACCTGGCTGAGATTCAAACATCAATCTCTCTTACACGCTTGATCGGACTACACAAGCTTGTCATTTTATCCGTCTGCCCACTGTTGAATCAATTTAAATCGCATACTTGTTTGTGGGTCTAACCTCAGGACCAATACAGTGTATCCTGTGAGTGTATAATTGTGCGGCACATGTTTACTGTTTTCTGAAAGGACTCATATGACGATTGTGTGAAAGTGATATTTATTCTAATGCAATGATTGTGTAGTCTACTTATTATTGTGTGATCTTATCAATAATACATAAATAACCGATACAGGTAAGAATGTTTGTTAAATTTGGAGAATTCAAAGTGCAGTTTCTATACAAAGACAGAACCTAGAATATACCATAATTGAGGGAAGAGAACTTATCAATACACATTCAAACTTAGAGTCAATCATCAAGTACACGGTGACCTGGTGGTCTAGGGGTAAGGTGTCAGGCTTCTATGCTGGCGGCCGGGGTTCAATCCTCGGTCCCGGCACAGATTTATCTGATTTCTAAACCCTTCCTCACCTCTGACAAGATATCTTGTGAATGTGGGGAATGCCAGGCCTCCATCGTGGTTCGGATTCTACGTTAAACTGTAGGTCCTTCATTTCATCTCACAATCACCCTACCATTACACATTAGCGTAAGTGCGTATAACCCGAACGGGTAAGACGCGGTGCTAATAATAATAATAATAATAAAGTACACCGGCTTTAAGCAGAGAGAAGACAGCTCTATAATTCACCACTGAAGGTTTTCTTAGTCTCCTTGTGTAGGTTTGACACAGCGATTCTAGCAGCAAGGACAGCATAATCTGGGTGTTTGGTTGTCATTGTGGCGGCAGTTTCAGCAGCCAGGTTGTCCAACTCGACGGTTGTGACACCAGAATATAGTCCACTTATAACTTTCAGTGTAATGGACGGCTGGTATATGAAAGGAAAAAAAGTATTTCTGTTTTAAAGTATGTCTATTGCATGAAAAAATTCTAGAACTTTGGGACATAATTATAGTGAGCTCCTACTATTAATTTTTTCAACATACTCGTACTTCAAGAAGATGTAAGACTTTATTTTAGGAACTTATCGATAAGAAAATGTATTAGCTTTCATGTTGTCAATTATGATTTATTTAATATTTGCAATGCAGTTACATACATTTGAATAATCCCATTCCAACAACAAATGTTGTACCATCTAGACTTGATAGGTTTAGAAAGATAACTTGGTTGCAAAAAACTCTTACATTAATTAATGTGTTCCTTTAATTAAAACTCAACATATGCTAATAATACATGTTGATGTGGCTTTAGGCTCCATATATATTAAAATTTATTAATACTATCATTAAAAGCTTAACAAACAATACAAGCCTTCTTACAGGATCTACAAAGTCCTTGCTTAGACCATAGCATAATTTCTGAATCCTTGACGTGATTTTATCGAAATGAACTTCTTCCCTTCGTCCATCTGAAAATGTTAACACGCAAAAAATTAAAATATAAATGCATGAAATGTACCATAATCAAAATTCAAAATGCTAAACAATACTGTACCATTCTTTTTAGTTTTAGCTTAAATTTTATTTGTAGATTCATACTAGATATAACATTTGTATTGAGTACTTAACCTTGGTTTAAAAATTTGATATATTTAAAAATTAAGGGTTGTGTATTAGGTTATGTTTTCAACAAATGTTTGGTTTCTGAAGACTATTTGTGGGGGGATTAGCTGACACTATTCATGGAGGATGGAATCATTATAATGGCTTTTCATTGCCTGTGTATTTTTAAGTTTACATTTGTAAAGCAAGTGTTATGAGTTAGTTGTGTTCTTTTATTAAACTCTTTGTTAATTGTTGAGGTTAATTGTCGCTCAACTATTAATTTATTCATTGTTTTGTTGGTAGACATGTAACGCGAAAATTTATCTTTTGTTTTGCATTGTTATTAATTATAAGAACAACTTGAATTCTTTATTGTTATCCTTTTAAGTTCAAGTAAAATATCAGACACAACTTAGAGAGACAAGAATTAAATGACGTGACGAATATTTGTTATTTACCGGCATAGACAAACAAAAGTTATTAATTTGTTCAATAAACTTTGTAAAATCAACAACCTGTGTCTTTGCTGTCCCAAAAGTCAATAGGTTATGGGCCCAGGACAGTGCTGTAGGACAACGTGGACAAAAGCAAAGACAAGGAAAAGCAAATAATTTGCAAGCCGAAAGCAACAAGTCGAAGCCGCAAGACGTGAGCAGTAAGCCGTAAGTAGTAAGCCAAAAGTAGCAAGTCGTACGCCGCATGCAGCAAGCCATCACACGTCGACAGCAAGCAACAAGCCGTGAAATTTTTCGAGCGACACGTCATTTTATGTTTCATATTTACTTATTATAATTAGAAAGTATTATAACGTCAAGTCAAATTGTATTGAAAATTTTGAAAGACTTAATTCACTTCTAGTCAAGTTAAATTAATTACATTGATAAATTTATATTAAAATCAGTCAGTATGAACACTGTAAGATCTCATTTAGAAACTTTAAGTGAAGATGCTCAAGGAAAAGTCAATTTTGTATCTTGGAAATTTAAATTAATTCTAACATTAAAGTCAAAAGGTTTATATAATATTGTAAGTGGTCTCACTGTAAAGCCAGCAGGTGGCGCTAATGATGAGCAAGATATAGAGTGGGTCAACAAGGACCTTGAGGCTCAGACTTTAATAGGCTTAAATGTTAGTAGTAATATTGCGATCAAAATTGCAAATTGTACAACGTCAAGACAAATGTTAGAGAAATTGACAAGTTTGTATGGTACTGTGACAGATGTCACTGTAGAAGGTCTGCAGAGAAAATTTTTCAGCTTCACTTATGATGAAAACAAGTCAGCTGTGGAAAATTGTATGGAGGTTGTGCAGATTGCCGATGAACTAGCAAGTGAGAATGACCCGATGAGATCTAACTGGATTATCACCAGGATTATCAGCGTACTACCTCAGAAGCTGGCATATTTTAGGACAGCCTGGAATACCGTCACAGGAGCAGATCGAACTGTCGAGAGATTGATTGAACGCTTGAGGATCGAGGATGAGAGAATCAGTTCTGGTGAAAATGCACTGGACCTAACCTCACATAGTGCTCTAGTATCGAAACATCATAAGAAGTCAAATCAGCAACCGGCAAACAAGCAAGAGAAGTCCAAAGTGACTTGCTATAAATGTGGAAAACAAGGACACGTTATTAAATATTGCAGAGGTAAGCCATGTGCGAAATATACTGAGCATTGCAAGAAACTGTATCCGTGCAATACATGCGGAACAAAAGGACATTTCGCAAAAGATTGTCCACAGAGCGATCAGAAGAAAACAACATCAAGCAGCAACAGACCAACCTTGTTGACAATTGGTTTGTCAAGTACAGAGATGAAACACGCCAAGCAGAAACAATATAAACGTAACGTCTGGATTCAGGACTGTGGTGCATCGCAGCATATGACTTCACATAGAGAGTGGTTTTCACACCTGACGCATCTTGAAGAACCTGTTACCAAGGTTATTGGAGATGCAACTGAATTGGAGGGCGTTGCCATCGGAGATATTGATGTTGAGGCATATGATGGAAACAACTGGAACCCAGTGAGTCTGAAAGATGTACTTTATGTTCCCAAGCTGGACTACAATCTTTTCTCAGTAGGACAGATCTTGGACAAGGGGTACATTCAAATGGCAGACAAAAAGACTTCTAGAATTGCTACTTCAGATGGTCAACACACGAAAGTCATTGCAGAGAGAGAAGGAAATTTGTACAAGATGATGCTATGAAAGGAAGGACAAGGAATCTGTATGATTGCAGACTATCAGGATCTGGCACGAACGACTAGCTCACCAGAACGTAAAGTACGTTCGAAACGTTTTGAGCAAGAACAATATCAAGTATGTGGATGATTGGCAAGATTATACATGTGAAGGCTGCATCTATGGCAAACAGCACAGAGTCTCACATCCAATCAACACGAAAGTATCCAAAGAACCTCTGGACTTAATCCATGTGGATCTTGGTGAAATGGAAGTTACGTCGATTGGAGGAGCCAAATATTTTCTGTTATTCAAGGATGACTTTTCACATTTTAGAACGGTCTATTTCTTGAAGTCAAAGAATGAAGCAGCCACAAAACTGGATATCTTCATGAAGCTGGTGGAAAATCAGTTTGACAGGAAAGTCAAAGCTTTGAGATCAGACAACGGATTGGAAATCAAGAACAAAGAAACAAGGAAACTGCTTGAGGAACTTGGAGTTTTTCACACCTTTACTAATCCATATACGCCAGAACAGAATGGTAGAATCGAGAGGGAGATGAGAACCGTAGTGGAAGCTGCACGTTCAGCTATCCACGCAAATGATTTGAGTAAGACGCTTTGGGCAGAAGCTGTAAACTACGCAGTCTTTACGATCAACCAGACTGGAACGAGTTCAGTACCTGGCAAAGAGTCCTGCTGAGCTTTGGTTTGGTCGTAAGATGAATGTGAGCAAGATGAAAATCTTCGGAAGTGAATGTTTTGTACTGAAGCCAAAAAGAAACAAACTAGACAAGAAGTCAGAGAAAGGAATATTCGTAGGATACGATGTAGATTCAACAGGATACAGAGTGTATATACCAAACAGTCGTCGAGTAATTAGTACGGATGTTACTTTTAATGAAGCCAAGATGAGAAGCCAGAAGCAGACAGAAGTTGAATCAAGTTTCAAGAAGGAAACAACAAATCAAGATGAAGAAGATGATAGAAAAGAGGAATCAGAAGAATCAGATCATGATGATACGACCAGTAATGCAGAAGAAACACAAGAAGAACAGATTGAAGAGTCAAACGAAGATATTGATGAACAATCAACATCGTCTAAACAAGAAAAGAGAGTATTGAGAGATCGCAAGACACTGAAGAAACCTGCAAGGTTCTCTGATTATGTGATGAGTTACATCAGAGGAGATGGAAATGCAATGATTGGTGAAGTTCAGGACATACCAGTGGATGAGGCATTGAAAGACACAAACTGGTACAATGCAATGAAAGAAGAATATGACTCACTGATCAGGATGAAGACTTGGGAACTTGTGAAGTGCCCACCGTATGCTAGACCACTCACCTGTCGCTGGGTTTTGAGAGAGAAGACGAATGGAAAATTCAAAGCTCGACTGGTGGCACGTGGATTTGAACAAGAGGAAGGAATTGATTATACTGATACCTTTAGTCCTGTGGCTCGTCACACATCAATTAGATTGCTGTTGAGTCATGCAGCAGCTGAAAAGATGAAAGTAGTGACCTTCGATGTTAAAACGGCATTTCTTCATGGTGACCTGAGGAGGAGCTATATATGCATCAACCAAAAGGCTTTGAAGACGGATCTGAAAAAGTGTGCAGACTACGGAAAAGTCTGTATGGTCTGAAGCAAGCACCTAGAAAATGGAATGAGAAGATTTCCTCACACTTGGAGAAGAAATTGGATTCACTAGTACAGATGACGATCCTTGTATATATTATAATGAGAGCAGGACAATCATGATCTCATTATTTGTCGATGATGGTCTAGTTATAGGCAAGAGAGAAGACGCTATTTTCGAAGTCTTGAAGAAGATCAACGAACAATTTGAGATCATGTACGAGAAGAAGATCCAAGACAAGCTATCCTACCTTGGCATGGAATTGAAAATTGAACAGGATGGAATCTTCATAAGTCAGCCAAAGTACACCACAAAAATCCTGAAAAGATTATAATCTTGATCAGTGCAACTCAGCTTCAACACCGATCAAAAAAGGGATGGTGACTGACGAAGAAAATCAGAAGAACGACAAACCAGTACCAGTGGAACCCCCTACAGAGAGGCTCTCGGATCGCTGCTCTATCTGGCAACAATCTCAAGACCAGATATAAGCTACGCTGTCAATTATCTGAGTCAGTACAACAGCAGACCAATGAAAAGTCATTGGAAAATGATTAGAAGAGTGTTCATGTATCTGAAGAGTACTGTGAACTATGGCATCAAATTCGATGGAGGATCAAGACTAGTGGCCTACACAGACTCTGATCACGGAGGAGACAGAGTCAGGAAAGTCAAGAGTGGAGTACTGCTGATGAGAGGAGGACCTGTAATTTGGTACTCCAAGAAGCAACCAGTGGTAGCAAATTCTACTGCTGAGGCCGAGTACATAGCTGCTGTTTCTTCGATAGATGATGTCAGCTGGACAAGAAGAATCTGCACGAATTGAGAATCCTGAAGACTGATGAACCAACTACCTTGTACGTTGATAATAAGTCAGCAATAACTATGCTGCATAACTCACATGAAGGCAAGACAACCAAGGGTAAAAAGCACATAGAAATTTCGAGAAAATTCATTCAACAGAATATAGGTAAGACTGTACTTCCTGAGCATGGTCAAACCAGAAGTCAGCTTGCAGATATTCTGACTAAACCACTTGCTAAAAGCTCATTTGTAAAACTTCGTAGAGCGATAATTAAGAGGAGTGTTGAGGTTAATTGTCGCTCAACTATTAATTTATTCATTGTTTTGTTGGTAGACATGTACGTGAAAATTTATCTTTTGTTTTGCATTGTTATTAATTATAAGAACAACTTGAATTCTTTATTGTTATCCTTTTAAGTTCAAGTAAAATATCAGACACAACATAGAGAGACAAGAATTAAATGACGTGTCGAATATTTGTTATTTACCTTTGTTATTTACCGGCATAGACAAACAAAAGTTATTAATTTTTTCAATAAACTTTGTAAAATCAACAACCTGAGTCTTTGCTGTCCCAAAAGTCAATATTAATATTTTTAAGGCATTTTTAAAAAAATTTTAAGTCATTATTTAGAATCTCTAGCCCATCAAAATCCTGACCCTGTTAGCAGATTTACACCTTAAACATACTCAAATTGAGATGACTCCATGGAAGTTTCTTTGGCATTGTGAATTTATATTTGAGTAAAATTGTCAATCTAAATTACAAATATTGGTCTTAAAAAAATTGAAATATGTATTTACCATATATTGTTATGGTTAATATTATAAGTTTTTACTTTGAAGCCGGAGTCGGTAAATTCTTACTGACACCAACTAAAAAAAAAAAAAAAAAAAAAAAGACTCCACCCAAAATTGCTTCCGATTAAGACTCCACAGCCTAGATTTTAGCAACCTTAATAATTTAAAGTGGTAGCTATCTTAAAATTCTTAGCTCTAGAAAACAAAACATGAATAATAAAAGTTGCCAGTCAAACATCCCACCAAGGACCTGTCAATGACTTATTGCTTCCATTAATGAACACACTTGTGTGGGGGGGACCATTGGTATCCTTGGTAAAAATTTGGACAAGTTTATAGCTCTTAATCCTTGCCAATGTGACAAAGTATATCTAGAGAATTTGGATACAGCCGGGGACGCATGGTAAAATTACTGAGAATGGTGTGCAAAATATATATAAAATAGCACATCATATAAAAATGTAACACAATCATTATGCTCACAGTCACAAGGAAACGGCAAATTGAATGATATTAAGGCCTATATTTATTTGAAATTATTTTATTTTTATAACATTTAAACAACTCATCAAAATCTAAGACCAGGCGTAGACACATACATGGTTTTACCTACAATCCCTTACTACCATTATCTAGTTTATTTTATCACTAATGTTTGAAATTTTAATTTAATTACAGTATGAAAAGTTAGGTGAAGTTATTGATAGGGGTAGTGTGAGTCGAGGACGGGCTTCTTTATTTTTTATGGTTCAAATTATTAGAAATTTAATCTTTCCTAACACTTATACACAAAATGTTATTGCAAGAGCTAGGTTTGTTGCGTAAAAAACTAAATGTGGTTATTGTAGATGCTTTTTACATGGACATTAAGTTTCTAGGAGTTTTTGCATAAAGTTTTAAATTTAAGTTGAGTTTAAGGTGTTCCGACATGTCATAGTAAGGAATTTATATTTAAAGGCACTTTTTGAAAACTTTCACTTAACTTGCTTAAATTATTTGTCCCGTAACGTTTTATTATGGTATTAAGATCACATTTTAAGCTGTGATGCCTAGAAAACATATATGTGGAGCTTCAGTTGTGTAATAATTTTAAAGAAATGGAAGAGCGGTAACCCGTGACATAGGTGAGTTGGTTATAAACTATAATTTAAAAAAATACATTTAATAACAATAATTTTAGTTTCAATCGATCCACCACGTCTACGTGAGTGTTGTAACTCCATTAAATTTTGCATTTATTAAAAAAGTGTCTTAAATTTATAGTTTTTGACCACCATCACCGTTTAATGTTATATATTTAGTAGTGCTAAACATAGGCCTACATCTCAAACACAAATATTTGAAATAGATAATTATATTATACGTACATACCTCGCTTGAATACAAACATTTTGTCTGATATTTCAGTAACTTTTAAACTATCTCTAACCATTATCAAATTTAATTTAACGCAATTTCTAAAAGAAAACCTAAACAATATTAACGTAGATTGTAAAGGTTCTTTATCTCCGGCTGTACTTGGCGCGAAATAGACAATGAATAAAGCACATATAGCCACCATGAAAAATAAAAATATGTTTCTTATTTGAAGAGACAATTTTAAAATATCAGAATTAATCATTTTATATTGTTAGCTTTGTTAAAAGTATCATTATTTTTCGTAATATTATTCTTAATTGCTAGATAGCAATAATAATTATGGTTTAATAGTTTGTCAAAATTATATAAAATAAATTGTCTTAAATTTTTTTCTTAAACATTTGAACAACAAATAACGTTGTAAGAAATTTTAATTCTATATGTTGGATACATTGAGGAATATTATAATTTAAACTTCGAAACTAAAATCGTTAACCATTTCTTTAATCCTTCGTCTATATTATTTTTTTAGTGTTAGTATATCATATATTTGATGTTGGATCAATTAAAGTTTACTCTGTACTAACATTCGTAAAGATAACCTTGTTTTCTGGTATGTCGTATATATTATTACTTTTATTAGGCTTATAGTTAAACCCTTTCTAAATAATAGATTATTTTAAATTGAAATATAACGCATATATATTGGAATCTATCCCGGGACCATTGGCTTAGAATGCCAAAGCTTTTACCACTGAACTATCCAGGAATTACCCCATGATTAGGCTAATTCTTCATTAATATATTAAGGAAGAGTGTGATAGACGTACAGAAAACCTTGTTTTCTAGTATGTCTTACATATTATTACTTTTATTAGGTTTATAGTTAAACCCCTTCCAAATAATATATTTTAAATTGAAAGATAACACACAGATATTGGAATTTAACCCGGGACCATTGGCTTAGAACGCCACTGCTCTAAACCACTGAACTTTCTAGGAGTTGTCCCATTCCCAGGCTAATTCTTCATTAATATTTTAAGGCAGAGTCTTTGGTAGACGTGCAGAAAATGTCAGCTATATAAATGAGTTAAACATTTTTATTAAAAATCAGCTTATAGCCTATAATACAGACCTGTACAATTCATAAACCAATCTCAACCCTCATTTGGCTGTGTGGTAAGAAACGACTTTGATTCTGAATTACACTTTTAAGCAGGCATTTTCAGTTGAATGAAAAGCTATGTAGTAAAAGATTTTTAAATCATTTCACCACCGATATGATCCAATTTTCATGCTCACTTTAGAAAAGATGTGAACAAATTTAACATGAATTTTCTTCATAAACAATTACATGGACATAATATTAACCTATACCCATGGTGACCATACACACATTTTTTGGGGTGATTTCCTGTTATATAGAACAGATGGTATTACACACATAGGTAGGCTTTTTTTTTAAAAAATGCACTCTTTTTGTGGACCCTCACTTAGAGAAAATAATATTCTGAATGGAACAACACTAGTGTAAGGAACTTCCCCCTAAGTGCATTTTTATTATAAAGCTGTATTGATTTACAAGCTAATTTTCCAATAGCTATGTACGTTACCTGTGTAACGACAGTTTCTATCCAAGATGTGCCCTGTAAACTCCTATGAAAAGGGAAACAAGTAGGCCTACCAACATTTTTTTTATTACGTCTCTCAAAGCTGTTTCTTGATATTACTTATTCTTTGCTCCTAACATTATGGTTGTTTTGATTTAGATGCTATGTATTATCCAAACTTAAGTAAGTTACTGAAATATTAGTTTGATGTTATTAGTAACCAAGTTAACCCACGAGACCTAAATTTATTTTTAATCAGTAGGGAAAGTAAAAAAAAAGTTTAAATCTAAATTTACTAATGTATCTGTTTGAACATAGTTTTTATTTGCTCTAATATTTTGTTCTTAAGGTATTTGGCTTGATATGATCTCTTGTTTCTTGGGGTCTTTTTTTCCCACTGCGTCTTAGTACATTCGACCAGGATTCAAACCTCGTTGACAGTCTACTACTGTGGGAGTAGCGCCTTAGACAATGCGGCCATCAAAGCAGGTTTACCTTGGTTTTTATAGGGAGTTTTTTGGTGACCTGGCAGTCTAGGGGTAAGGGGTCGGAATTCCGTGCTGGGGTCCGGGGTTCAATCCTCAGTCCCGGCATAAATTTATCTGATTACCAAACCCTTCCTTCACCTCTGGCAAGACATCTTGTGAATGTGGGGAATGCCAGGCCTCCATCGTGGTTTGGATTCCACGTTAAACTGTAGGTCCTCCATTTCATCTCACAATCACCCTACCATTACACATTAGCATAAGTGCGCATAACCCGAACGGGTAGTAAGACGCGGTGCTAATAATAATATAAGGAGTTTTGTGTTTCAATTTCTCTTCTCCGTCCCTAAATTATTTTTTCCTCTGTTTACTCTATTTCCCTCCCCCCCTTTTTTTTTCTAACCCTTACACAACATATAGTCTAACTATGCTAAAAAAAGTTACCATAATTAGGCCTATACCTGTCTAGAGGCCTTTCAAGGAACACAAAAACATTCTTCTGTCTGTGACTTTAAAACTATAATTATCTGTAACCATGGGCGTAGGGACAGGGGTTTAGCGGGTTCAAACACCCCCCGTCCCTCGAAATTTCTAGAAGCTTTTTGTGTTTCCAGTAATTGTGTGTTTAAAGAAGTTAGCATGCACAATTGCACATATATCAATAATTATTCTATTTTGCTTTAACTACAGTCAATTAAGTTAATATTAGGCCTAATTCAGTAGTCTAGTAATTTTTTACACCAAGATGTTTGCAATAAATAGGCAGAATGGTTATTTAATCGTTTATATTAAACAGCTTAAAAGTTAGTGTTTCTCTATATTAAGTGCGGCCAGTTATTAAATTTTCACTCACTAGCCTCTAAACAAATTTATTTACTTTTAAAGTTAATTTCCCCTTTAGTCAGGCTATTTTACTTTCTCCCCCTCCCTCCCTAACATTCGAGGTCACCTTGCTTTGCTTTTATACTCCCCTCCTGGTTTGTGACACACTGGCAGCTATTTTTCATCTTCATTCAAAGGAGGTGTTATTGGTTATTAATTTGATATAACTGCACAATTACAGTGATTTTGTTTTATAATAAATTTTGTTAAATTTCTCGAGTTATGTATGTGTGCAAATATTTCTGGAACTATAGCTATTGCTAAGTACAATATAGTTTTTTGCTTATATTTGGGTTTTATATTAAAAATGTGTAATCCAAATCTCATATTTTTAAGACATTATTTTAACATAATAAGCCAAATATTTGCTATAATGTCTAAGTGCAACTAAACTGGCTATGATTGTTGATGATGATGATTATCATAATAATAATAATAATAATTACTTAATAACAATTTAGGCCATTTGAGATTGTTTAGTAAGAATTTAGTAGTAAATTTCAACCATATGTCATTAACGAACTTGGTTGATTGTTTTCTGCATAGGAGAGCAATCATTTCAAGATATTTGCAGCAATGAAACGTCAATTCGTCTCGAATAAAAAGAAAGGGGAAGGTTCCTACAACAATGAACACTTCTGACATGTTGCTATTGAAAATAAACCTAGTTATTCTGGTTTGAGCATTTGTGTTCCAACTGCACCCAGCACTAGTGCCCTGTTGAGTGACAAAATTACTGACCCCAATGATTGCATATCTGGAGTTTCTTCTCCCGGGTGTGTTTCTCATAGTACTTTCACTGACATAGGAGATTATTTGAATAAACTTATGACCGATCTCCAGAGAGAAAAATTGCTTAGAGCTCCTTGGATTCCCCTAAAGACTATGTTTTTCCTGTTGACCCCAAAGATTCAAGAAACTTAAGTTTTCAACAAAGGTGGATGAAATTGTTTCCTTGACTCATTTTTACAAAAAGGAAAATGGTGCCTTCTGTAAGTTTTGTGTGATATTTTCTAAGCAATTCGTTGGAAAAGGAAGTCATCAAAACCTTGGAAGTTTGGGGACAAAGGTTTCAACAAATACAAAAAAAAAGCTAAAGAAATGTTTTCTGATCATGCAAGTAACTCATAAAATATCAAGAAATGTCAGAAAATTTTCTTCGCGTTACAGAAGGGAAGATAGGTTAAGGTTTCTCATCAGATAATTTCTGAGCATGCCAAGCAGGCCAATGAGAACAGATCAAAGTTGAAATCATTTGTTGTGGTAAACAAGAACTGCCAAAACGTGGTAAGGTGGACTCTAGAAATGTTCTCATCAATGACCCTACTCAGCACGATGAAGTATTCCGTGCTCTTTTGAGGTTCCATGCTCTTTGAATTCGTGTTGATTGTGTAAATAATAAGGTCCTCAAAAAACACCTACAGTAACCCCATGACTTCTTTGGTGCTGACTGATAGACAGCTGATGGCTTTGAAAAGTTACTAGACCAAATTATGTATCCCTACGCTGAACCATATGATCTGCAAAAACATATGTTTAGCAGCTGTCACTTCTGACATTCAAATTTTAGGTATATACCTAAATGTTTACTGTCAGCTGTCAGTCAGCACCAAAGAAGCCACGGAGCTACTGTACAGACTTTTCACGATAGGTTTTTACCTGGATGACAGTTTGAAAATCATATGTTTAGGTTTTGTGTTGCCAACACTTGTAAAAGATCACTGTTTTGTTATACATGTAAAGCTCTTTAATACTTTTTATATATGGCATTTAAGTTTTCTTATACTATTTAATTTGTTTAAATAATTTCTTTTTATCCAACTTGAAATAATATTTTAAACAAAATTAAAAGTACTTATTCTTCGTTTTAGAACGTTATTGATTTTGTGTAATATAGTGCACACATCAATACCTTTTAATACAAGCATCGTATTTACTTGGAAAAGAGAAAATTGTTATCATTTTTTTTACATACAATAAATGATTTTATGATTATTTTATATTATTTTGAAATATTTAACCGGATAAAATATTTTCATCAACTGCGTGGCTGCATCATTGTAAACAACTTGATTACAGTCATGTTCAATCATATGGTTTAAATTCGTCCATCGCCATTTTGAAGTTATGTTCGTTAGAAGTTTTTGTGAAAGTGGTGCCAATATTTTTTTAAGTGGAATAAAACGATAAATGAACTGTGTGTCCATCCTCAAATAAATATATAAATAATACGGGCCTAAATTACTGTGGTTAACTATCTCATTAATATATTACCACCCATTTTTATTACAGTCATCTAAAGTGATAAATGTCATCTGTTGGTGTAGTGATATATTAGGGATTATTTCTAGTAACATTTTGAGCTGTCATCCAGGTAAACTTAGGTCGTGAATGAATTGTAGAGTGTGGTGCTTCTAATGCTCAGTACACCAGTCCAACCATACAGAATGAATTGATAGAAATATGTGGGAACATAAAAAATATATAATATATATAGTGGAAAATACTAATGCCTCCGGAACTTTCGCCATCCTAGCGGATGAGACCTCGGATGTAAGTAGGAGAGAGCAAATGCCTCTCTGTGTATGATACATTTGTGCTAAAAATAATGTAATTCGAGAAGACTTTTTAGATTTTACTCCTGTTACTGATCTTGCAGGAAAAGGACTGGCATCTACAATTTTGCTGTCTAAATAAAAATGGCTTAAACCTTGACAATGTAGTTGCGTAGGGGTATGATAGTGCTGCTGCAATGAGTGGTCACCTCCATGGAGCTCAAAAGTATATATGAGGCATTCATCCTCATGCCCTTTATGTTCATTGCAGTGTCCATTCATTGAATTTGGTGTTAGCTAACGCTCGCAAACTTACGCCAATTAGAAACTGTATAGGAACAGTCACATCAGTTTGTGTATATTTAGCTAATGCCTGCAAACTTACGCCAATTAGAAACTGTATAGGAACAGTCACATCAGTTTGTGTATATTTCAGATCCTCACTCCAGCGCTCTGAAATCTTATATGCACAAATAAAGAAACACATGCCTGATAACAAACATGCAACACTCATTGCTATGTGTGAGACCAGATGGGTGCAAAAAAATGACTCAATTGCTAGGTTCCAAGAAATGTGTCTTCCAATTGTTCATCAAGAGCTAGAGGGGGCACTCAATCAAGAAACCGCTCAGAGAGCTAACCAGCTTTTAGCTACAGTTGTGAAAGGACAGTTTGTCACAGCATTAAATGCTGCAGCAAAGGTATTTTCTATCACACTTTCACTTTGCAAGTACCTACAACGAGTTGACTCTGACTTTGTCGTTGCATTTGAACATGTAGACATTGTAGTTAATGTCCTTCATACAATGGTCACCAAATCGGATGACGAATTTCATAAAATATTTACTTACTCTGAGGAAATTCTGAGTGAAATTGGGGAAGAAATGCAAATTCCTCGTGTTGTTGATAAGTAGTACCATTGTGACAACATTCCAGCGTCCACAAGGGAAGAGTATCTTAGGAGGACAGTATTTATTCCTTTCTTGGACCATATAACACAGCATCTCAGGGACCGATTCTCAACACACAAATGCCTTCTCTGTTCTTTACAAAAACTAATCCCTAATCGAATAGTAGGTACTGACTTAGAGGATATAGCGTTAGATGAGATTGTTAACTTCTATTGTGCTATGCCTCCTAACACAAGTACATGTTCAGTTGAGATCAACACCTGGAAAGCAAAGTGGATAAGAGTGAATGAAAAAGATAGAATGACGACTTCTATTGAAGCTCTCGTGGAGTGGAGTGTGGACTTTAACTTCTTGCAATTTTAGCTACACTTCCAGTATCGACAGCAACCCCAGAACATACTTTCTCTACACTTGGACGATTAAAGTTTATGCAAGAAACACCAGAGGAAATGATCGTTTGATGGAACTTGCACGTCTCAGTGTGCATCGTGAGATTTCTGTGGAGCTTAAGGAGTTGTAAGGTGCTTTTCAATGGTGTCAAGACGAACTGGTTTTCCTCTTTAAGGCTCAATCTAAAATATTATTTTACACATGGCTTTTAAAGCATAAGTATTTAGGTTATCTTGATATTTGAACCATTTAATGACATAAAGTAAAAATAATAGCTATCTTATGTAAAGTTTTATCTGTTTGAAACTGAATATAGATAGGCTACATATTAAATTTATTTTGTCACAAGAATAAACACATAATTAATAAAATAAGCATTTTTTTTCTCACAGTTTACTAGTATTAAATCTTCACATCCTCTTGCCCTTGTCATGCCAGTTAGAACCCCCCTCCCCCGAAATGAAATTCTCCCTGCGCCTGTGTGTGTAACTGTAGCCTACTGATAAAATCCCTCATTACTCCATACTTCACACATACAGTTCCAAAACCTACCAGAAGGTCCATTAACCATAGGACTGGTGGTAACTGACAGCTAACAGAAGATGTAAACACTGTTAAAAAGAAAAATGTAATCAAAAACAAATTGTTTGATGTGAAAGTGTTGACTGTCAAAAGTGAAAACAAATCAATATAATATAATATGGTCATTACAAATCATATGAAGGGTAGATAGAGCCTGTTTATGATAGCTTTTTGCCTGATTGACAATTGAAAAATCATATGTTTAGCTTTTGAGTTGCCAACACTTGTAAAAGACCACGGTTTTGTTATAAATGTTAACCTTTCTAATTACATGTTATATTTTACATTTAAAATAACATAATATTAAGTTTTCTCATACTATTTCATCACATTTAATAATTTCTTTTTAACCAATTCGAAACAATATTTTAAATATAATTAAAAGTACTTATTCCTTCGTTTTGGAATGTTGTCTACAATGTGTAATATAGTGCATACATTAATACCTTTTAATACGGGCATCGTATTTACTTGGAAAAGAGAAAATACTTGTCTTTTTATATATCTAATAAATTATTTTATGATAGTAGGGATAAATCAGGGATTATTTCTAGTAACTTTTTGAGCTGTCATCCAAGTAAACTAAGGTTGTGAATGTACTATAGGTACATGGCAAAAGGGGCAAAGTCACATTTCACACATTTTCCAGGGCAACTTTAGTATCTCAAACCCCAGTAAATAATTTGGTTTTAATATATTTGAAACCCGCCTCAGTGGCGTAGTTGGCTAACACACTTGTCGTGTTGAGCCCGACTGCTGAGGACGGGGAGATCGAGGTTCGAATCTCGGTCGGGTGAACTGGGGGTGGTTTTTCCTAAATGGTTTTCCACTCTACCTCCACGCAAATGTGGGTTCACTTCCTCTAATTCAACCTTCCCAATTCCTAATCCATTAGAGTAATTAGTACTTAAAGCATATAACCCGAACAGGTAGTAAGACGCGGTGCTAAGTATTTTTATTATTATTATTATTATTATTATTATTATTATTATTATTATTATTATTATATAACATATTTGAATATGAGAGAGACCTTTTTAACCCAAATCTCAAGAGCATTATAAAAGTCATGATTGTCTAACAGATGGAAGCACCAACTCAATTTGAATGCTGATTATGTAAATTTTTAAAATATGGCTTCACACAAAGTCCAGATAACGTGGTGCACACCCAACAGTTGTAAATGCTCTTGATTCTTTTGCCTTTCTTTGAACAAACTTTTTTTTTCTCTCTCATTACTCACAAAGCTACAAATTTCCAAAAGCATCTCATTTAATTTATCAAAGGAACTTTTTACTCTCCCTCTGTTCATGTGCGTTGATAAAATATAGGCCTACCAAAGAGTGTTGATGAGACGTGTGTTGTGCACAGCGAAAGGGGTGTTAACATGTTTGGTAGCCAGCAAGTAACGGGTCTCCAACAAAATAGGAACTCAACATATTTTTAGTGTTTGTTGAACAAATCATGATTAAATTAGGATTTCATATGTAATTTGGTAGCTTAATTCAAATACTATAACCACTTTACACAATATATTAAAATGGCCTTTTCATATAATTTTAATTCTAATAAACTTATCAATTTACTTTAAAACAAACTTTCATATTAGAGTAAATACAAATTCTACCATATATGCTTTAGGTTCACCTATTATGTTTTAAAAGTCAATCAAAATTAACTTAAAAAGGTCTTTATAAAATAATTAGTTGGAGGTAACTCATCTGGTAGGAATTTATGATCATTGGCAGCCTGATGACAATATTTATGGAAAACTGTGACTGGCCTTGATTCAAACCCCAATATCCTTATCACTGACAAACCAGATCAGACCACAAATTAACTCGTGTGCCCATCGATGCCGGTACTTCTATATCATCAAATCGTCATCTAGACAACTTTCAACTTTCTCTTTTGATAGATAAGCTAGTACCAATACTGATAAAATACTAATAATAATTAATATTCATAGATTAAAAAATATAACACTGATACCCAATAAAATTTTGAAAAGATGTAATTTACTCAAAAGTGAAAGTGTATTTTTAGCAATAATAATAATAAAATAAAATCATCTATTATCTTTGATTCAAAATGATTGGCCTTTTTATTAGAATATTACTTAAATCACACTAGTGATTGACTTCATGTTGAAGATTTTACACTAAATGTAAGTAGGTATCCATCTTCTGGAGCTAGTTAATGACCAAACGGAATTATAGGCCTATTCTTCAAGCTTAGATTACTAGGTGATTTGAAACAAATATAATTGACCAACCTAATAATAAAAAATATTAACTACGAAGGCTACTTACACCTAATCTGATTGAATATTAATTTTCTTGTGCCAACATTACTTGCAATTAAATGATTTTACTATAGCTAACCTTATCAGGGCCGCACATAGGGGGTGAATCAGCAACTTGTGTCATGAGACTCTGCCCTCAGGGGAGTAAAAAAATGAAACTACAAAAATACTAAATTTTTTATAATGACAAGTTACTCTTTTAAAATTTGTATTTATTTTACACTGCTCGTTTCAGTGTATCTTAATGTGTGTTCTTGTTCAGACAGTTGGGCTGGGGGAACATTTTGAGGTATTTACAACCTGTCGGTCACTCGCCATAATGTTTTCTCAAGTATAATCGCGGGGATATTGTGTGGTAAAATGCCAGTGACAGATTGGCAGGAGTTGACCCTGTCGTAGTTTGTTTTACTCCGAGTAGCAGTAGAAGCTGGAGACAGCTCACAACACTGAATACATTCACAGTGTTTTGTGTTTGGTTATCAGTTTCAGGTTGGTTATCTGGTTGTTATTGTGTTTTTCATGATTTTGTATTATATTATTGTAGACCAACAGTAACACAATACTGTCGCAGAAGTCACATTTAAGATTTCAATTGATCGTGAGTGCTGTTAATACGTTTTTACTTTCACAAAATGTAGAATTTTGTTAATTTATTTTTACTAAAATAACTACAGTTCATCTAATTATTTACAATGTACAAACATAAGACAGGTGCACAAAAACGAGCAGAAAAAAAGTTTCTGCTAATGAACTTAAACAAAAAGCCAATCAAAAGTTATTCTACTGCTCATTCCAGTGCATCAGGTGAAGATCAAGCTTATCTTGTCCCTGCAGAGTTTGAAATTGTAAGACAGAAGAAAAGGAAAAATTTTTTGACAAATAAGTTGGAAGTTCCAATGAAGAACACTTTAATAGTAACATTTTCCATCCCATTATCAGTGAAATTATAGAACAGCTAAACTTTCGTTTTCATCAAGTAAATGAAATTTGCAACATCTTCAAAGCAATATTGAACCTGAGTGAAGTCACGGTCAAGACATCAAATCAAGAAACAGTCCCGTTAAAAGAAACCATGGAAGAGGCAACTAGAAGATTAATATCAAAGTACCCTGATGATCTAACAGAAAATTTAATTTATGAAATTGATCACCTACAAGCAGTTTTCAAGTCAACCTTCAAAGATGCATTGAAAAAAAAGCAAAAGTTTCCCACTTGGTTTACTAAACGAGATCTACAAATTAAAACTTAAAGTGTCTTTCCAGAAATTTGTATTGTTTTAAGATTATTTTGCACATTGCCTATTAGTGTTGCATTTGGGGAGAGGGGATTCAGCGAACTCGCATTAATTAAAATTACCTAATATCTACTCTAGGGCAAGATAGGTTAAACCATCTAACCATGTTACCTGTATAATATGAATTATCTTCCAAAATTGATTACTCTTTAACATTATCAATGAGTTCGCAAAAACAAAAATCTGGAGACTTAGAATGCCAGAGGGCATTAGTAAATAGGATTAAACCTAAAGATAATGTTTTATTTCTAAGTGTTTTCATATCCCTGAAAAAATATTGTTGTGTAATCAATATTGAAAGTTAGATCTATATATTTTTACATGTAATGTTATTTTTCTCAAATTTACAAAAAATACTCATCTAAAGTGATAAAACTACTGTATTTTTCATAGTCTTAACTAAAATAAAATAAAAATTCTAAGTGATAATTAGCCTACTTTTATTTTCATATGTGGAAGATTGTAAATTTAATAAAATGAAATAACTATGATTTTGATTTTATTAACACCCTTTTGAAACCTTCCTAATGCTTTTCTGTTTTTATACGAACTTTAATCAAATGAGCTCAATAGGCTTATTCCACTGTATAAAGTTTGCAGATATATTTTGTTTGAAACGTAATGTTCATAAAAAAATCAAAAATAGGTATACTTCATTCTGGCATTGAATAAAAATGAACACTAAATTTTGCTTAGCATTGTGTTTCTAATGCTCATCATGGAGGGGGAGGGGAGCACAAAATATATAGGCAGCCCTGAACCCTACCAACACTAGTTCACATCAGTGTTAAAGTTAATGTTTATTGCACAAATCGTGTAAATGTTGCTAAGTATTCCACTGCCCCCGCCTGCCTACTTAATAAATTGCTCACTCCCCTTTGGTTAACTTTTCAAATCAAATTACTCATTAATAATATTTTTAATTTAAAATAAATATATAACAATTGATTTTCTTGATTTGTCTCCTTAATTGAAATGTCTCCGTGATATTTTGTGTTTTAATTTCTTTTTGGCTTGTGGATGTATTTCTTGACTTATGGGTAATCTTATTTGCACCCTGAGGATATTTTGAAGTTCTACTGAAAATATTCTAAAATCTTTGGAATTAAGCTATTGACATTTCTCTCCTATAATAAATTTAAAAAAAAACCTGGAAATTACTTTGTTGTTTAACAATTTTAATCTCTAATTTCTAGATGGATCATCCTGAACTACTTTTTGAGGAATTTCGGTTGAAGACCTTTGTGAATTGGCCTTATAATAATGACACTGCTTGTTCTCCAGAAAAGGTAAAGCATTTGGTTTTTGATTATTTAAATTACTTGTTAATATTAGATTTATGCCCGTTCGCTTTTTTCACAATTGTAGATAACAGCCTCATCAAGTTAAATGCTTACTATATGTGCAGCAGTAAATAATAAACTTCATGTCACTACCTGTTTTGGTGGCCACATGGTCTAAAGTGTTACTCTTATAATAAACTCGGCTGTGCTGATGACAGGGGATCGGGTTTAGAATCCTGGTTGTGTATACTTAGCGGTGTTTCCTTAAATGGTTTTCCATTCTCTCTGCATACAAATGTGGGTATATTTCATATAAATTTAACCTTCATAGCGTATAGGCCTAACTCGAATGGTAGTAAGACACGTTGCTAAAAATATGTCATTGCCTTGAATTTTGAGCATCAGGGGAAAACTCAGGAAAAGCGATTAAGACATGAAGCATAGGACTAACAGGCATGTTGTGCCCTGAAAATTCTCTAATAATGTGCTCATTTATAGGGAAAGCATCATTGTTTGCGACAAATAGATAGGGCACATTAACTGAATCTAGTGTTATGGTTTGGAATTTGGTATTTAATTTTCTTTTGATGAGTAGTTTACAAAAATATGTGTGCTGTAATATTTAGGTGAACTGTTGTTCTTTCTGTAGGCTCCAATATTGACATATATATAAAAACTTATATTCTGAGTCAGCTATTGGTGAAAGTACTATAGAAAATATATTTTGTAGTAACACATTGAACCTCCATTTGGAAAATTTTCAAAAATAATGTTAACCTGTAAATAGCACCAATGCCCAAATGAACTTGATTTTCAAAGTTTTCGGCAATATTTTCCCAGTCTTGCTGTGTTAATTTTGAGAGAAATTTTTTGTAGAGCATGTCCCATATTTTGATGAAAACTAACTTAGTAATTTTGCTTGCTGTTTTAATTTTAATTTGTTAAATCTTAGTAAATGTACAACCTGAAACCAAATAACTACCTGAAAGAAAAAAATATGGTTTAAACATGCGCTGATATAGAGGTAGTATGTTTATTTTAATTGTATATCGGTGTTGCTACTTCTCCTCTTGTGGGCTTGTCAGGATGGCTTAGTCGGATGGGTCAAATAATTGTGGGGTTCATTTTGATCTTTTTTATTGAAATAGATTAACTACTATACTATATGAGTGCATTTATGTAATATAGGTTTTTAGAACTAATTGAAAGAGTTAAGAAAAAGATCCTCACTATATCAATGTCCCTTCTCAGATCTATCTTTGGTGTTATAACACTAACTGATGTTGAACACTCAACTGCTCAGCACTGCGCAGTTGTTGTCTAACCCAGACTTTCAAGATGGGTTGGGGCGTTCTCCTCCATACTGAACAGGGACTCAAGCTGTAGGATATTCTCTTTACAAGTTGCTGTAACTTGGTAGCTAGTATGTAGGGCACTTCGTAATAACCCCCTAACAACTGGTGTGTTTTTCCTACAACCCCCTTCTCCTCGAAAGGTCTAAAAATTAACTTGTATATCAAAAAAGGAGGGGTGTTTCCCCTAAGTTAATAGTTTTGCCAATACTTTGTGTTTTGCTAATTGGCAAAACAATCTTATGTTTTTAAAACATGCCCTGGTATGAATACGGAAGTGCTCATTCAGGACATTTGGCAGTAGGAGTTCTTAGGCTTATGTTATCCTTGCATGCTCAAGATTGACTAAGGCTGCAATCTATGACAACTGGTAGATGTATTATTTTGCATGAGACATAATTCAACAAAAATGGGCAAATGTAAGAGATACATTAGTTAGTACCCTAAAGACTTAAAGTGGCCAAGCTGGAGGGGATAGTAAAAAGGGGCGCCAAATATTTGCAATTTTTACTAAGCTACCATGAGTCTAGTGACACGGACTAAAATCTTTGTCAAACAAGTCACTCTCATAAAGAAACAATGGATGAAGACTATTCTTCAGCACCAAGCCTTTCGACTCTAGCTCCACAAACTCCAAACCTCCTTCAGTTAAAAATGTAACCAGATCAAAAAAAAGAACTAGATTACATCAAAAAAACTTTTATGAAAGATAAAGAAATCTAAAACTTTGGAATCTTCGGAATCATTCCCGAAACATTGTCATAGTGCATCACCAATTTCTGAATACTCTCTTCATAAAATGAAGCAGCCTGTGAAAACATTCAATGTTGCACATTTATTTTTACATTGTCGTCATCATAACGCTGACCAGCAAGGAACCGCTTCAAATGCAGGAACAGGTGAAAGTCACTTGGCTCTAAGTCTGGGCTGTTCCCTCTCAAATCTTGTTGAGGTTTGACCAGCCATTATTGTGTAGCAACACAACACCGGGACTGAGAACTCCTCGCCTTTTGTTTTGGAAATCAACAAGCAAAACTATCTCTTTGTCCCAAAAAACAGTGCCCATGATAGTCTGGGTTGAAATTGCTTGCTTGAATTTCTGCTCTTTTGGAGATGTGGTCTGCTTCCACTACATGGACTGTTGCTTTAATTCCGGCATAATGTGAGACGCCCATGTCTCATCACTAGTGATTATGTGGCTTAGAAAAAATAATCACCTTCGTCATTGTATCACACGAGAAAAGTCAAAGCATTGGCAATTCACTTGTTTTTGTGCACCTAAGAGGGCATTTTTGGCACCCAGCTTGAGCATAGCTTCCAATATTTTAACGGTCTGTTGCAATTTCATACAGAACGAATTTGCAGAAATTCTCAAAAAAATAATGAAATTGTAAACCGTTTGTTCTCACAAATTTTGTTGTGATATTCTATACAAAGAATCATTAATGGCAGATGGCCGCCCACTCTGTGCCTCATGCACATTTTCACATCCTTAATTAAATTGCCCAACCCATTCCCATCACTCATTGGATTTTCTCCATAAACTCCACTACTCTGGCTATGAATTTTGGCTGATTTCACATTTATTGTATTCAAAAAACGGATATACCATATTTCACAGTTGGCAGGCCCTTCCATTGTCTTAAACATTTTAAACTTTCAAAACAAAATGCAAACAAATACTGTTCTCCTGTAATGTGTAATAAAGTATATTTGTAGCGTTTCATAACAAATTTAAATTTGTGTTTATCGAATTTGCATACTTTTCAAATAAAGATTTAAATGTGAATTTTACTTAAATATAAAAGGAAAGTTAAATAAAACCTCATTAATATCTACACAATCCTGAAATTTATCTAAAAAATATGACAACATCTTAAATTAAATAAAGCATTGAATATTGGCCTACTGTGCTGCACTGTTCAAATTAAGCAAATTGAAAATGTTTATATGTCATTTTATTTTAAATCAAATGAGAATAAAATTGTTCATAAGACAATTAATAAACAATTATGAAAATAAAAACAAAATTAATAACCTCACCTAACTTTTAAAAAAGTATTTGATTATCATCTGCTTTTCTTGCTGTGTTCTTTTCCATACTATCTGTAGACAAATGATGTCTGCTGGTGTTGCCTCTTCCTGCTGACTAATGTACTGCAGCGCTGCCTCAATCACCTTGAAACCTTAAGAGTGTGATATGCGATTCATGTTTTCATCAATTAATTCCTCCTCTTCAACAGCCTCTTCATTCAGATCCATTGTCTCTATATCATTGTCACTAATTTCGTCAACTTGATAGTCACCTATTGTGTTATCCTGTGGCGGCTCGTTGTTTACCTCTCTACTGGTCTGGAGATAACGGAGCTATTCCGGCACTGGTGTGGAATCGAAGGTCGTCTGGAGGTTCTTCAAGACTTTGTGAATCTTGGCGTGGGGGAGTTGGCCCACTCGGGGGTCTCATCGGCTGGCTTAGGGTACATATATAGGGGAGAAGGAGTAAGGGCGGGGTGGTGTAGCGAGGGGTCTCAGGTGGTAACTGGCGGGACTTAGTGGGGAGATTGGGGTTGGGGGAGCATGTACCGTGGTTGATTCGCGGGAGTAAGGGGAAAGTATATGGGAGTATGGGGGGTGAGCGGGGAGGAGTGTGGCTTGGTAGGTCAGGAGGGGTTAATCCTCGGGATCTGGCAGTCGGGGTGGCTAGTGTGCCGTCTTGGTAGTGTGTGGGCCCTGAGTTAAATATCCCGCTCGCGAAGTGCTGGGCCCGGGCGGGTCAGGGTTGTTATTGCCGCTAGACCGGTTCTGCGCGTTCTGCTGTCTCGTTTGTTGGACCTTTCCGGCGCGTTTCGTAAAGCCCATGTCGTTCCCGAACCTGTTACCGGAATACGGAGGAAGGCATTGGAAGATAAGGGGGGGGGGGGTGTCAGGTGATAAGGGGATGATCAAACGAGTGGCTAGGTGGGGAAGGTAGAAACCGGGTTGCTGGTGGTAGGGGGAAGAGTGAAGGAGAGACCTCGGCACTCAGAATGGCGCGGTGAGGCAGGAGAGAGGGAGGAGGAGAGGGATGAAGGAAGAACTCGAGATTGATAACTCATACCCGGTGTTATGCTTAAAGACACATTTACTGATACCTTACTGTGGGCGAGGCCAATACAAACTAGTACCGGTCGTACAGGCCCGGTAATGCTACCAATACTGATGATCTGAGTTGGGAGCCAGCCGCTTTTATCCCCCTCGGCCGTCCGTCAGACTGATGTGGAGGGGTTGTTGGCGCAGCGCGCGCATCCCTTCTGATGCAGCGTTGGACGGCAGGGGTAGTGTGTGCAAGAGTGTACTAACTCCTAACCATACCGGGTCCATGCAAGGATCGGCTCTGACCTGATTGGTTGGGGTATAACAAACTTCATTTGCCAACCATTCTGTAATGTTCTATAAATCAACATTTTCATATCTGGGAACTTTTTCTAGCAATTAATTTCCAATAGGCCTAATATTTAGTTAAAAAGTATAAATAGTTAATTAAAATTCTGTGTTGAAATATTACATTACATAGGTAACATACATAAAATATATAAATAATAGTAGCCTATTATTTGCTATAAAAATTTTAAATTTGATAGGCTATGTTTTAATAACAATAAATCTAGGTGTTATTGTTCATAGACCCATTTTTTTAAATACTTTTTTTTAGGGTTTTAGCAATGTTACAAATTATGTGACATAGAATATATTAAAAGTATTGATTAAACTGTAGAATAACATTTACCCTACAAGCTTGTCTGGACAAGCAGTTTTCACAGACAGTGTGGCTATTGGTTCAAAACATGTTTCAACAGGCATAGCTCCACTTGCTCTGTTCAGTTGCTGGGTTGACTCAGACCATGTAGGCTATGTTGTATTGTACTGTAGTCCCTTCAGCAGTGTGTTTTTGATTTATTTTTCGTTTAGTGCTCAGTGGCTAACACGCTAGTCGTGTTGAGCTCAACTGCTGAGGACGGGGAGATCGAGGTTCAAATCTCGGTCGGGTGAACTGGGGTGGTTTTTCCTAAATGGTTTACCACTCTCCCTCCACGCAAATGCGAGTTCACTTCCTCTAATTCAACCTTCCCAATTCCTAATCCAATAGCGTAATTAGTACTTAAAGCGTATAACCCGAACGGGTAGTAAGACGTGCTAAATATTACTATTATTATTTAGTGCTCAATAAAAAGTTGTGGAAAAACTGTTTATAAATGTAGTTTAAGCTTAAAATGTCTTATTTTATGCTAGTGAAATTATCTTTATTATGATGGAGTGTTCTTGTTCTATTGGCATCTTCACAGGAGGGGTATGTCATAAATTATCTTACTCTAGGTTTTCAGTACTACATAATATTTCTGAGTTCACTGAAGAAGAAAACACATTATTTTCAATTAGAACCGGTTTTACTGAAATAAAAAATATTTGCACTTTTCATAAAGCTGAGTTTTTAGACAGATACTTTCGTATTTATGGCAAGTCTTGCTCAGACCCCAACAATGTTCACTCAAAACCTGTTAAAAATCTCGCCGGGAAATATCAATGACACTTTCAACCTGCAATCCTGATCTAACTTTAATTCCTGAGAAAGCATTGTGCACAAAATGCCTAAACAAAATTCAAAACCCAAAAAAGACCACAGATAGTGATAATGAAAATTAATATTTAGACATTTATGAACCTGAAACTGTCCTTGTTGTGTCAGTTAATGAAGCTGTCAAGGTGCAGAAGCTATCAGTTGAAGCCAGACCCTCAGTGATAAAGAAGAAAGTTACAAAAATAGCTAAATTTGTATCAGAAAAGTTAAACAAATCTTTTGAGTTGAACATTTTGACCGATGAGCGTTTTTCAAATAAAACACATGTTAATCTAGATAATGAGTGTGAGCAATTAATTGACAAGCTTAAAGACAAAATGAAAATTGCTTCTTCTAATCAAGAAAAAATTAACATTTTGAGTTTAGTTCCTAGCAGATGGAGTATTGCTAAAGTTCTGAGCGAGTTTAATGTCAGCCAATACCTAGTCCGCCAGTCAAGAAGTTTGGTAAAAAAGAATGAGATTTTGCCGCAGATTGCGAAGAATCTGGCTAAAAATAAACTTGATGAAGCTTCAATGAAAACTATACAAGATTTCTATGAAAATGATGAGTATAGTAGAATGATGCCAGGAAAAAAGGATTGTGTGTCTGTTAGAGTACCTGATGGAACAAAGGTTAACATTCAAAAACGATTAATTTTATGTAATCTTAAGGAGCTTTACACATGTTTTTAAAAAAAGTACCCAAACATGAAAATAGAGTTTTCCAAGTTTGCAGAACTGAAACCCAAATTCTGTGTGTTAACTGGTGCATCAGGCACACATTCCGTCTGTGTGTGTATCATACACCAGAATGTAAAATTGATGCTTGGAGCCATAAAAGTAGAAATGGACTACAAACATCTCCTTACCTATATAGTCTGCAATATTGATAATGAGTTATGCATGTTGTCAAAGTGTAATGATTGTCCAGGAAGTTATGGGCTGCACGCAGTACTGGAAGAAGGGGGGACGATTTTTAAAAAGTTGAAACAGAACTTAAATTCAAACAATGGGTTTCAACATACTGTTGTGAGCTGTCTACTTGTGTTCTTCCATTTGATGAGTACTTGGATAGGCTAGTGGAAAGGTTTGAGCAACTTAAGATCCAACATTTATTGCGAAGAAACAAGCAAAATTCCTCAACACAAAGAAGACAAATCTGCAAGAGGGAGAATGCATACTAATGGGAGACTTTTCTGAAAATTTTTCTTTTGTAGTACAAGACGAGGTACAATCCTACCATTGGTCGAGTAACCAGGCAACGTTACACCCCTTTGTGTTGTACTTCAAAGAAAATGGAGAGTTAAGAAACTGTTGTTTTTGTGTAGTAAGCGATTCATTGGAACACAACACCACTGCTTACTACACCTTTCAAAAAATACTCATGGACAGTTTAAAATCATCCCTTCCTCAAGTGAAAAAAGTGCTCTACTTTTCTGATGGGTCAGCTGCCCAATATAAGAACAAAAAAAAATTCATAAATTTGTGTCACCATGAACAAGATTTTGGAGCTCAAGCCAAGTGGCATTTTTTTGCCACATGCCATGGCAAGGGACCATGTGATGGAATTGGTGGGACAGTTAAAAGGATTGTAAGAAAGACAAGTCTTCAGAGGACAGTAAAAAGTCACATCATCACACCAATAGATATGTACAAATATTGCGTGGACAATATAAAAAAATAGTTTTTCTTTAGTTCAAGAGAAGACATTGAAGAGGTTGCACTGCAACTTCAAACAAGGTACCAACTTGCCATTCCCGTACCACAGACTAGATCATATCATTGTTTTATTCCTGTTAGCCAAAGTGTTCTTCACGTCCGCATTACATCCCTGTCGGAAGACTTCAGAATTGTTGCAGTCAGTAAGGAAGTTCAGGTTCAACAACAGACTGACCTAGTGCCAAGGTTTAGGGATTACATCTGTTGTGTGTATGATGAGGATTACTGGTTGAGCGAGGTTCTTGAAATAAAAGTTCATGATACTGAAGAAGAATATCGAATACACTTTTTCCATTCTCATGGTCCTGGCACATCTTTCAAAAATTCAACCAGTGACTACAACACATGGGTCCAAAAAAAAAAATATTCTGTGTATTCTCACACCCTGTGAGTTGTTCTTGGCAGCTACTGGAAGAGGTCATAATATCAGACCACAGATGAATGAGCACCTGTCGACTCTTCTTAATGAAAAAAAGATGGCAATGCGATAAACTTAAAACATTAAGTGTACTTTGTTTTTAGATTGAATTATGTTTTTGTAATTCAGTAATTCTGTCAAATTTGAATTTTGCCAAAAAATTATAGGACTACTATAATTTTCAGCAAAAATATGTCTCTGCCTGTTTAGCCCAATTTTCAATAGTGATTGAGAGTTGTTTTATTGTTACTTCAAAGGATTGTGGCACCTGAACCCCTTTAAGTAACAAGATGAAATATTTTTTTGTTTTAAAGTACTCTATGGGGCTTTCAACCTGGCAATTTCAAATTTTTAACACATGTCCCACATTACTTTTTTGGGCTCCGAAAAAGCAATTTTTTGAAAATTTTCCAAATTCTATCAATTTTTTTTAGGTTTAGGGACTATCAGTATTAGTTCAATTATTTTTTTTCTGCGCATACTACTCATACATAAGTGTAACAGGAAAAAATATTGGCTTGTTACTATAAATCCTTCATTATATTTTTCAAGCCCAAATTCTGAATAAATCCATTAAAAAAATTAAAATTTAGGCCTAAAAAACTATGCTTAGCTTTAACTCAAATCTAATTTCGTCTAAACTAAAAAAAAGTTCATTCTTTAAGCTTTTAAATGAGCCCTAGCTGTCATCTCTGCTAGTTCAAATAAACTTAATGCAGATTTTAGAAAATAAACCTAAAATGACACTTTTTGCCTGTTCATGATGTAAAAAATAGCCTATATCGCAAGGAGTAGTTTTTAAAAAAATATAACATAAATTGTTTTGAAGTCTAAAAGATTGGTGCAATTCTCCTACCAAATTTCATCAAAATCAAAAATGGTGTGGAAATTTTTTTTATTAAAATTTGTTGATTTAACATGGAATGACCTTTCTTCTTCTTTTTTTATTCCAGGTGCCGCAGCTAAATTTTTTTGGTGCAAAGGCTTTCATTGGTGACATTTCATAGTCTATTTCGGTCTTGTTGCAGTTTTATAGCGGCTTCCCGGAAATCCCTCATTATCATTAATGTTAAAAGATAGGCTTTAAAATTAGGAACAGCAACTTTCTCTTCAGATAAACACCACTAATTGTTGACTTTTGAACACCAAAGTTTTCCATCTATCTAGCCACCCATCACAGGCAGTAAAATCATTATCTTCACCTTTGATTTGTTTCATAAATTGTAAATCTTTTTCCTGAAGCAACATACCTGTAACTGGCAAGCCTTTTCCCCTCACATGTTCATACCACAATTATAAAGTCTCAACTTGCGAATGTTTACCTTTTTGCATTGTTTATCTCACCTTGATGCCACTTCCAGTTGCTTGGTCAGCTAACCATTTTTCACTTTCTACACTTTTTTTTTTCTGTCTCAGGCAATACTTTTTTTTCTGTCCCCAAAGTACTTTTTTCGACTCCTGACTCCAGAATCCAACCTTTTTATAGCACTAATTTTTTCCTCCGTCGTTCACCACCACCACTTTCTTTCATTTTTCACTCATATTTAACTTTCAAACAAAATTATGTTAAAATAATAAATAAAAATTTCACAACTGATCATAAAACACAACAAGAAGAGACAAATAAAATCTAAGCAGCATGCAAACAACCCAAACGCATTAAATATCTTTTGCGAACGAGTTTGTGGATGTACAATACTTTAGAGTCCTACCTTTCATGCACAGGCGTGCAGCTCAAGTCATCTCATAGTCCATTGTAGCGTTTCCAACAACATCCTGTATATGTATTGTGGGAATAGGCACATCTTTTTAAGGTGCTTACAGTTGAAAAGTACTGTACAATATTAAAATCAACAGTTTTATACTCTCGATTTGTGGATCCAAATTACTAGTACAATACTGTATTTAAATTGGAGCCCCGGCTGGACAGTAAGGAGGGCCGGATAGTCTCGAGCCTACCATACTTGGTGTATGGGACCTGGTATAACAGCTTGTATTGTTATGTTATTTTTGCCATTTGGGGTGGAGATGTTAAAATTTTAACTGTCATGTAACAATGCTCAAGTATAAAAATGCCTTTTGTTTTTTATGTTATTTGTGGTGTCTTGTTAATACTACATTTAGACCTGAACTAGTTTATAACCTTGCCCTCCTTCCTTCATGTAGAAATATAATCTGCAGTGACAGACAGACCTTTTCTGAAAAGTTTCCAAATTGTTTCGCCAAAAATAGCTTTACTTGTACAAATGTTGAATTTTTAAAATTATCTTATTTAATATAAAGCAATTTTGTTTTTAGGGGTTTACAAGGAATATACAAGCCTTTGCCTTGACAACTTATACTTAAAATTGACAATCGGGGAATTTTGTGTAGGTTCAGAGAAAGTTTTCTATTTAGCTGCCTAGTATAGTTTTTATTGGTGCTTATTAACATATAGTTTAAATCCTAGATGTATCTATTATTTTTGAAATGTATTTTCATTTGCATGATCTAAGACTCTTAAAAGACATAACTTTCGAATACTGTATTGTCAATGATAGAATAGTGAGGTTTGAATTCCAGCAGTGTTCTTAGGGTTTTCCCCCCTCCTAAATGATGTATAACTCTTTACATAAATACAGGTACATTTCCTTTAAATTATGCCTCCCTCAACTCTAGTCCATGCGCTTAGTTAAATTTGGATCTAAGGTGTTATTTTTCCTCAGAGGCTTTATTACCACCTTAGCATTATTTAAATGGTTCGTTTGCATCTTATTGAGATATATAAGTTTTGACTTGTATTTTTTTTCTCTTCCCTAGATGGCAGAAGCAGGTTTTTATGCTTGCGGGTCGGCTGATGTCCAGATGAAGCCAGGTGCTTTGTTTGTATGAAACAACTTGATGGTTGGGAAGAAACTGATGATCCATGGTATTTACTATTCACATCTTCCATTAACATCCTATGTTAGAATGTAACCTGCATTTGTGGTCCATTTCGACAAGTGGCTGCTAGCAGCTGCTCAATCACTTGCAGAAATGGCCCCTGACCATTAAGCTCTTATAGTCTGGTTTCAGGTGATAGGGAGGCTGGGTTTTATTCTTGGTTGTGTAGGCTTACTTAGGATAGTTTTTCTTAAATGGTTTTCAAAGGCTCCCCCAAACAAATGTGGGTACATTCAGTAGCACTCCTGAAGGGAGGAGGGCAAACCCCCCCCTCCATCCCCATATATTACCAGGTTTAAAGAAAATCACAATCAGTGCATTATTAATACTTTTAATGATTTATATATAATAATAGCATTATTATTTTACAAGAAAATACGAGGAATTATTGTTTAATAGGTTTGCTTTGTTATTTTAGTAAATTTCAGCTGACTGTCATATTCTGTTTTCCTTTCCACTTTCACTCGATTTGTTATAAAGTAGTGTTTGCGGTCTTAGCCATGCTTGCATCTACATTTCATATTCAAAAATAGCTAATCACACTGCATGCACATCTCATGTTCAATGTTGGCTTCGAGCCCACATCGTGTCATCAGGCAGGGGGTCAGTTAGCTATGTGAACGCTACATAGTTGTAATTTTAATGTAATATTGTATGTATACAAAACAAAGTAGTTTGATGAAGAAAAAATTGCCCAAGAATACTTCAAAATGGAAACCTCATTCTAATGTGCTTGAAAATGTGACCAAACGACCTAAACTTGATCCAGAATCAGAATGCATTGGAGTAAGTAAATGTTTTGTGGACCTGAAGGATACTTCAAGTGGAGTTATTCCACTAAGTGATAAAAGTGTTTGTAAAAAGAATGGCCCAATGCAACCAAGTAAGTCATCTTATAAACAAAGTATGATAAATAACAAAAATAGGAGTTTTAGTAGTAGCTGGTATGAAAAATATAAATTCATGGAATATTCAGCGGGAAAAGATGCTGTGTTTTGTTTTTCCCGTCACCATTTTAAACCTAGTTTTGGCTAAGCTGATTTTACTTTTGTTAATAATGGTTATAGTAACTAGGGAAAAATTGACGAAAAACTTTCGAAGCATGCTGAAAGTGAATGCCTTAAGTTATCTATTATAAACTGAAATAGCTTTTTATCAGTTGAACAGAACAATGCTGATGTTTCCATGTTAAGTGATCAGCATAAAACAGATAGAAAACTCAATCGATCAGCTGTAGCTACGTTGGCAAGGGTTGCCCTGGTTTGTACAAGACAGGATATTGCTCCTAAGAGCATCATGAAACTGTCAATGAAAATGATTTAGCAAAAAACAAGGTTAACTTTTTGGAGATTTTAAATCTTGTTAAGTTAGAAAGTGAATCATCTAGAGATTGTTTAAATAGTTTGCCTAGGAATGCAACTTACTTATCAAAGCTGTCACAAAATGAGCTTCTTGGTTTAGGAGCCAGTATAGTAACCACTCATATAGTAGAGGAGGTTAAGGAATTAAACAGTGGATTTTCTTCATTAACCCATTAGCTGACCAATTTATTGATGCATTTTTTTTTTCAAAAATGACCTTTTTTATAAAAAAACAATTATAATGTAAAACCCATTACAAAATACAAAAAATAATAATTACCCATTATTTTGGCCTTTTTTTCTTCAAAAATTTCAATTTTCGATACATTGAACAGAAGTACCGTGAACACTTTATAACATTCACTAATTTATAAACCACAACTCTCTAAATTCTATAACTTATCTATAAAAAAAGTTTAAAAACACTTAAGTTTATAAAATAAAGAGAAGTTTGAATTTAAAAAAAAACTGTTTCATAACTGGCCCACTAGTTCAAAAATTTAATTTTGTATGGTAATCGCGAAAACATGTGGGAATATGAAGTGGGATCTCACACTTTTCACACTGCCACACGTTTCACTCCTAACTTTTTTTTGGGCGCACACAAAACATCTCTTTGTTGGATTTGCCTTTGTAGCTGTTTGGAATCTTCATTACAAAGTGTGCCCAATTCTTGGTCTGAAGACACAGAGGGCTAAGTCCAAGTGACGGTCTTCCACGGCTTGGGTATAGTGGTAATGTTACATGTTCCAATATCTGTTCCACAAAATTCAACCGGAACTCAGTGAATGATTCCCTTTTCGAGTTAGAATCTTCCACACCACAAAGGAATTGTAAAGTGCCATATCGAACATGTAAAAAAATATTTTTTTATAACTTTTTAATATCTTCTCATTACTGGGAAACATGAAAGTACCTGGTCTTGACGGTCAACACCACCCATTGCGTTATTATAATCTATAACAACTTGAGGTTTCACAACTTGTGCTTCTTCAACTTGTACACGACCCCCAACCTTTCGCTTCACTCTTTTCGTTTTTCCATTGTCAATCATGAGAGATGAGTCGTGCATTGTTGATAACATCAAGACATCTTTCTTATCTTGCCATTTGAGACATAGGATATTGTTAGAGCTTTGATGGAATACTTCTCCTGCAGTCAGTTTTTTTGAAACAACAGCTGCAGGCATGTTTTTCTGTGCTTACGAACAGTTCCTAGTGCGTATGTTTTATTATCCAGTAGCAACCTGAATAATGTTGGAAAACTGTACCAGTTGTCGGTATGAATGGCATATCCCTGGTTCAAAAGTGGCTCACTCAGGTTCATGACAACAACTTCACTGGCCAACATGTCACCTTAATCATCATGGCCACAATAAACTGAAAACTTCCAGCAATATCCTGATTTTGACTCGTTCAGTTTGTAAAATTTTACTCCAAACCTGGACCGTTTTGAAGGATTGAATTGTATAAAAGACAGTCGTCCTCTGCACTTCATCAAACTTTCATCAATCGCTATATTTTTGTCAGGCGTGTATACATTCTCATATTTTACATTCATGTACTCTATCATAGGCCTAATTTTTTCAGCCTATCATCATCTCCTTCATAATCATTGGCAAAATGTAGATATCTACATAAGAGTAAAAACGTTTATAAGGCATGACCTTTGAAAAAATTAGTGTACGAAGAATTATCCTCTTTGTCCAGTACATTTCCAGCCGTTTGGGATTTTGCGACATCAGCACAATAAGGGCAAAAAACTTTTTTAGTTCGTCTACAGTAACGGGAAACCATTTCTGACGATTTTGAATGTCAACAGTATCCAACTTCACTTGAGCATACCTATTAGTTTCAAGCACAATCATTTCAAAAAAATCATCACCCAAAATTTCACTAAAAGCATCATTTTCTTTTGGTACAGTTCCATCATTACAAAGCTTTTGAATAATATTTTCATTCACTCCAGAGTGACCAATAACAGGAATTTCAACTACCCTATTATTTTCGTTTTTCCATTCCCAAGTGTATGTATTACCTATTATGTCTTCATTTTCATCGCTTTCACATTCACTATTATATTCGGAGCCGTCTGTTACATCACTGTCACTCTCACACAAATATTTTTGTATTTCTTCTGGCCTATTTGCAAAATTACCGCACAGTGAACTCATTTTGTTGGGAAAAAGCCAAGTGAATAAACAATTATATACAAGGTAGAAGTAATAAACACTATACTTTTGTCACTAATAAAGGTTAATAACAGAGATTGGATAATAATGACACAGATGTTAGAGCTCACATTACGCTAGACATCTATTAGAGAAAAATAAAACCATAACTTGAAGGAACTGGATTTCTCTGACATCTATTGGACATTCATAGAACTACTGCGAAACAATATTATTGTATTGAAATAACATGGCGATAAAGATACGTCAAAGTAAGTGGACGGACATATGCCGCGAGTCACGCTCGTCAAAGTCCCTGTTGTATTGTAAATCCATGGCGAGTAGCACTCGTCACTGTCAGCGAATGGGTTAATCTTTGATGAAGTGAGGAATATAAAAAGTAAAACCGATGTCTATTTGCATCAGATATGTAGCACAAACTGATATAGAAGAACGATTCATTCCTTTTGTTCATTTATAATATCTAAATGCAAAGTCGTTGGCAAATAGAGCTTGCGAACACCTTGCGGTTAAATCCTAAAAAGTGTGTTGAACAATCGTAGGATGGTGCATCAGTGATGTCAGGCTGCATTAATGGAATCAAAAACTTATTTCGAAAAGTTGTTTATAATCCTTGTGTTTATATGTATTGTTATGCAAATATTCTATATTTAGTTTTGGTGGATGTATAGTCAAGAGTGGACATTGTAGGTGATACATTTGGTTTATTAGACGCTATTTATGCATTTTAAATCTGTGTCTGTTTTGCGTCATCAAAAGTTTATTGAATCCTAAAAGAAGCTTTATCATGGAGAGCAAGCAATGGAAATCCCTCTTCAAAGCTCTATATGTTGGGTATGTAAATACAAGGGAGTTACTTACTTTGAACAAGTTTTTCTTTAACTAAAGCAGTACTAGAATATTTGTCCAAATAATTTAACAAAGAAGCAGCGGAGGCCAGGGGACTTCTAAGCCAATTTTGTCATTTCAATATTGTGTTTGCTTTGAGATATTTTAAGAGATGGGACTATTAAATGGGGCATCCTTGCCACTTCATTATAAAGTTGTGGATTTTGGAAGAGCTTAAAAGGTATTAATAAAAGCTTTAATAACTACATGAAAGAAATACATTCTGATCAGGGTGTCTACTGGGTCACGAAAGTCATGAAAAAGCTAATAATTACAAAAAAGACCATGAAAGTTCCCGAAAAGTCACGATTTTTCAATATCTTAGTCATAAAGTCACAAAAATATTGTTTGGATTTCCGGCACATTGTAACAACGGGAACATGTCAAATTGAGTCACCCACTGCCCATGATGCCATGCCCTAGTCGTAAGTTGCTCGATTGCTTTTACCAAGGACAAGGTTAACGTTCTCAATATAATTCAAATTTAATGTTGCGTGTTAGTGTTTTATGCCTATATATGCATTATATAATGTTCCGCTGTTTACCGAAGAAATTTTGTGGGAAAAAAAGTCACTAATTTTGGTTTCTCCAACTCATTCTGATGAATACTTTCACTTTATATGGGGGCATCCTATGAAAAATCAAAATACTATGATATACCATATGATTAAAATCTAGGAGAGTAGCGTTTCCTAACAGATTGATAAAATATTATATTACATCATAGCCTTACCAGGAAAAACAAGGGAGCACAACACACACAAGGTAGAAAAATGCAAACAAAATCTATTTGAGATCATTGACAATATGGTCGGTGAATTGGAAGTGATGCAATAAGTGTTTGTCACCCTGGCACAATCATTTGCTGAAAAATACAAAGGATTTTTTCTGGACTTTGGAAAGTTTAATTCAGAAGTATACTTAGCTAAGAATAACTTTGTAAATAAAAAACAATCACTCAAAGGTTTATTTTAATGACCTGAAGAAAATGGAAGCCGTTTTTTCTAACCTCTTCAAACTTCTAACACACTTGTTAATGTTACCTGTTTCTTCAGCAGCTTGTGAAAGAATTTTTTCAGCCATGAAAAGGGTTAGATCTAATATGAGATCGAGAATGACAAGTAAAAGATTATCTAGCTATGCCAAACTCTCAATAGAAAGGGAGTTAAGGGAATGTCAGGTCCGGGATTCAACAGAAATTGTACAAAAATTTGCTGAAATTGTTAAATTAATTTGTAAATAAATAAGCGTTTAACTGATAGCCAGAAAACTATATTTTATTTTAAGTTGTATTGTAAATATTTCTCAAGTATACGATAAATTAAACACATAAGCTAGTTATTAGACATGAAGTTTTTTTTTTTTTTTTTTCCAAGCGTTTCCATATCTTGACTAATTCCGGCATTTTCCTTCTATTTATTTTTACAGAGTGCCTTATATAACAAGAGAATATGTCTGATATTTAAACTATATGCTATCCTATCATGAATACCTGATCTGTTAATAGTAAAGGAGTGTGTAGAAGAAAGAGGAGAAAAATGGGCAAAGGTGGAAGAGGAAATAATGTAGGCAGATAAAGAGACATTGGAGAGACGTGTGTTCCTAACAAACTCGGCTGGATGATGGTGGGGGTGGTAGGGGTGGTGGTGGTGATTAACGGTGTAGGCCCTAAAGTATCGAAAAATTGCTATCAATATTTAAACCAAAGTGTATATGAATGTTTATGTATTTTATGTTTTGGATGTGTATTTTGTATATATACTGTATATGTTACATATGAATTTTAATTAATTACTGTCACATGCAGTAATTTGTGCCCCTCCCCCTATCTCTCCCCCCCACCCCCACTAGAATACCACTGGGTACATTACCTCTAAAATTCTAACTTCCTTTACTCTAGCTTATTACCATAATTAAATATTGATAACCTAGACAGGTAGTAAGATATTCTGAAAAAAAAAAGTTTTTGTCTTTGTGTGATACAAGGAGTAAGGTAGGAGTGATAAGAGTTAATTATAAGTGAAGTCATAGGTGCCCACAACCCTCAGTTTGTGTTGAAAACTTTTTTTTTAAACTTCAAATTATATTTAATCATCCCATGAATGTGTTGTTTTTTCCCTAGGGAAGAGCACAAATCTCATGCTCCCGAATGTATGTTTGTAAAATTTGGAAAAAAGGAGTCTGAGCTTACAGTATACCAAATTTATGATCTTGATTTGGAACGACTAATCAATGGTCTGGTAAGTGTATACCAAAATGTTGATTGCTTATTACTTAGAATAAGCATTCACTACTTACATTTATTTAAATATGCTTATTTTATTTCAACAACTTATTGCTTTTCACATAAAAAGTGACCTTAATACATTTCTAATTACTTATATCTGTGGGGAGGCAAACTAAATGTTGAGCTTATCTTGGCTGATTTGCAGGTGACAAGGTTGGAGCTTTGAAACCTGACCGAGTGTACTGATCCTCATTTATTCTAAAAGGTTTTCCACTCTGCATGCAACTGTTACATATCCTCTCAAATCTACCTTCCTTTTTAAGTTATTATGTAAGGTATTTTAATATTAGTTTCGGGTGACCTGGTGGTCTAGGGGTAAGGTGTCAGACTTCTGTGCTGGCGGCCGGGGTTCAATCCTTGGTCCCGGCACAGATTTATCTGATTTCCAAACCCTTCCTTCACCTCTGACAAGACATCTTGTGAATGTGGGGAATGCCAGGCCTCCACCGTAGTTCGGATTCCACGTTAAACTGTAGGTCCTTCATTTCATCTCACAATCACCCTACCATTACACATTAGCGTAAGTGTGTATAACCCGAACGGGTAGTAAGACGCGGTGCTAATAATAATAATAATAATAATATTAGTTTCAATTTAAGAAGTCAACAAACTCCTATGTAGTTATAGCAAAGCAAAAATGGATAGTAAAGAAGATATATATATATAAATAAGTAGAGTATCAGGACAAGAAATATAGTGATATATATAAATAAGTAGAGTATCAGGACTAGAAATATAGTGATATCTAGTCAACGCTGTACATTATAAATATAAAAAAGAGTCCTTATCCATTTTTGTCTGAATTAAATGCAAATAACCCAGACGTGTTGAATAAAAATACACCTTTAATTATTAACATCACTGTATTTTTCTATTATTTTTTGGTACATTTTCCGTTATTGATTATCAACTATATAAAACTAACTTGCCTAACTAAAGGAACATTAATTTTAACGTAATTTATTAGCACAAATAATAAGAATTAGAACTCACATTTTGGATATAAACACCAAGAATGGAGTGGAGGACTAAACCTAGAATATGTTTAAAATAACTATGATCACACCTGGTGGTGTCATAATTTTATTGTATTTTTGTGTTTTTTCAGAAGGCGCAATACAATGAAAGAAAAAAGGAAATTATTTTGAAAGTACCTAGCATTAAGAAAAAAATAGCCGCCATGAGGAAAAAACAGAATAAATAAATCGCAAATTTTAGGAACTCAAGGTTTTCTAGAAACTCTCTTCATCCTGGACTGTTATCAATCAATTGCCCAAACATCAGACCTGTGTTATAAAGTAACTGTATGTTTATATTTTGTGTTCAGAAAAATCTTGGGAGAGAGTCGATTATAAGTATGAATAAGCTCATAATGATATTTAAATCACATTGTTGTCATATTTTATTTTTATGTATAATTTTGCTATGGTTATTTGTAGAATAAACCAATAAAAATAAAATAGAAAAAAATTGTAATTTGGTCGGCTATGGAGTCAGAATAAAAAAAAAGTGACCATACAAAATTAGTTCGCTTGAATGAATATATACAGAATTTAAAATTGAGATCTGAACTCTTTTTTTTAGCACCCCGTCTTACTACCCATTCGATTTATACACTTGTGTACTGATTATACACTATGATGAATTTTACAGATACTATACCCGCATTTGGATGGAGAGTGGGAAACTTTAGGAAAGATCACACTCAATACACATCTAGCTACGATCTCCCTGTCATTGGCATTCCAGTCTATCCAAGAGTAGCACCTTTGGCCAATCAGCCACCGAATCGGGCCTTCTTATTTACTTCCCCTCGACACCTTGGAAAGAAAGTATTGTGATCGTCAAAAAGATCGATCTCTAGATGTTGATAAATGTCGACGTTTCATGACCCCCTCCCGCCCCCCCTAAACAAAAAAGTGGTTTTCGCAATGGTCTCTGTCTGCACCTCAGGCTAGAGCCGAAACTATTTTACTGATTGGGTTCAAACTTGGTATCTGGGGTTTCTATAAGGTCTCCCAGAGGGTTTGTTTGGAATTAGACATCTAACCCTAAAATTGATTAAGGGTTGTTTACTTAAGGGCAAAAAAGAGAAAAAATGAATTTTCTCCAAATTCGCCAACGATTTTAATCTAGACACTTTATATCATTATAAACAAGATGGCAACTCTCTTTTCTTATGAAAATGAGTTTGATGGTACTTTACATGGGGTAATTTTCCAATTTTGATCATTTCTTTGAAACTATTACAAAAATATCTCATTGTATAATGGCAGTACTATTAAAGATAAAATCTTTTAATTGGAAATATATTTTTTATAAAACCAACATTTTCTTAGCTATATGCAAATATATACAGTAAGTCCTGCTATAACGTTGCCTATTTGAACGTTGTTTGGTTACAACGTTGTTAATAATCTGTGACCATTTTTTTACATAACGTCCATTATTGGGTACAACGTTGTTTTTCAGCTGAACACGCGCCAAATGTCAACTGCCTGGTTCCCGTCTGTGTGGGCCTAATAAGCCTATGAGTCATGCAGGTCACGTCAGATATTTCTACACCACCCTACCCCCCCTACATCTTCCATACAACAAGCAGTTAAAGTATAATAATATAATAATATAAATGGGTATTTTTATGTGAAAAAATATATTTTGTTTGTTTACATTATTTTAAATTTGGAATATTTTACTTGAACTTGATACTTTTTGCACCAGATCTAGAGACTTTCAGCATTACTGAGTTGGCAACACTTAAGATGGTGCAAGCTATGAGCAGTTTTGTTCAAGCATACGAATTTTTGTTTAGCTTTCTTTGTAGTTTTTATATTTTTCGTTCGCGTGGGTCTTTTGTTTATCTTTCGTGTTTTTTTATATTTAATACATTTTAAGTTCACCTGTGGACTTTTGTTTACCATTCTTTGTTTTTATATCTAATTTTTTTTACTTGTTTTTTTTTTTCTAGCTAAGGGGGGCTGGGTGTTGTCTATTTGCAATGGCGTCTAAACATCCATGTAATTTATCTAACACTTTAATTGCAAAGAAAAACAGATGATCAATTAGTCTGGCTGTTAAAATGAACGTATTACAACGACTCGAATTCGGTCAGCGCGGTGTAGACATTGCTGCAGCTTTGGGCCTACCTGCAACTACTATTCGCACTATAGGGAAAAATGCCATGAAAATTAAGTGCAGTGTGGAAAATTTTTCAGGGCTCAGTGTGACAAAGGTCAGGCATACAAGAAACGAACGCATTGAAAGGATGGAGAAAATGCTTTCGCTGTGGATTGAATCTCAAAACTAATGTAGTGCCCCAGTTACTTTAGCCATTGTTCAAAGTAAAGCTAAATCTTTATATCATGAGTGTTAAAGCCTAAGGACGGCGAAGGCTCTAAAGAAGAATCTTTCAGTGCCAGCCGAGGGTGGTTTGATTGTTTTAAGCACCGGTACAATTTTCATAATATTAAAGTGACTCCTGAAGCTGCAAGTTTTGACAACATTTTGGCGGAAGCCTTTGTTGTCAAACTTCAAAACATTGAAGACAGCGGATACTCACCAAATCAAGTTTTCAATGTTGATGAGACCGAACTGTTTTGGAAACGTATGCCTGCCAGAACTTACATTTCACAAGAATAAAAGACAGCACCAGGTTTTAAAGCTGCGAAAGATCGTGTAACACTGTTGCTAGGTGGGAATGCATCTGGTGACTACAAGATGAAGCCACTCCTGATTGCCAGATCAGAGAATCCACGGGCTTTGAAAGGAAAGATTAAGGAGCACCTTCCCGTTATTTAAAAAGGCGTGGATAACTGGTGCCATGTTCTGTGTGAGTGGTTGAAAGTCTACGCAATACCCGCGTGGAAGAGGTACTGTGCGAAGGAGAATTTAGACTTAAGAATTCTCCTCCTCATATGATAATTCTCCCTCACATCCTCATGACATTCCTAACTTGGACGAGAATTTCAAGATTGTTTTCCTCCCTCCCAATACTACGGCTCTAATCCAACCAATGGACCAAGGTGTAATTGCCACTTTCAAGAGATACTACTTGCACGTACGTTTGAGCAACTTGTTGCAGCTACAGATGGTGAAGACAAGACCAGCATCAAGGAGTACTGGCGAAGCTACAATCTCTTTAACGCCATCATCAATATATCCATGGCTTGGCAAGAGGTTTCCCATACATGCCTCAATGCGGTGTGGCGAAATCTATGGCCTGAATGCGTCACAGATTTTAAAGGATTTGAAGAGATTGTGCCAAGTGCAAACACAAACCACCTCAACATTGCTTGTGAAGCAGGCTTCCATAATCTGGAAATGGAGGACATAGGAGAGGTGGTGGACGCTGAGATTGAGGAACTTGCTAACGAGGAGCTACAAGAGCTGGCCCAAAATCCAAGCCCTGAATCTGACAGTGAAGAGGACAAGCCTTCATGCACATTTACTACGAAGAACATGGCTATTGCATTTCACTGCATTCAAGAAGGACTTCAGATGTTGGCCGATGAAGACCCTGATGTAGAACGCAGCGCAAGAGTTCACAGGACTGTCATGGAGGGCCTTACATGTTACCAGAAAATTTACAAAGAAAAGAAATGTGCCGCTAAGCAACCAACTATCCGTGCATTCTTTCAACCAGTGGCTGCCATGGTGACACATGAGGGGGATACGATTATGAGTGGTGAGCCAGTCCCATCCACGTCTCTAAAGTAAATGAATTCCTGTCCTGAGCTGTTTCCGTGATATGATACTACATGTATTTGTAAGTATTTTGGGGGTCTTGGAACCTAAATCCTACACTTAACATTGATTCTTATGGGAAAACATAACTTTTATAAAGTTGTTTTCTATAAAGTTGCATTTCTCAGGAACATAACACAACGTTATAAGAGGATTTACTCTATATACTTTTTAATTCAGGTCTTTGAAAATGAATTTAATTCTTACGCTTTTTGATAGACAAAGATGTTTCTCTTTTCTTAATTTTTCTTTAACAGTGTTCCTTGTTCCTAATGCCATAGAGTAAGTATATAACAGTGTATATTATTTCATTTATGATCTTTAGTGTAATGTTTCTATAATAATCTTAGTGGTTTTTAGTTTATTTTAGAGATTAAAACGAGAGAACGTTTGTGATGGTCCATACCATTTATTTTTACCAGTTATCTCCATATGGTCTCTTTTAAACAAACAAAAAATTATTTTTTCCAAATTACGCTAATCTAAAGTATTTGGTAACCTGTAGATGTAGTTACATTTTTATTTTTTATTTTTTTGGAAAATGTTCCGTTTCTAAAAATCAAAATTGAACATCTCTGGTTTTGGAATTGTCCAAGGATATTATTAAAATATATAGGCCTAAACCTTTGTAAATGTAGTTACATTTTTTTGTATTGTTTATGGAAAATGTTCCTTTTCTAAAAATCAAAATTGAACATCTCTGGTTTTGGAATTGTCCAAGGTATTATTATTATTAAAATATAGGCCTAAACTTTGTAAATGTATCCTCATTTAATCCTGGAGAGTCACATATATTTCTGGGTTTGAGGATCTATATTGTGAGATAAATCATGGTATATATCCTGATAGTTATCTGATGATATGTAGCAATCAAAGGAACTTTATAACATTTTTAAATATATTTTTATATCTAACCCACCATATTTTAAATTCAATTTGGAATTCCTCATATAAGAGTGTAACCAGCTTGGAATTCCCCTTTCAGTCAGCAAGGGGGTTACCCTTTATTAATTCAAGCTCAGGCCTTCAGGGGAGGTCCCCCCCCCCCCCACCTTTGGAGATAATAGACACTAGTGCAGCGAGTCAGAGCTCCACATCTCAGTAATAGTTAGGTTACACCTGGTTGTCTTGAGTTATGCTTTTGTTATGAAGAGTGCTATTGCTTAGGTTTTTCAATTTCAACATGCCTAAGCATAAGAATCATATTTGGCAGAACTTTTATTGTACTAAAAAGCCTAATAACAGTGAGAAATGGGCTACTTGCAAAAAGTATGAAAAGGATATGCAAAGAATACCAAAGAGGCTTATAGAACATAGCAAAAAATGTACAGTTGCCTCTTCAGGTGGTGAGATTAAATTGGAGGTGGAGTAATTCCAAAGACAGATACCAATCAAAGCCATCTACAATTGGGACTGCTACAATTAAAAGGACAATGAATCGGTATGAAACCCTGCTAATTTTATATGTGGCTACTTGTGGAAGATGTTGTTTTTAGCCCCTTGTGATATTTTCAAAGTTGAGTTTTGTATTTTATTGAAATTTGTATGTCTCTCTGTTAGAGTAAACCCAAAGAAAAAATTGTCTATTAAAGTAGTAGTCCTTTATTTTACATCTGAATCTATCGTTCCAGTAAAGAAAAAATGTATAACTGAATCGGTGATGAAAGTTTCCAAGTTTTCAGATGTAGTTGTAACTTCTAAGACATGTGCTGTCACATCATCCATCAAATTGGCAGATGTTTTTATTCTACAAATTTCCATTTAATCGTGCTTCTCATGAAGAATTTGTGAAAATGTTAGGACTCATGAGACCAGATTATGAGCCACCATCATCATGCCTACTTGTAAATAAATTACTCATCACTATGTATGACTGTTTTGGTTGCATGCAAGGAAAAATTTCAAGGACATCCTGTATCAATGTCATTGGATTGTCAAACATCCATGATGAGCCTCTTATATGTTGTGTAGTGATGACTCGGTAAGGAGAATTTGTTTTAGTTGAAACTGTTGGTACTTCAGGCCATTCACACACAGCAGAGTATTTGAGAGAGATTGCATTTAAATCCATTAAAAAATTGTGAAAATTCATTTGGGGTAAAAGTAAAAAGTTTTGTTACACACAACACTGATAACATTACCAAAATGCCCAAGACAGCTAGAAACAACGGATGATGTTGACATAATTCCGTATGGTTGTTCCTCTCATTTTTTAAATCTTTTGGCAGAAGATGTTCAAATTCCAATGGTTAAAGACAAAACTATTTAGTTAATAAAATACTTTTGAAACAATCATTTAACATGAAGGATAATGATCCATGTATCATGATGAATTAAATAGTAACGCTATTATCAGGGTTCGCACGGTCCTTGAATAACCTGGAATTTAATGTGTATCTGTTAAAGGCCTGGAAAAGTCCTTAAATTACTCTGGACCTTGAAAAATCCTGGAATTTCCAGGTTTCAATATTATTTTTTGAAATGGTTATAAAGACCGTGATTTAAGATGTACTGGGACGTGAAATATCTAGCACATGCTCTTTGATCAAGTGTTAGCTGTTGTCTGCTGTTTACTTTACTCTCCGCTACTCTTTACGCTTATTTTGTTTCATTTGTTATCTTATCGCGTCATCAACCCATGGGTCGGGATCTCTATAGGGGCAAGGGGAAACAGTGTTAACTTCTCTGGCAAACACATTAGCGCTACTGTCGAAATACGTTTTCTCTAATTTCATATATTTAAAAACTCAATTCCTGTGAATTTGCCAGTTTTTTATAAGTTGCTTTAAAACCATCATTTGTAATAATTCTTTGAAGATTTGTGACTACTTATTAACACTTTAAGTATCTATAATTACAGTTTTGCACTAAAATGCCCGCCGATAGCTATTAGTTCATCTTTCAATGGTCTTAGCGCTCAACTTCCTGTTCTAGCCATACTACAGGGAGTTGCCATTCTATAACTCTATTATCTATGGTTGCGTTGCGCCATTTTGGTGTCTGTAAACATTATCTCGTGAAATTTTGTGTTTGGATGGTAGCTGTGTATTTTGTTTTATCTTAATGCGTTTTATGGAAATCCTTAAGTACTGGTTCACTTTGCTTTGTTACTGCTGTGTTTCTTTCCACACGAAAGTTTTATTAAAGTGTGATAGCAAGTAATCTGCCATGGATAAATAAATCGTTGTTTCATTATTCTTGAATGATTTTTTTTTTGTAAAAGTGCCAAACAAGAACAAAGCCAGATGTAGCATATGCTCTTCCGTATTTGACATTGCCAAAATGGGGGTGTCTGCTTTAACAAGTAACATTAATGGGAAAAAACATTGTAGTCTTGCATGTAAAAAAAACCCTTTAGGAATTCACTATTTTCTCGGTGCTACACAACCAGAGCAATCTTCGAGTTCTGCGGCTTCTGATTCAGAACCACTACCACAAGGACAGCAGATAGTAAGCTCCTTAACTGGACAGGAAACTCTAACGGCTGAAAGTATGCAGCAGTCACTATTCATACAAATCATGCGAAGATATCGGACTATTATTTAAAAAAATGTTTTTCGACAGTGGAATTGCAAAATGTTTTTCACTGGGCGAAACAAAATGTGCATGTATATGTTTTGACGTTGCTCTTTATTTTCAGTCTGCACTCATGGAGAAGCTTAAGAAACAAGATTAATATGTTTTGTTATTCGATGAAAGCCTCAACAGAAAGCTTCAGAAGAAGCAGTTAGATTACCATATTTGCCACTGGGAAGCAGATAAAGTGCAGTCTTGTTACATCCATTCAGATATTTTCTCGGCCATGCTACTGCAGAAGATATGTTCACTTCCTCTGAAAAGTTGATTTCTGAAATTGGTCTTCCGAAACAGTCTCTACTGCAACTATCCATGGATGGTCCAAATGTCAATTGGAAATTGTATGACCTGGTGTGTGATCAAATGAAGAGAGACACAAACATGGCAGTAATTCATACCGGCAGTTGTGGGCTTCATATAATTCATGGTGCTGTAAAGCATGGCTTATTATCATCAACCTGGGATGTGGAGCGAGTTTTATCTAACCTCTATTACTTATTTAAGGACACACCAGCGAGAAGAGAAGATTACATGAAAGTAACTGATAGCAGTGTCTTTCCCAAAAAAATGTGCCATAAGGTGGGTTGAAAATTCAACTGTTGTAACACGCGCTTTTGAAATGTGGCCTTATGTAACTAAATATGTGCAGTTAGTTACCGACAAGAAACTTCCCAATCCAAACACCAAATCCTTTACAGTTGTGAAAGAAGCGACCAGTGATGCATTGACTCCTATAAAGCTATTAATATTTCAGTCAATTGCAAAACAAGTAGAACCTTTTTTGACAATGTACCAAACTGGCCAATGCTTCCATTTCTGGAAAGAGACATGTTGAAAATGCTTAGAAACTTAATAGAGAGATTCATTAAAGAAGATGAAATAAATAAAGCAAATACCAGTAATAAAAACTGGTTAAAGTTGAAGTAGAGAAAAAAGATAACCAGCTGCCAGTGACCAAAATAAACTTGAGATTCGCTGCAGAAAACAGTCAAGAACTTGTTCCACAAAAAAAAAAAAAAAAAATTGTTAAAGAAAAGGATGTTCTTCAAGTGTGAATGGAATGTCATGATTTTCTTATTGAAACAGTAAAGAAAATCTTGCATAAGTGCCCATTACAGTACTCAATTGTGAGAAACCTTAGTTGTATGGATCCTCTAGATATGAATGTGGATACTAACTGTGCAACCATGTTTGTGTCAGTGCTTAAGATTATAGTAGAGGCTAAAAGACTTCAGGAAACTGAATGTGATGCATTAATTTCATCATATAAAGAATTTATTGCAGAGTTTGGCTCTTCTTCTGAATTTCAAAATTTTAAGCCTGGGACAAACTGTTTGGAGTCATTGTTATGTGCTTGTGCAAAGACTAGAACAAAATATGACAAATTGTGGTGTGTGATGAAAAAGGTACTTATTCTATCACATGGTCAAGCAGCAGTTGAAAGAGGTTTTTCTATAAACAAGCAAATAGAAGTGGAAAATATGCAACAGCACACACTCATTGCACAGCGAATAATTTGTCAACAAATTGCATCAGTTGGTGGTGTTACTAATATTGAAATCACCATAGACATGGTTATTTCAGTTGCTGGTGCACGACAAAAGTGGCAAAGTTATTTGGGGACGAATCGAAGAGGGAAATAAACTGCACAGAAGAATTCAAAAAGGAAAAGTTTCACAGAAGAAATAGATGAACTCAAAGCAAAAAAACAAAGGCTTCAGGCTGATGTAGACACACTTGCCAAATCTGCTGATAGACTGTCAGAGCAAGCAGAAACAACAGAAAATCTAACATTTGTGTCAAAGTCTAACAGTTTCAGAACAGCAAGTGAAAAAACTGCTGCATTGGATGACATCATTAAGCAGCTATCTGATAGGTTAAATGGATATAAAAACATTCAAATGTTATTTGGCTCGATATTTTTTTGTTTAAACTATTTGTTACTCGTTCTGCTGATTCTAGGACCTATAAAAAAACTGATATTTTAATTATTGTTAGTACAAACATTCATGCTTAGACTCCTGTATATAAAATACCATAAATGAGAAGCATGTGCCAGCAGAAAACATTGTTAAATTATGAAATTCATACTCATCTTGTGGAATACTGAATATAGAATGACTGCACTAACCAATAAACCAAGGAGAGTGAAGTAAATGACAACAAAGTTAGATTTCTATTTTTATAGTCTTATCTATTCATTAAATTTGGTGAAAAGTTATTGTTTCCCACCTATTAAAAATTTGGTACGATTTATAATTCTTTTATTGACGTGTTTATCTTTTGGCAATACTAGAAATAGCAGTTATGGTCCTTGAAAAGTCCTTAAATTTATGTTTCATATGTGTGTAAGAATCCCACATTAAGTCATTCCTTGACATCAGAGAAATCTTAATTCAGGTATGCCAAGGTTTTAAGTATGATATCGACAAAGACACATTTAAAATTGTAAATGATCAATTCACAGTTAATGCCTTGAATTTTATGAATCTGATGACTCCGATATTGGTGGCATTAGATAGAGTCCAACGGATCATGCCACAATTTCTGTTACTATTGAAGTGTAGCATAATACAGAAAATGACCTAAAATATCAACCACATAGTGCAAGGTGACCTGGCGGTCTAGGGGTAAGGTTTCAGACTTTTGTGCTGGGGGTCTGGGCATGTATGTATGTTTTGTTTTGCTACTTATTAAAAAATAAACTTTTTAGCATAAAACATTACACTTCTGACCGCACAGAAAGTCACATCTCATCTGAAGAGCTTTCTTTGACAATAAAAACATATGGTGCTGCCAACATGATCTCTTGAAAAATCGTCCTACCTGCCATTGAAAATTCTTGCTGCACACCAGCATTGAGTGTGTCCACTACCACCCCTTCTGAAAGGTTACACCTAAACAAATTTTAAGATATGGTGGTGTTGTGTAAAATAACCCTTATTAATGTATTTTTTATATTCCTTCTTAATGCCTAGCAGTTTAGTATACACACACCTAAATCATAACATGTATGCCCTAAATTATGTTTTAAAACCATTTAAATTGGATCAAAAAAAATCTTTGAAATGTCCATTGGGGAACTGCACGATGATCCATCACAAGAATGGAATCCCCGCTCACCCTTTGTCAAAATAAATTTCTTATCACTACTATATGGAGAAAAGTAATTAGGAGGAAATGTACCTGCATTTACCTGGAGATAGAGAAAAACCTTCCTTTATTCTAAACAAATAAAGCACTGAAAAATAACCACAAGGTCTAAATGTCAAGTTAATCTAATCTGATTTGTTGGGGACTGGGAGATAAAGATATTGAAGGCGCTTTCTCACTATACATGAATGCAGGTACATTTCCTCTTAACTCTCCCTTCATCTGTACATTATTATTCATCATCATCAACAATTGTTTCCAGTCTGTGGCCGGGTCAGTTTAGTAAAATGCCTCCATCTTCCTCTAACCTTCCACCACTCTTCCTCCTTTAATTTCTTCCATTCTTCTCCTCTCACTTGCACATTTTCTGTTTGTTATATGCTACTAGAATCTCGTTCTTAGCCTCCCTTGCTGTATTTTTCAATAAATACTTCCTCTTATTCATTATCTTTGGCAACCTCTCCTTATCCATCCTCATTACATAACCATACCATCTCAGTCTTGCTTCCTCTATCATCTCATGTACCCTACTCCTTGAACCCCCATTCTTTATCAGTTTATTTTATTTAGCATTACGTTTACTACCCGTTTGAGCTATACACTCTTTCGCAGCTAACTTCATTCCTAATCTTGTTTCTCCTCATGACGGCTAACATGCTCCTCACAAACTTAATTTCCATGGCCCCCACTTTCCTAGTCTAACATTCATTGATCATTTTCCATGTTTCTGCTGCATATTATGTGACAATAGGTACAAAGTATGCCCTGTACATTTTTGTTGTATTTAATATGAGTATAACCAACATGTGTGGAAAATAACCAAGCAAACTTTATTTGTGATTGAAATATTAAGTTTTGTTGGTTGAATTTAAAATTGTGGGCTTTGACATAATTAATACTTTGAGTAAACAATTATCTTTGAAATCTCCTTTAAAGCTGTCTAATAGAATTATATGGGTATCAATTTTATTATCCACCCTAAAACAGATTTTGCTCTGACAGATCAGTTATCACAAATTATTATGTTTTGAATTGAAGACAGAACAATAGTAAAAAAATTTACACATAAATGCAGTATCGTACTAAGATAAATACAATAAAAGAATTTGGCAACTTCTCGCAATGTAGATGGATGTGTTTTGAATTACAAACTAAAGCACATATAAGACTGAAGTAGGAAAGAACTTTAAAAAATACATTTTTTTGCTATGAAAATCAACATTTTGCTTTATTAGTAGTATAATTTTAAGCTGCCCTCAATACACCCAACCAAGATTCGCACCCTGATCTCTCTTGGTATTGATCTCCCCTATTAAAAGTGTCAGGTGCAGATCACATGACTTGACTTAATGTTTAATTAAATGAAAATCTGTTTACCAACTTCAATACTTGTCAAAACAAAGTGATTTACAAGTATCTAAACCATACAGTAACTCCCTTAATCATACCAATTACTATTATAAATTTTAATATTTATTAGTAATAAAATCAGACTTATTTATGTATTTCCAAGAGCTTATTTAATTATTTCAGAGGTCAGTCTCCCACTCCCAATAGGTTATATTCGGGTGCACTTCCTCCGATCTAGCTCTAACAAAAACAAGCTTAAAAGACAATACCTTCATCTCTTACAAAATTAATATCGGGTGGACCTATGGCATTTTACCATCCTATGTAGTTATGTCACTGTGAAGAGAGGAGAGAGAGAGTACATGACGTAATCCAGTCACTGACCACAATTAATCAGAAATAAGATGATACTGTAAATGCTTCTGTTGAGGCAAAGAGACCCTACTTTATTGGAAAGAAGGTAGATCTTATCTTCTCGCAAGGGGCAATCTGCTTTACTGGTTTGTCATTAAGAGAGTAAGGTAAAAACAAACTAATAACAAGTTATTAAGGTGCGTATACATTAGGCGAGCCGAACCTGTAATGTAATGCTTGTCAGTTTGGACGTGGAACGAGCATTCCATGATCAAGCGACATAATAATGATCTCAGTTCAATTCAGTATTCATCACGTGGGTGCGCCATATTTCAATTATTTAATTAGCTATCTTAACTCTACTAGATGTCAGATGACGAAGAAACCTTAGCCTTTATTTTGTGCAGTGGTGCTATGCTACTATGGCCAAACTATTTTTTTTTTTAACTTGGTGATGGTGTATAGTTGTATAAAAAACGGGCTGGTTCGGTACTACTGCGAGATTTCAAGTTTCAGCACCATAGTGGACAGTATAATAACTTTACCATGATGTCTCCCACAGACTTTGAGAATTTGCTGAATAAAATGGGACCAAAAAACCAATTATTTTTCGTTTGAAAACATCTTCTGCTTGTCCTGCTAATTAGGTGATATCCTTCCAGGCATCTTCCTTTAGATACTTTTTATAATAGTTTTATCCTTGCCTCCTTGGGGTCCCATAAAAGACTGGATTTTACAATATTCTATCAACTGAAATACAAATTCCTCAGACCCCTTCTCCATGCTTGCGAGCACGCAACAAACACCTCCCAACTAGACTGACGAATCCTTTTGTGTTCATTGGAAAAACCGACAGCCGGCGGATCACTGCGAATGGCTTGTAGCGCACTCGCAGGCCCGTCCCAATTAGCCGAATCTGTTATATTACAGACTCGGCTCGCCTAATGTATATGGGGCTTTAGATATTGGGAATTTTGTAGGTGTTCAAATAGACGATGCGACGAAAGAAAAATTGCTGAAGACAACCTGGAAACCTCCCCATAGCAACAAGTTTTAATTGAACCAAAGAGGTGTTTAAAATTTTGAATGAAATATCAACAAAAAAAAATTCATGGCTTTCCTCTGCTAAGACGAAGAGTGCATTTTGTCAAAGATGTGTCATTTTCGCCTCAGAATCTGCTGAAAAAGTAGGCAACCAGAAGCTCCATACTCTTATAATAAGATCTTTTAATAAGTGGAAAGATGCATTGGAGGTTTTTCGAGCTCATCAAAATTCAGAGTATCATAAAGTGGCATCAGATAAAACGGAAAATTTTCTGCTAGTTGCGGATGGAAAACACTCAAAAGATGTTGTGCAGCTTGACAATGAAAGAAAACCTCAGTCTGGAGAGAATTGCACTAAACTGTTTTCGATTGTGAAAACAAAAAATAATTGTGGTCAGCAAGAAATTGCACTCCGATGATCAAACGATATGTAAATCCCATCTTTAAACAAAAGATGGAAATTTCTGTTTTTAATTGCGGTTCCACATTTATGCTAAAGAAACGTTTGCAGAAGCAAAGGAAAAATGCTATTTACACTATTCAAATTATTCAGAATGATTTGATCAAAGTGTGGGGATAAGTTATTCCAGATATATTAGCTAAGAACATCAACACTGCCAGATTATTTCTAGTTTTGGCAGATGAAACTACGGACATAGCTAAAACTAAGCAATTATCATTTTGTGTGTCTTATGTCGATGATTTAAAAGGTGTAGTCCAGGAAGACTTTATAAGATTTGAACCCATTTTTTATGTCACAGGTTGCATTTTGGCAGGAAATCCTAAATAGTATTGATACTTTGGGCCTAGATGCCTAATAACTAATTGGCCAACAATTTTTGGCCGCCGCAATGAGTGGGCATTTGAATGGGGTGTGTTCACACATAATGCAAAATTTCTAAAAGTTTTATAAGTACATAGTGCAGCACACTTCCTCAATTTATCGAAAGGAAGTGTGGTGTGCCTTCAGTCCAAATTGGCTCAGGAACCGTATATTATATATAAGTACTGCACATTTTTCAATTCCTCGCTACAAAGTACTGAAGAACTTTCGATAATAGTGACACAATATTTTACGCCACAGTGCGTTACTTACACTCTGACACACATTGAGTGCAAAAACACGATTTAATACTTTGATTTATAGAGAGATACGTCCCAGTTGCGCATTTCTTTGAGTACATTAAGATATAAATTTCACCCAGAAAGTGTTCAAAAAGCTCATCAACTTCCTAGTTGTATCAACAGAGTACAATTTGTGCAGGCTTTCAACACACCAGTGAAACGTTTCACCTATACATGGTCTCTTTATAAGACCCTTCTAAGTTTGAAAATATTGATCTTTGTGAATGTTCCTCCAGTATTAAAAATTTACTGATTCAGTTAGAAACACTTTTCGAGAATGCTGAAAGTGAATTTTATTCCCTATTTGATGATGCTGAGACAATGCTTCAGCTCATAGACGAAGAAATTAATTTCAATTCCATAACGCATTAGTAGACAGATGGGAAGGTAGAAAATGTCAGCAACAATATCAAAGAGCATTTCAAACGCTCACTTTACATCCCTTTTATAGACAACATGTTTTCCTAGCTGATGACTCGTTTTTTAAAACACCAAAGCCTGTTTCTAGCCTTCTATAACATTCTTCCGAACCATTGCTTAGGTTTTAACTTGTTTGATAATTACCTCCAGAATTGCATTGATTTGTATAAATACACTCTTTCTGAGCATAAGCTGTTCTAGTAAAATTTTCAATCTGGAAGGAAGAGTGGGGGAAAACTGAAACCAGCTTAAGGCCCACAACTGCCATAGGAACCTTTGCTATGTGCTACGAGGATACATTCCCTTCGCATTTTTGTATCACTTCCTGTTTCAACAGCATCACCGGAAAGCACTTATTTGACTCTTGCGGAGGCTAAAGACGCACCTTCGGAATTATACAGGTTTAACCGTTTGACAGGATAAGCTCTCATGTATGTTCACTCTGAGATAGGTCTTGATCCACAAGACATCACACGTTTCGTGAAACAAGGGCCTTGCTGTGTTAACTTTGATTTGTAATATTATCTTTTATAAAATATGGTACTTGAATATAATATTAATTATTTTGCTGTAAAGTATGTATATGCTTTTTTTTAACCCCCTCTCTCCCCATCATCCGAACAAAATTCTTAGATACGATGGGCCTGCACAGTACCGTAGCAGTATCGTCAAATACCGCATCCACTTGGACAGTGTGACATGAACAATTTTCTTTTCGCGCCAAGCACCTATTGTGTCTCACAACATAAACTAAAATTTATGTGAATATTAATTTACCTGGCTTAGCAATTCAACGAACATGCCTTGATCAATTCAAAGAAAATTCCATAATTATCTAGCATCTTTCAATTCAAGCTAGCTCCTTTAGGAGTGTGTTAGATTCGCCCATGTTAGCTCATCGAGCTGTCGTATGTACAGTATTTTTACCTCAATATAAATTAGTTCTTCAACCACTTTGACCCGCCTCGGTGGCGTAGTTGACTAACGCGCTAGTCGTGTTGAGCTAGACTGCCGAGGACGGGAAGGTCGAGGTTTGAATCTAACTCGGGTGAACTGGGGGTGGATTTTCCTAAATGGTTTTCCACTCTCGCTCTACGCAAATGTGGGTTCACTTCCTCTATATTCAATCTTACTAATTTATTAGCGTAAGTAGTGATTAAGGGTATAACCCAAAAGGGTAGTAAGACGATGTGCTAAATAATAATAAAAAAATTCAACCAAATTAGCAACATAATGCAAAGTTCCACCATTTTAACAGTATTTAGGTATTCATTATCACACTGATTTTTCACCGTGTGAACGAATGCTGCCGTAGGATAACTCGCTCACTGTCATGACTTCTACAACCGTGACAGTATTGTCACTGTGTGAATGAGGCTTAATTCCTAATGGTGTGTTGTCCAAGCTACGACAGCTACCTGCGGCTGGAGTCGCAGTCTTAGCACAGGCTCAATTTTAGTTTAGTTTGAGACACGAGGTGATGGTGGCATGTGATGCAGCATTGTTAGAGTGAGCAGTGCTCACAGGAAGTTGTACATTGCGTATTTGTTATATAATTTTGTGTATTAATCAATTTTTAAAATATTTGAACAACGAAAACTGGATGTGCTAATGACCCACTCGCAGGATGTAGGGCTGTGTGAGTTAGTATCCAAATATTCATATGGATACGATTTAAAACACTCAAAGTACAAGGAAAAGCATACATGTGTTCGTTCGCCTTTTGTCTTTTCCCTCAGATGTACAACCACATCACAATAATTATTTCGTCATCTTCCTCCCTCAAAATATTCAAAAAGGTTTTGTCATCGGATCACTTGTACTCTCATCCATCCCGAAATCGACTGGCGACTGCAGCTGGAGTCGCGTCTTGAAAAACATGCTATGCAACAATCGCATGTGGTTAGTGTCACTAAGGGCTGTTGCGACCATGGCCGCAATCGCACGTAACTGTCGCAGCTTGGACAACGCGCCTTAAAAAGTTAAAGTGAGATCAACTGGATGCATTGTATCGCTTTTCAAAGTCATTGTTGAAAATAAAGTTTTAACTTCTTGTAGGTAGTAAGACGCGGTGCAAAAAAACAAAACTTATTATACATACCTGCTATTAGCTATTATTAAGCCCAGCCACAACCGTTTGTCGGACGCTCACTCGCAAGATGTGTTGTGTTTGTTTTCTACTAAAGACTGCATACAATAAAATGTTTGTAAACGTAATTTCATCCAATTAGAATCCATCATCAAAGTAATATTATAGTTTATAGACACGAGTTAAATCAAATCAAATTAATATATGAAAAAGTTATTAAATTATTACTATTATTAAATAATTTAAAAGGCGATACCTTTACTATAAATATTTGTACGAACTTTTATCCTTGACAAATAACTAATTACTTTAGCTAATTACAGTTACATATTTGTTTATGGTTGCCTGAGCGTAAACCGACCCAATTACATAAAGGCAAGAGATGGACAATATTAATTTCCTTCCGACATGCGTTTGCGCTTGTGAATGCTATTGTATATAGAGAATATTTTAGGTACGACTGGTTGTAGACCGGGCATTACACAGAAATAACAGTTTTGTACAAGTCACAACAAATGTAATGTTGACTACAATATTAGTTTGATTATAACATAATCAATTTTTTGTCCCCGTTATTTTTGGTAGCCTGAACAAAACCTTTTTCTGTGTAGTAATGCGTTATGTAGTAATATAGAAACCCAACCTTACGAAATACGAATGATAGTAGTGCTATTAACGACATATAGTATGACAGTTACAAAGTATATTAAAAGTATAATTTTGGTGGGAAGGATCTATAATGAAATAAGTTTACAAACATATTATTAGTACTATGTTATAGGCATTGATACAATCTATCAAAAGTGACCGCTTAAGATCAATATTAATATATTAAGGTAATTTTAATAACTAGTGTAACTGTCATATACGTTCCTTCTCACCAGAATTCTAATACACTTGTAACGTGCTAATAACCCGTCAGCATTTACACTCAAAATACCTAATACATGTTTGTCACTATAAATCAGACAACTAATAAATTCTAATAATGTGTGGAAAATATAAACTCAAGGTGAAATCGTGTTGCTGGAAACGCCCAAATTTGAGGAAAGTGCCCCAGCTGACTGTTCAAAGCTTCCTGGAGGAAGTTCAACACACGGACATCTTGCACGATTGCTTGACTTGACTATAATGATGGGTCGCTTCTCTGTGTTGTCCTCAGCGGCCGTTTCCTGGCGCTAGTTGTCTTTTTGCTCAAGTCTATAAAATTACCCATTCCCCTCCCCTTGCAATGATGTCCCTTCCCTAATACGTCAGTGCATCTTGTATAAAACCGCCACCCTTCACTTCACATTCTGGACGATGGGTGTGCAAGGTGTCGTCCTGCCTCCCTTACGTGTTCCTGGCTTTTGAAGCGTCCTTAGTGTCTGATAAACTACGGTCTGCGATGGAACCTGCGGTGAAGGTGAAGAAAGGTGTCGGGGTCGGGAGAAGACCGCCGGATGAGGCTTTCAAGAATCCCGGACCCGGGAAGTGACCAGCCCCGAGAGGGAAGAAACTGGTGGCGAGCGTCGGGGGATCCACCGTCAGCAGCAGGCTTGTTGTGTGGCCCGTCCTGGCTAAGGAAGTCGAGGGTTTCCGTTCACGGGGACTGAAGGCTCCTCCGGTCAGGAAGGAGCTTAGGTTGGGTGACAAGTGGTCCACCACAAGCCCGAAGGCGAGAGCTTTAGTGGCAGCTGCCCTCTCGAGGGGCAACAAGCCTGCAAGGGAGGCCGAAGCCAGCGGGCCACTCCAACTCCCGGAGGTGCACGTGCTGCTGACGGATCTACCGGGGCATCCAGTAATGCACCCTCGAGCCTCAGCTCGTTGGTCAGTGCCGGCCCCCTAAAAGCGTTGGCAGCAATGCTGATGCGGGCGAGTCCAGTGAGGCCCCTCCAACTACAGGAGGTGAGCGTGTCACTGATGGCCAAAAATAACTGGAAGCCCTTTTCAGGGCTGACAGCCCACAAACCGAGAAGAATGGCGAAAGCTCACACCAGCACGATGGGTGGAAACTTAACGGTGTCAACGGAAGTCCTGACCAGGGGGAGCCTAGCCATCTTTCTCCGTTAAAGACCGCTGCAAGCCGCATTGACGCAAGCGCTATCGCAAGGGCCTCAAAATCCCGCGTAAACTCCGACACCTCCCGCCAAGGGGTGTCGGTAGGAAAGAAGCACACGGTTGAATTTTCTTCAGACTCGAATACCGGGTCACACGCTTCGCGCGTGTCGACAGCTAGTGCGATTCCGTAGACGCGGAGGGACTGTCTTTAGGACCAAACCTCCCGTTGATGTGCGATGAGTCGAACCAGGGGTCCGATGATGAGTCTGAGGGATTTTAGACCATAAGACTCCACCGAAGGGGTAAGGCCGGCAACACCAGGAAGCTACTGAGGGGCAACCCTAACCATTTAGGCGATAACACTGGTGATGAGAGTGAAGACAATAGTAGCTCGGGCCAGGTTGCGCAAGCGTTGGGCAAAGGTGGGAAGCGGTGGAAATCTAAGGGTATCAACGCCAGCCGTGCCTCACCCCAGCCTGTTACTAGTGGTTCTGGGCCGGCTCACAAAGCCAAGGGGAAGATCCCTCCCATCATCTTGTGTGATGTGGATGACTACTCCAAGAGGACTAATCCAAGGTTCAAAAGCCTATGGAGGTGGTCAGGCAGCCGGGGGATCAAGTGCGTCTCCAGTGCGGGTCGGAGGAAGATTACCGCACCCTCCAGAAGCTCTTGCTGAGCTTGGGGATCCAGCATTGGTCCTACGAGATGGGACGGGAGCGACTGGTCAGGGTCGTGGTGAAGGGATTCCTGATATGGACAAACCCTGGCGACATCCAGGAAGAGATGGTGAAGATGGGTTTCCCCGTGAAATCCATCACCCAGATGCTCTCCCAGGGGAAACGGGATCAGAAGACCGGAGAAAGGCAGTGGTTGCCGACTTTCGTTGTCTCTCTGACTCCCGGGGAGCATACCACAAGGCTGTACTCAATATCAGTCATGTGCGGGCTCCACGTCAAGGTGGAGAAATACAAGTCTCCAGGCAGCCCAGTTCAGTGCAAGAACTGTTTCCGGTTTGGGTATGTGCGAAGGGATTGCCGCGTTAGCCCTAGGTGTGGGTTTTGTGGTGGTGACCACAAGAGGGGTGGGTGCCCGGAGGAGAGACGATCTCCCCCGAAATGCCTGCACTGCTCAGGAGCCCACTCCTCGGCGTGGTGGGGCTGTCCCACGTACAAGTCCTTGTGGGTGGCAGGGACTGTGCGGGCCTCCAAGGGTAAAGAAGGTAGGACAGATGGTCTAAGTGAAGGCCAGAAGCCCTCGGGGCATGTTGCGGTACGGAAGGTAACCGTGACTCCTGCTCCAACACCTAAGCCGATGGTGCAATCTTTCGCCAGTGCCCTGTCAGGGAGACCAACCTCTCCACCTCAAGCCAAGGCACCTCCCAAAGACACCCTACCATAACTGGTGGCATCCGGTTCTTCCCTTTCAGTCAAGGACCCGTCCAAGACCGCTCCTCTCCCAATCCCAACCCCCACCACTCCCACTCCAGCACCTCTATCCCTACCCTTTTCCCCCTTCCGACCCTTTCCTACCACTCCCCACTCCTACCCTTTTCACCCCTGTCACCTCCACACCAAACCCGCTCACCATACCCAGAGAGTGAGAATGCAAATCTAAAAAATTGCATTGAGCTACTCAAAGGCATTCCGGGGCTGAATCCATGGGACTTTTCATCGAGTCTCTTGAGGAAGGTCCAGGAATCTCCTAGGAGTAACCGTGGCCAACTGGTCATGGAACATATCATCCTCTACCTGGTCTTTCATGACAGTACACCCGAATAGAGGGCTACCAGTTCTGAAGAAGCTCACGATTGCACTCTGGGACGCCGACGGAGTCGCGGGGAATAAGGCTGAGCTTGAAAGTTTCCTGGAAAAGCATCGTGTCTATGTAATGCTGTTGAGAGAAACCCACTTGCGCTGTGCAATGAGGTTCTCGTTAGCAGAGTTCATCTACCATCGAGGTGACCGAGCGGGGGATGTGGGAAGGGGTGGGATGGCGGTCCTGGTCCGGAGGGGCTTTGGCCATCACGTTATCTCGCTTCCTCCCATCCAACACATGGAAGCAACGGATATCCAACTGGTGACCTCAACTGACTCGGTGCGTCTCATTTCCATCTACTTCCCTCCCTACCACCGGTTCTACTGGGCTACGAGGGCTGACATTGAGGTGCTGCTTCGAGGTACCATGCCTGTTTTAATCGGTGATGACTTCAATGCTCAGCACCCTTATGGGGCTCTAGGATTATGTGCGCTCATGGTGGATTGCTCCGCGACGTCATAGATCTACATGGCTTGATGGCTTCCGGACCTCCCACCTCTACCCACTTCCCTCTTAATCCCCGTGGTTTCCCGGACGTCCTAGACTTTATTGTATCCAGAGGTGTCAGAAGGTGGTTAGTGTTGAATTCTCTAGCTGAGCTAGACTCGGATCACAACCCCATTCTTATGAACCTGGGATGCGCAGTGTCCTTCATAGATAGCCCAAAAACCCTGACCTTAAGTGCACTTACTGGGACAGATTCACGAATTTGTTGAGAGAGAGGTTGGAACCCACCCCTACCTTTTGAACAGCATCAGAAATCGATCGTGGTGTGGAGTTCATAACTTCCGCCATCAAAGGGTCGCTCGAAGCTTTGACGCCGAGGCACCGTCCTAAGAGTGCGCCACAGGCTTCTTTGCCCAATTCTATCCTCAGGCACATCTGGGAGAAAAATTGGCTGAGGAAGGCTTGGCAAACCTAAAGGGACCCGGTAGACAAGGCCAACTGGAGCCAAAAGTCCATGCGGTTCGCGAGATGGTCCAAGAATACTGGAACAGTGTCTGGGAGGACAAGTTGAGAGCTTGTGCGTGCAGGATAGGTCCTTGTGGCGCATGATGAGGAACTTGATGTGGGTCCCCGCACCAAGACCACCTATTGTAGGTCGTAATGGCGTGGCCAACTCCACCCAGGAGAAGGCTGATGCTCTCGCTGAGCACTTAGAGGCGCAATTTGTACCGACTGATGACCCGTCAGACCCGGCGCACATTGCACACGTGGCTCAGCTCATCGGTGTGGTCTCGTACAGAGCCTTGGATTAACCTGAACCCACAGAGGTGAAAGAAATGTCGTGGGCGTTAGCCGCTCTAAAACTAAACAAAGCCCCCGGACGTGATGGTATCGATAACGCGGTCCTCAGAAAGCTGCCCTTGGAGGCGATTAACTTCCTTGTGGAGTTATTCAACGCTGTCCTGTTCCTGAGTCACTTCCCCGAGCTCTGGAAGCACGCCAATGTCATCTGCTTTCATAAACCGGGCAAGGACCCGGTCCTATCTTCGTCTTACCGACCAATCAGCTTTCTTGACTGTTTGGGCAAGTTGTTCGAGAAACTACTACTAGCGAGACTGACCCGACATGTTCGTGAGGTGGGCATCTTGGCGGATGAGCAGTTCGGTTTTCATGCGGGACACGCTATGTCTCACCAACTCGTCCGGCTCGTGGAGCAGGTCACGAGGAACTTCAACATCAACATGCTGACTGGTGCTGTCTTCTCGACTTGTCAAAGGCCTTCGACCGTATTTGAAACGAAGATCTTATTTTCAAACTCTTCTCCTTGAACCTGCCCTTCTGCCTAGTTAAGGTTGTACAATCTTATCCATCCCACTGCGCCTTCTTCACTACCTTTGGGAACGTCACCTCCCCAATCAGAAGCATCCGGGCTGGAATGCCTCAAGGTTCCATGGTGGGCCCGGTGCTCTTCAGTCTGTATGTAAACGACATTCCAAAATCCCCAGACACCAAGTTGACACTGTATGCGGACGACACGGCTCTAGTAGCGGGGTCGTGGCGAGGGCAGCTGTTGGAGAGGCGACTCCAGACGCACCTGACGCAGTTGGAGGGGTGGATTACCACCTGGAGGACAAGTATTTACTTGGAAAAGAAAGTTCTACAGGCCAGCTCCATTCCAGCTGTTCGGAGAACAGATGAGATGGGCGGACAGTGTTAAGTACCTGGGACTTACGCTGGACACCAAACTGACCTGGAAACAACACTGTAACGAGAGACTTAACCAGGCGGGACAAAGGCTGGGAATCCTAGGCCCACTGCTTAACAGGTGTAGCGCCTTGTCCACAAGGAACGGTCTGACGCTGTACAAGCAGTTGCTCAGATCGATCCTCGACTATGCGTGTCCCGCTTGGGTCCATCTGGCGGGCACGTATATGGGGAGGATGCAGGCGTTCCAGAGTGTGTGTCTGAGAGTAATTGTGGATGCACCTTGGTATGTCCGTAATGAGACTCTGCTTTGCGACCTGGATATGCCTACCATCAAGGATCACTTCCGGAAGCTGGCGCAGTCCTTCTACGACAAACATCCCGGTGCCACCAATCCTCCTATCCAGGGGCTTGGGAATTACGTCATCGACCCGGAGGGTGCCATCGACGTCCCAAAGCCCTGCTCGGATAAGCGAGATGTGTCAACAATGGTTTTGGAGGCTCTCACCCAGCCCCCCATAGAGTAGTGTCTCCGCACGTAACTCTAAAAACCCTTACTCGGTTCCCCAACATAATTTCCGTTTTCCCCCAACAATATTAATATTATGTTTTTCTTTGTTCTAGAACTTCGCGAAACGCGACAACCCGTCTTTAGAGTCCGAAACCACATGGTGTGACCAATTGGTCGGTACGTGTTGGAACTTGCTGTCGTGCTCCCCTTCAGGGAACATCAGAGCATACTATTGTGATTGTGATTGTGATTGTGATTGTTATTACATTTTGTATTCTATTGTAACGATTCGTTGGAGGAACTGCCTAGAAGTGAATCAAGGGCCAGTGGACTAAGCCAGCTGTAATCACGTTTGAGACGTCAGTCTCTCCTCCTCGACGCAGATGAAGTAAAGTCTGTGACTATGGGAGCTTAATCTAGTATTTTTTGGTAGGGTCTTCGTGATATTTTTACTATGTCCATAAGACATAGTTTTGTATGTCAAAGTTTTGACTTGTTTTCTGTGTCCATTATACATTGTTTTGAGTGTCAGAGTTCTGACTTGTTTTTCTATTTCCATAAGATTCAGTTTAGAATGTCAGAGTTTATGCTCTGTTTGTCTATGTTCATAAGAGAGACTTAAATACCTGGGCAATAAACAGACACCCTATACTTTATGGCCATGCTCTGGCTTGGCTAACTCTTTAGATCGAAAATGGTGGAAATCAGGTTATCTATGGCTTTGTTCCTTGACCTAGTTGGGTCTTTGACTGATACCAGTCTCTAATCTATCTATTGTCCCTTAGTACGGTATCAACTTGTGGGTATGCTACTAGTCCAGAGTAGTGGCCCGTATCATATTGTTTATTTTGTCCGGCCCCCTTCAGGCACCGCTTGAATTAGTTAACGTTTAATTGTTTGCAGTTGTTATATTCTGTGTCCAGACTTATGTTGAAAGTTAAATATACTATTAAATGAGCAGGCAGTACTAATGAGGAATAGACCGGCCATAATATATTTACAGCCTAGATTCCTGGTAGATCACCATTAACTAGTTGTAAACTTATTGTTCCCCTTCTAGGAAATTAACCGTAGTCATTTAACTACCAACGTTGTAACTCTTTAAACTAGGACTTTCTATAAATTAGGTATTGTTAACTATTATTCTTTTATATGCAATTATGCCTATTAGGTTAAAGTCCAGTAGCCGCAAGGCTGGAGTGGTGTTAAGTATTGTTGCTTAACCCTAAATCAATAATTACTTCCAATTTAAATTGCCATTGTGTTGAGGCAAACTCACCTTCGTAGTAGAACGTGTGTTTGTTCTACTTTCTAATATACACAGAACCATACTGGTTATGGTTGCAGGTCAAACCTAGGTACTTCACACCTAACGCTCCCAATTGGGTCAACACTGTCTAAAGTAACAGATATAATTCCCATCAATAAACAATAAAATGTTTTGTATATGATCTCGTAAAACCATTTGTATTACTTTCGACTCGTTTGAATTTAAAATAAACTGATTTGTTAGACTTGTACATCTCTCTTATGTTTGATCCTTCCCATCCTTCACTAAATATATTTGTAACTGTATTCGTCACTTCTTCTATCAGATAGGAGAAGCGGCGATACACACTTTAATCTATTCTTATACCAAATCTGTAAATCATATTACTTGCGGCTATCACTTTTGAAAGATGGCGTCTTTATCTTCGCAGTGTATTGGTACCCTTTTGGATTATAGTAGGGGCCTATTCATTACTACGCTAGGGAGATAAAGATGCGTAAGATAGAATATTAGAGTAAATATAATCGCATTTGCTTGAAGAAAGCGGAAAATTATTTGGGGAAAATCACCTTCACTGCACCTGGCCGGGATTCTATCCTTGATCTCCCATTCAACAGCAGTTCAATCTAACACGAGAGTGGTGTGTTTCATCATGCGACGGCCGATACTGGCTCGATAGTATTACTAACGATAAAATAATAATATTGAGGCAGGTGACTTGGTGGTCTAGGGGTAAGGTGTCGGGCTTCTGTGCAGAGGGTCCGGGTTCAATCCTCGGTCCCGGCACAGATTTATCTGATTACCAAACCCTTCCTTCACCTCTGACAAGACATCTTGTGAATGTGGGGAATTCCAGGCCCTCCACCGTGGTTCGGATTCCACGTTAAGCTGTAGGTCTTCCATTTCAACTCACAATCACCCTACCATTACACATTAGCGTAAGTGCGTATAACCGAATGGGTAGTAAGACGTGGTACTACTACTAATAATAATAATAATAATAATAATAATACACACCTGTGTTACATCAATCGTAGCCCAGAAGTGGAAAGATTAGCCAGTACTAATGTTCCGTTACCCAGGAGACACCCAAATGTAGGCCTACTGATTGTACATCCTTTCCGTGGAGGCTTTTCCCTTGTCCCAATGAGATGATGGTGACATTGAGTATAAGGGTGAGAAATCAATTGAAACACTTAAATCTAACTTAAGTCTAGCTAACCAAACCCTGGTGACCGTTGGGGTAGTTCCCTTTTCGGGAAAAATACCCAAGCTATCAGGCGGGAATTGAACCCTGATCCTTTAAACTCTAGCCATGTGCACTTACCACTACACCACGAGGCCGGCTACGATAGAATAATGAAAAAGTATATCGCACCCCAGCAATAAAAGTGACACAACTCGGAAATCTATGAGATTCATCAATTTGGCATCTATCTCCGGTAAAAGCGACACATCTGTAATTCCAAATCTGACTGCCGGAGGTTAGGTAGGTATGTCACTTTCACCTTGATTCGATTTTGCTCCACTTCAATAGGGTTTCTGAGTTTGAACACTATTGGAGAAGAAAACGACATATTTTTGACAAAACTAAAGTTTAAAAAATCTCAAATAAAAAAAAACTAACTAAAACTAGCAAGAAAAGTGACTCAACTCAATGTTTTTACTTTAACCAACCTTGTGACGATGTCACCATGATAACAAAAAAATCATTGAAACACCAATAGTATATTTTATAGAAGTATATAGTCTAGTAGGTGACCTGGTGGTCTAGGGGTAAGGTGTCAGACTTCTATGCTGGCGGCCGGGGTTCAATCCTCGGTCCTGGCACAGATTTATCTGATTACCAAACCCTTCCTTCACCTCTGACAAGACATCTTGTGAATGTGGGGAATGCCAGGCCTCCACCGTGGTTCGGATTCCACGTTAAACTGTAGGTCTTCATTTCATCTCACAATCACCCTACCATTACACATTAGCGTAAGTGCGTATAACCCGAACGGGTAGTAAGACGCGGTGCTAATAATAATAATAATAATATATAGTCTACTTTATAAATATAAAGATTTTTCTCGAGTATTAAGTGAGTTTGCAATGTTGACTCAACTTTTTATTTTTTTCGGGTTTCCCTTCTCCTCAAAGATGGCATTTTTTGAGTTGTGACACAAACAAGTTTTTTATGTTAAGTACAAAGAAATAAGTTTGTATTATCCAATCCGCCCTTCCGACCATCTTATTACATTATGATAAATAAAGGCATAAAAAGTGCTGACACATACAAATTAGACCCCTTTAAAATATATTTTTGAATTCCCTCACAAATAGTTTCCGGGTCCTTTGGACTGACATTATATTTGTGCATTGATGCGAAAAATATCTCGTATTAAGTTTATAGAAAAAGTGAAAATCGTTTAAGTGGCATTGGAAATAATTATTATTATTATTATTAGCACTGTGTCTTACTACCCATTCGGGTTATACGCACTTACGCTAATGTGTAATGGTAGGGTGATTGTGAGATGAAATGGAGGACCTACAGTTTAACGTGGAATCCGAACCACGGTGGAGGCCTGGCATTCCCCACATTCACAAGATGTCTTGTCAGAGGTGAAGGAAGGGTTTGGTAATCAGATAAATCTTTGTCGGGACCGAGGATTGAACCCCGGCCGCCAGCATAGAAGTCTGACACCTTACCCCTAGACCACCAGGTCACCTGTGGAAATAATTAAATGAGGTTCAAATTTTAGATAAATTAAATTTATTTTTCTCACGGTTTGAAAGGATTTGTTGAAGTTTCTTGTTTCGTTGACACATATTAGACAACTTGTTCAAATTAACCTACTGGCTGCGAATATGTGATGAGGTTTAAAAAAAATACTACATGGCGTCAGCCCGTACTCGATCTATACAGACAGAGTGGATGCCATCTTCTGGCGAAGATAGTGGCAACTTCTCTAGATAAAGGTATCATTTGGTAAGCACAACGAACACTCCAGACCTTAATCTCAGTTTTCTATATCGGAGCCACTAAATTTAAATTAAATAGCTCCTCATTTGTACTCGCGAGTCGGATTTGATCCTGTTCCAAACCCAGGGATTTACATAAAGTCTGGAAGTGCTGGGATCGAACTCGGGACCTTTGGATCTGAAACCAAGAACTCTGATTCATTGTTAAAACTCCGTTCTCATCAATAAGGGTTATATATAAGTCCTAACGAAAGCGTCGTTGTCTTAGGTTAAGGTGAGGATGTAGGTAACTTGAGAAAAGGTAGTATTTTTGCAGGTTTTATATCAAAACATGTTTTTTGTTCGAAATAAATCAAATATTTTTCTATCAGAAACATAGGGCCAGTTTCATAGTCAGATTGAGTACATCTCAAGTGTGGCGCTACACTAAATTCAGGACATTTCCCTAAACTCAAATTTAATAGGCCAATTTTGCATATGAGACCGGCCCATTTCATTCAGATCTAGGTAGGTGTCCTGAATTTAATGCAGTGCCACATTTGAGGCGTACAGAGTCTGATTATGAAATTGGCCAATAGAGTTTAATTATTTTTTCCGCGCGGTGGCCTAAACAATTCTGGACTATCTTTCAAGTGTGTCCTGGAATTTAATGATAGCTTTTCCTCTTCATTAAAAATTTATCAATTAATGCCACTATGTTCATGATAGATAGCTTATACAACCACTGTTGATATCACCATGGGAAGAAAATTAAACTCTTATGTTTCTACTGGAGCAATGTATTATTTATTTTGGTGGTCAAAAAACAAGTTCAAACATCGTGCGGTGGGAACGCAGACTTAGTCCCTTCTTCCACTGAGACCAGAACCAAGCAACTTTTGCATTTAAACAATAGGCGTACCCAAATTTTCTTAGAGGAAGAGTGGAAAACTATTTTGGAGAAAACCCCTCAGTACACCCGACCGGGATTTGAACCACGATCTTCCAGTTATTGACAGTGAAGAGTGGCAGCTTAGGGCTTAGATTATGCGGCTACCGAAGCGGCTATCATACTGATTAAATGCGGATACCCCGGACTGTTGAGATGTGAAAAAGCTTAATATTTAAATCAAAGTAAAACAACTTCTCCCTGGTTCAATTCCAACAAAGAATGTTTTGATTTATTAGTAATTTTCCACTCTATCTCCAGCGGTTCCATCAAATCCCCCTCTTCTTGTGTACTTTTTCCACTCTATCTCCAGCGGTTCCATCAAATCCCCCCTCTTCTTGTGTACTTTTTCCACTCTATCTCCAGCGGTTCCATCAAATCCCCCCTCTTCTTGTGTACTTTTTCCACTCTATCTCCAGCGGTTCCATCAAATCCCCCCTCTTCTTGTGTACTTTTTCCACTCTATCTCCAGCGGTTCCATCAAATCCCCCTCTTCTTGTGTACTTTTTCCACTCTATCTCCAGCGGTTCCATCAAATCCCCCCTCTTCTTGTGTACTTTTTCCACTCTATCTCCAGCGGTTCCATCAAATCCCCCCTCTTCTTGTGTACTTTTTCCACTCTATCTCCAGCGGTTCCATCAAATCCCCCCTCTTCTTGTGTACTTTTTCCACTCTATCTCCAGCGGTTCCATCAAATCCCCCCTCTTCTTGTGTACTTTTTCCACTCTATCTCCAGCGGTTCCATCAAATCCCCCCTCTTCTTGTGTACTTTTTCCACTCTATCTCCAGCGGTTCCATCAAATCCCCCCTCTTCTTGTGTACTTTTTCCACTCTATCTCCAGCGGTTCCATCAAATCCCCCCTCTTCTTGTGTACTTTTTCCACTCTATCTCCAGCGGTTCCATCAAATCCCCCCTCTTCTTGTGTACTTTTTCCACTCTATCTCCAGCGGTTCCATCAAATCCCCCCTCTTCTTGTGTACTTTTTCCACTCTATCTCCAGCGGTTCCATCAAATCCCCCCTCTTCTTGTGTACTTTTTCCACTCTATCTCCAGCGGTTCCATCAAATCCCCCCTCTTCTTGTGTACTTTTTCCACTCTATCTCCAGCGGTTCCATCAAATCCCCCCTCTTCTTGTGTACTTTTTCCACTCTATCTCCAGCGGTTCCATCAAATCCCCCCTCTTCTTGTGTACTTTTTCCACTCTATCTCCAGCGGTTCCATCAAATCCCCCCTCTTCTTGTGTACTTTTTCCACTCTATCTCCAGCGGTTCCATCAAATCCCCCCTCTTCTTGTGTACTTTTTCCACTCTATCTCCAGCGGTTCCATCAAATCCCCCCTCTTCTTGTGTACTTTTTCCACTCTATCTCCAGCGGTTCCATCAAATCCCCCCTCTTCTTGTGTACTTTTTCCACTCTATCTCCAGCGGTTCCATCAAATCCCCCCTCTTCTTGTGTACTTTTTCCACTCTATCTCCAGCGGTTCCATCAAATCCCCCCTCTTCTTGTGTACTTTTTCCACTCTATCTCCAGCGGTTCCATCAAATCCCCCCTCTTCTTGTGTACTTTTTCCACTCTATCTCCAGCGGTTCCATCAAATCCCCCCTCTTCTTGTGTACTTTTTCCACTCTATCTCCAGCGGTTCCATCAAATCCCCCCTCTTCTTGTGTACTTTTTCCACTCTATCTCCAGCGGTTCCATCAAATCCCCCCTCTTCTTGTGTACTTTTTCCACTCTATCTCCAGCGGTTCCATCAAATCCCCCCTCTTCTTGTGTACTTTTTCCACTCTATCTCCAGCGGTTCCATCAAATCCCCCCTCTTCTTGTGTACTTTTTTCTTTATCGTCGCGTCTTACTGGGCTATGCGCATATGCACTAATTAGGTTATAATATTAGGGACGAGGATAATTTAAATTGAGAGGAAGTGTAACCCCATTTGCGTGGAGGCAGAGTGGACAACCATTTAGGCAAAACTACCCTCGGTACACCCGACCGCGATTCTAAACACGATCTCCCCATCATTGGCAGTCCAGTTCATAGCGAGGGTAACATATTAAACAATGCGGCCACCACAGAGGTTCTGTGAATATTGCGGATAGACCCGATATCTTAGCGCTGACAATAAAATATCGCTGACCCAAACACTAGAGTCCAATGTATAATGCACTGTTTACAATATTATCATTTCAACAGTTGGTACAACGTATAATTTTCTTCGAAACGGCCAGTTTAATCTCGCGCTCCAAGTGTGATCGTGCTCGAATGTTTACATGGCGGAAGAACATTTAAATTAATGGCTGAGTGGAAAATAACGCAAGGACGTGACAACAACTTTGTATAACAAAGTTCGGACATTTATTTCGAGCTATGAAAAATACTGTTCCTACAGAAAAGGACCGATTGCTTTCCGAAGATCATCATAGGTTTCGTGTCCACAGAGGTATTTTTATATTTGTAAATTATGTTTTGTATCGTAAGCAGTAGATTGTAGCCAATTTTGGAAAAGACTTGTCATTTTCTGTGCAAAAATGTCGTGTTACACATTATAATCTACGTTTATCTTATCTTTAAGAAAGTGATTGTCTAATATTTGCTATTTGTGTGCCATAAATAAAAACAAGGATCTTTATTAATTTAAAAATATTTAACCTAAAGCGTTGTTTAACAATAAGTATTTATTCAAACTCATTTCGCACAGTGCTGTTTTCTTCAGTTTGATGATTTTATATAATTTTAATAATTTTTTAGTAAACTTTAGTGCCAAGTAAAATGCACTAACCATATTTAACCCAAGTTAACGGGGAATGAGTTTTAAGGGAATGAACTTGGATTTGTTTGACGAGAGAAAGGTTAGCAAAAGGAGAAGGTAAGGCTGATGAAACACCTTCAAGACACTTATGTTGGTCCACTTTAGTTGAAATGAAATAAACAATCTTCCTTTAAGTGGAATTATATGGTGACACCCGCTTCCGTGGCCGCATGTTCTAAGGCGTTCATTTCACATCAGACTAGACCGTCGAAGACGGGGAGATTGGGGCTCGATCCCGGTCGGGTATTCTGAGGGTGTTTTTCCCTTAAATGATTTTTCCCCTCTTCCTCCACTCAAATGCGGGTACACTGCCTCTAAAATTCAATCTCCCTAATCCCTAACACATTAGTGTATTAGTTAATAGGCGTATAGCCCGAACAGGTAGTAATACACAGTGCTAGTATCCAATTGGTGTCCAATGTAAATTGGGGCTCGAGGTAAACAATTACTTCCCTACCCCTCTATTCAGTGGTTTCCCATTTAGTGTATATTCAATTATTCAAAGTAACCTTGTATCCCTTAACAGTAAGGAGCGCTATGCCATCTAATGTTTTGCTTGTGAGAGTTAAATGATACAAGCGTAAAGTAATATTTTAATTATTATCATTACATACTCAAGCAGACGGCAAATCGAATAATACGAATATTAATCAAGTTAGATAGTTTAGAACTATTATTATTATATTATTATTATTATTATTATTATTATTATTATTATTACTACTACTATTATTATTATTATTATTATTATTATTATTATTATTATTATTATTATTATTATTATTATTATTATTAGCACCGCGTCTTACTACCCGTTCGGGTTATACGCTCTTACGCTAATGTGTAATGGGTAGGGTGATTGTGAGATGAAATGAAGGACCTACAGTTTAACGTGGAATCCGAACCACGGTGGAGGCCTGGCAATCCCCACATTCACAAGATGTCTTGTCAGAGGTGAAGGAAGGGTTTGGTAATCAGATAAATCTTTGCCGGGACTTTAGAATAATTATTATTACTGTAGACTGTACATTTAAAACAAAACTAAAACTACGATCACAAGTGAAACGTAGAAATGTAAATATTTACTAACTTTGTGTTGACTCAAGTTTACATTGCAATGAGTGTTCGTGATGCTTTCCGATCGATGACGTCATTGTAAAACATATTTAAATTAAATGGCTTATTTGATAATTAATATTATTGTAAATTTTAAAGGTCGTTTGGGTGTAAACCATAATTGTATAAATTATCAAAGGTTGGAAGTTATGTTTGTACCCTAAAGTTCAATGCCGCAATTACGTCACACACCCTTATCTTGAGATGGTTTTATCCAGTCTACCTCATTATATCCTAATCCCTTAAATATCTATACAGGATGGTGGGGCCGAAACAATTAGTCGATTAGTAACTTTAAAATTAACAATTTAATAGAAAAGTAAAAATTCACTAGCTAAATAAAATCGAGCTACATATTACACTTTTTCACTTTTTGAAGATAATGTCAACCAGGTGAGCTCCATCGGACGTCAGGAAAACCTCAGCACGTTGTCCATCACTTTCCTCAGCATAGATCGTCAAATTGTTTCCGCTCCATCCTGTATATACTATATTATATATACGTATATATATTGTATATACAGGGTGTATTTTAATTGGTGTCAAATACTCTAGGGGCGTATTCCCATCCAAGAAAGAGTAAGAAAAGTTGGGTGCGGAAATGCTTAGGTTCTAAGATAGTTTTTATTTTTAAATTCATAAGTAATCAACATATGAAGTAATGTAATTAAATAAGATACATTTTGACAGAAACAAATAAAAACACAAGACAGAACTTTTTTAAAATTTTAAACTTTTTCAAAATTGTAGAAAAAAATGTATGCCCTGCTGAGATTCAGGCTTTGAGCACGAGTTCCATGATTTGGATACACATGAGGTGTTACGTATACTCCCATACATTTACGATACACTCTCTTAAAACCTCAACATCAAGCACAGAAGTTGCGTCAACAATAAACTTTAAATGTCTCCAGAGATAAAAAAAAATATATTGGACTCGAATCTGGTATTGGCCATTTAATTGTTCCCCCCCACGACCAATCCATCTTTTGAGGAAATTTTTAATAACTGTAAAACTAAGCGTTTCTGGACTCATGTTTATAAGATATTTTCTTAATGTTTGGTCAATGGGAATATGCCCCTAGAATATTTGATACCAATTAAAATACACCCTGTGTGTGTGTGTGTGTGTGTGTGTGAGAGAGAGAGTGAGAGTGAGAGTGAGAGAGAGAGAAAGAGAGAGACCGCCTCTCTAGTCTAGAGGATAGAGTTCCTTTCTATCTATCCAGAGGTTCCGGGTTCGATACGTGGCCCTTCTATAGTTTTATGTGAGGTAGTGGGTCTGGAACTGAATCAGCTCAGCCTCGTGAGGGGCTCGAGTAAATTCGTCATAGAAGTGGTGGTAGCTGACATCTAACCGAAGATGTAACAACAGTTAAATGAAAAACACAATTAAAAACAATTCGCTTGTTGTGAAAGTTTTGACTACCAGGAGTGAGACCAAATCAATATATGATCTTACATAACATATGTTTTAGCGGATGGCCACATGAGAGTAAATCTGGTAACTTTTGTTTGCTGTCACTTACCCCCACTCCTACAGCGAATGGTTTATACGTGAATAAATAACTAGTGGTTCCGGTATAAAAAAACTGAGATTAACGGGCGAAGGGTTCTTTGCGCTGACCGCATGACACCATATATCTTCAAATGTTGGCATTATCTTCGCAAAATAATTATTACGGGAGCTTTAAGCCACCTAAAATGGCTACCGACCATTTTCCAATGAATATTTTAAAAATAAATAACCATTTTTAAACAACGGCCGACTGTTGCAAATATTTTCAAAATTGACAGATTTTTTTTACAATTTCCGGGTCTGTCCCTGGAGTTGGGACCCACTACATTTGTCTTCTGAGACCGAATATGGGATCTGGGGCATAAATATGACATATTGTCACAGGTTCCCAGCTGCTACGAATGATGTGTTTTTTTCGTACGGCTGGCTCCCGGTCTATTATGTCCAACTTTTGAATGTGGGGAATGCCAGGCCGCCACCGTGGTTCGGATTCCACGTTAAACTGTAGGTCCTCCATTTCATCTCACAATCACCCTACCATTACACATTAGCGTAAGTGCGTATAACCCGAACGGGTAGTAAGACGTGGTGCTGCTAATAATAATAATAATAATAATAATATGTCCAAGGACCAAGTTTCTATCTCTTGGAGGCTCACGGGCCGCAATACTGTATAGAAAATATTTAGCTTAAATACATATTAAAATATTCATATTAGCTCATTCCTGTACACTTATACTCACACTATGGGTTAGGCCTTTCTCTCATAGGTGATATTTCGGATTTCTCGTGAGGTATGTTTTTTGTTGTTTTTTCATATTCTTTTGTTTTTCATAGCAGGAGGTAGCGCGATTTGTCTTGTCTACCATAGTATTCATTTTCTGGTCAAAAGTAAATTAATTAATGTTGCCGTGGGTCGAGACTATGAATCTCATTCTAATGACAACAGTTGCCCCCTTCTTTAAGGGCCCAGACTATGGAGCTCATTCGAATATATTACACTAGTATGTACTACCCGAGTAATGAAACATACCCTAGTATGTACTACCCGAGTAATGAAACATACACTAATATGTACTACCCGAGTAACGATACATTACAGACATACCCCGACTAACGACGTTTTGACTTACGACATTTTGCACTTACTACGCTTTTCAAATGCCACCTTGGACATGAGGCGCTTCCTTCGCAGATACGCCTTAGCGACATGATGCTACCGCTCACATCAGGTTACATACAGTGATTTGTATGTTTACCCCCTTTTTTTAATAGAGGCCTACAGTATATATTTTAGATACAAATATGTTATTTACAACCGTTAAGTCATTAGCTTCAGTGGCCGCATGATCTAAGGCGTTACTATTGCAGTAGACTAGACTGCCAATGACGGGAAATCGAGGTTCGAATCTCGGTCAGGTGCACTGAGGGTAGTTTTTCCAAAGTGGGGTTTCACTCTCCCTCCACTCAAATTCGGGTACACTTCCTCTAAATATAACCTTCCTAATACTTAAAAACAATTGGCGTGATTAGTACAAAAGACTATAATCCGAACGGGTAGTAGCCTAAGACACGGTGCTAAAAAAAAGTGATGTCCGTATATATGACGATAGCAGTGTAGTATATGCATCAATAAGTGGAAAAAATATATATTTTTTAGAGTTGGGACGATTTTCGAGCTACGACAGCGGTCAGAAATCTAACCTGTCGTAAGTGCGGAGTATATTTGCACACGTGGATTTATGTACTATCCGAGTAGCTGTGCATTTATTTTACTACGTCGTCAGAACTGTCTAAGGCTTAACAAAAAATAGCTATTGCTAAATAGCATCGTGTTGAAAGTATGACTATAACAACCTAATAAAAAGTAATATCCCAAGCATTATTCAGACCAGATGGTAAAGTTGGCCTTGAGCATTAGTAGGTACAAACGGCTAACGATGAACGACACGGAAACAACCTTGATGACAGTAAAATGCGGATCGTAACATTCAGTATTGACCCACTTGTTCGATAGGGTGGGACCGATCATTCCATTAAGTTCATTATAAGGGGACTTTATGGTAGTCTTATTTGCTCTACTTCATTATCTCCAATGTCATTACTGACTAAGAAACTACTAGTTTATACCCGCATCGATGGCACAAGGACAAAGGCAACAATCTCGTCTGGTTTGATTATTTAGTCGATGAGATCAGGGTTCAAATATCGGCTGGATGTTTTACCAAAATATTTTACCACTCTCCCTCTAGGCAAATACAGGTATACATATTTTAAACTCTACCATCTCCCTACTCCTTCACCCGCATCGGTTGGAACGTGTGGTAAGGTGTTATTCTCATCTGTTCTGATTTTCCGATCACGGGGAGGTTGGGATTCTATTCCGGCCAGGTGAAGAAAGTAACGGGGCTTAACCTAAATGGATATCCCTTCACTAAAATTTGGGTATATTTTTATTTCAAAATTCTACATTCCTCGTCTCTCAACGTCATTATTCTAAATTTTCGGATAGCCCGTATTGGTAGTAGGACACGTAGCACGTAAATAAGTACTAATGTAACTCAGGAGACCTCCCTTCCTATCATGTTCTTGCTATACGTTTTATCCAACACAATAATGAGGTTTAGGCTTTATTTGAACAGAACGTAGATTAAAATACCTTCCTCCCATATTCCCCCTTACCACCCATCTTTCACTTGACATCGAGTTTGACAAGTGTAAAATAATTATACTTTTGTGTGGCATGTTTGTAAAGATTTAACTTATTAATGCCTCATATAAATATAACAATTGTCTGTGATTATCATTATATTGTCTAGTTTATCTCTGGATTAATTTTAGATATAAAGTTTCTTTATCATTGTATTATTATTGCGAATGAATGAGATGAATTAAATTATAATTAATTTTAATGGGAGCCTATTAGTGTGCAAACCATGTCGAAATTATTAATACACTCTCACTATTATTATAATTGTAGTGAAATCTCCCTTAAAGAACACTTCTGAATAACAGATTCTTCATTACAATGGGCAGTTAAATTTCCCCGTCAAAATAACTTTGGCTCCTGTGGTGAAACAACTTTCCAATCAGAGGCTTTTTCAATAACGGACGCGGACACTGATACAGACGCATATTTATATATACAAATCTCTAAATACCAGATAATTTTTTTAAAAAAAACCCAGTAGGAATAGAGTAATTTACTGTGGGAATGTTAGGAATGACGCTGTCTCAAATTAAGTGTGAGGAGTCCTGCCTTCACCCTCTAAGAAAAGTTTCTAAAATATCCTACACTGGATATCATCGCTGAGGTAACTGCATGGTTGCTATTTGGAAACAGTGTTGTCATTCCCACGTTTTTTGTGGAACCAATCTCCCCTCAAATATGACAAGTCTCGCAACGCTGGTTAGTCGAGGTTGCCAGTAGCTCTTTCTTACCCAGCACACAACCTCCCAAAATAACCGAAAGCGCGAAGACAAAGTTTATCTACATAAGTCTTGCAGTTGCCTCAGCGATGATATTGGGTGTAGGTAGCAATGATTACGGTACTTCAAGGTCATACCTCCCTCCCCTTCCGAGGATTCAACAGGGGTTGTTCCATCTATTTAGTCCGTGCTCGTGCATCGGTACAGAAGGCTTACTGTTCACATTTGGTTTTATTTGCATATTGTTCTGTGTATAATGCAATCTGTACAGTAATATATGTGCGAGTACAATACTTATGCACTTGTCTTAGTTTTATTATCTGACACAATATTGCACAATGCAACTATTAGATCATTGTAGCTAATACCATATAGATAAAACTGTATTCAAACATTATCATTATACTGTATATATTTCCAAATAACGAACACTTCTTAACAATAGATTTTTTTTATCCCGGTAGGGGTTCGCTACTAAGAGATTTTACTTTACTATAAATGTTGTTTCTAAAAGATTTTTGACCGTGAGGGTCTGAGGGATGCAATATCCAGTTCGGCCGCCATATGTGTAGACTCTTAGCCGCTCTGTTGGAACAGAACGTTGCCCGGGATATACCATCTTGAGGTTGTCTACATATCATACCTCATTGATGATGACCTTGATCTGTGAATTTATAATATTTACTGTACCAACTGTATACTATTGTATCACATTGACCACATATCATATCATAGTTTTTTTTCTGATATATTACACTTCATTGTTTACCCTCTGAAGATAAGCCATACGTTAAATAAATACATTATTATACTCTACAAACCAAGAACTTTTTTTTATCTCGTATACTACCCGGTCAGTATATTCGAATATTTATACTCATGTGTAAGGGATGAGAAAATTAGAACTTATAGAAAATGTACCCGAATTGTGAAGGGAGGGCGGTAAACTATTTAGGAAAAACTTTTTCATAACACCTTATCAGTATTCAAACCCAGATCTATCCGTCTTTGGCTGTTCAGCCTATTGCGAGTGTGACGTCTTTGAACATTCAACCACTGATTCAAATTATTACTTACTGAAACCAATTTATCAGAAAATTGATAAAGTAGATTATTCACGTACTTCGCGATTTAGTACTCGTTTGGGTTATCCGCATAGGGATTAGGGAGGTAAAATGTATAGGAAATGTAGCTGCATTTTCGTGGAGCCTAAGGCGGGAATCAATTTAAGAAAAGTTCCAACACCTTAGCTCAGTCTGTAGCGTGTTTGTTTATTGAGCTAAGGGTTATGGGCCGAACAATTTATCATTGGTAAAATGTGAGTTTCCGTTTTCACAGTGATAAATTAATGGTTGGGGGACTAGGTATTTTGTATGTTTTAGGCTTATATTGGTTAATAAATCGTGTGCTGATATAATCAGTTGGTTCATAAAAAGAACGTTAAATAGGCCTACCTAAAATACACTTCAATGCACCCTCGACCTTCTATTTACCGTCAATACGGTCCTTTTAGAACTTGATGCCTTAAATCATATGATCACTGCTGCGCATGACTACCTTAAGGTCAGTTACATTGTCCACTTCATAAATATTGTAACTGACTTGATGGTGGTATTTCATCGCCTCCTAAAGGCTGGTGGCTAAAATAAAATAACCGAAGGTGGCAATTTGTCTGTTGCTTAAAAATGATTTTACATTGACGTTCAAAAAGAGTCACACATCATCCGCTCCTGCCAGTCTCTTGAAAACTCGGTGCAAACTATCTAAGTATAGACCCCACACAATTACTCCGATCAGATAGACAACCGCCATGTCTTGAGAGTTGCGGGCATTGGTTAGAACAAACGGGTCAGGGACGTTGCTCGGCCCCTTTAAAATTCACAAGTATATGTTCACAGCCTTTCAAGACTAACTTCCTACCAAAATCAGCTATAAGGGCAGTGAGATGTGTAATCGGTAGCATCTATATAACTAATATAAAACGCCGTAACTGTTAGACTTCCCTTTCATCATTTATGTTTTGCGGAATAGTCTAAGAACTTTGTTCACAGCTCCTAACACAACACTTTTTTTTAAAAAAAGATACATTTTAATTTACTAAGTCTCCAGCCTAGTTACTATTCTCAACTAAGGTTATCACTTTCTAGTTTTGCTCGCCGTGCTTTGCGTCTTATTACGGGTTCGGACTATCCGCATATTTACACTTGGCGGTAGCGGTGGGGACTGTAGAGTTTAGAGAAATATACGCTCATCCGCGCGGAAGAAGCGTGGGAAAAACTAAAGCCAAATCGGTACACCCAGCCGATATCCAAACCCTGACCTTGTTGTCATACCCAAATCAAACAAGGTAAGACTAATGCATTTTCATGCGTGAAAACCTTTGCAGATGAATTTTTTAACTCTCATAGATAAATTACGTTGACCTCGGTGGTGTTGGGGTAAAGTGCTCACCTTAAAACCCGATGTTCGTGGGTTCAAGCCCAGACACTGTCGATGGATATTTGTTGAGCGATAAAAATCCGTAGCACAACTTCCTTCGTAGGGAAGTTAAGCCATTGGTCCCAGGTCGTTTGTGGTATGTAAACAACCCTGGAATGTCTCGAGGATCCCATGAGGGTCTTATGACGCCCAAATTCTCTTATTTTTGGAAAGCACATATCCTGAGAGATGAAAACAAGCTTCATCAGTAAACAACGTCATCGTCAATATTCAGGGTTTCTTTCCACAAAGTTTAGGAACTAATTGCAATAACGTACACGCTTGATATGGTCGGGCTCCATCACCTGGTGCACAGCTGTCAAGCCTTGTTTACATTGGTTGAGTGAAACGGACGAGTAGGTTGGGCCCAGTACTCGGCCCAGGTCTGTGCTCGCCCCAGTTGGAAGACACCATTCACACACAGCTTTAAAAAGTATTATAGTAGTCTTGCGAGCTCACAACAGTTGATCTCGGTGAAATGGCCGTCAACCGTCGTCGATATGCAGTCAAAAGGTGTTTAAAAAGTGTTTTAAATAAACTGTTGGCCGAGGTAAGTGAAGTTTTAGAAGAAGAGATGAATAGTGAGAAACGAATGTCGATAAGAGATTGGATCTAGGGAAGGGACACTCCTAGAGCATCTTTGCTCCTTTTGAAGTAGCTAGCCACAGGAGATGTTATGAGTACATGCCATTTTTGAGAATGACTCCAGAAAACCTAGACATTTTTTTGGACTTAATTACAACCAAAATTAAGGGAAGAAACACTCAAAAAATGAGGAATTCTATAAAGCAAAAGTAAAGCTGAAGGTGACTAAGTTTCCTTGCAACTGTAAACAAATCTCTTCAACATATGCTCAGAGCTAAAGTCCGTGATATCAAGTTTCATCCCTGAAGTGTATGAAGCCATCTTCGATAATCTCAAAACTTCACAGTTTCTTCTTCCGTACACTTCATCTTCCTGAATCACTGAAACAAATAAAACTAGCACGTCGTGTCTGCTGTATTTGAACTAATCGACCGACCGTTTAAACAGGACGAGCAGAGGGGCAGAGCGTGTGATGACATGAAGCACTTGTTGGTGGGGTAAGGCGAGTGGGCGAGTCACTGGATCTCCAACCAAACAACTCGAATCGCCCATCCCAATACTCATCCAAGCGTTTATAATGGTATAGTAAAACGGCGAGTAGCTACACGGCCGTTTATTTGCCCTTCAACTCGATCAATGTAAACAAGGCATCACTCTGCTCGGCTTGAATTTTGCCTGCTCAGATGCTCTTTGGCCTATGGTCAGAGAGAAGCTGGTCTCCTGTGACATTCGGCGTAAATGTATCTGTGGAGAGCGAAGCAATCGCTCACAAACATCTTCTGCACATTGCAACACTTTTGACGGCGGGTTGAGCTTCCCTTTACCACTCAATAAGGGAACCACTTTCTTGCAACTTCGCCACGAGCTTTGGATCCGACTTCCGGTCAGGACCCTCACGAACTCCGCACTCGCATTGGTAAGCCCTTTGTGTGGCAGTAAAGGAAAATAGTAAGCCAGTAATGCATCACGTTAAACACGCGTTGCGGGACTGAGTACGAATTTTTTCATATGGATACCAATTTGCAATATACTATTCATAGCATTCATAGCTATCCGACTTTTTTTAGAAAATATACACCAGTTTTTTGTTTTTATAATCAATTAATCGGTGATCCCAAAGTATGTCATGACTCCTACATTCTTCAATAAACTTCAGAGTTCTCTAATTTGACCAATCCATCTCTAAACACTGAAACTATGTACTAGAGACAATAAAAAAACTCAATAGGGGCACGGAATACAACGAACAATACGCTAAGTCGCACAGTTTTGTTGCCTCTGAACCCACTGCCGGCCGAAAGGTAGCAACACGTAGCAACAAGCAACTTTTGTAGCAAAGTCGCACGTGGCAGAGGAAACAGAAGGCAATATGTAGCATGTTACATATTGCCTCTTGCTGCCCCGGTGTAAGGCCGCCTTAGCTTCGGAAAGCACGGCAATTTTCCAACAGAATAAAAAATGAAAAAAAAAATGCTAACGTTAAAATTAAACCAAACGTGAAAGGCACAGTCTTAAAAGAAATAATTAAATTCACAGTATTTCCTGGAGGTGTGACCATATAAAATCTAGACTAGGCTGCACAAAAAGATAACTTTTTTTATTTAAGAAAGTAATAAAACCATTGGGTTTGAATCTTAGATGAAATTTACTGGTGTGATTAGTTCGATTAACTGTATCGTCATGACTCTGTGTAAGGAAAATGGTTACATTCCCGTGTTTCCTCTGCTTATTAATACCGCAACAATAATACCAACTAACTCCACATTTCTAAGAAGCGGTGAGGAATATTTCAGATGGGTGACGCCAGCCATAATTTCCACGTAAGGAAATAAATAAAAGGCTTAGCTTAGGCTTAAATGTTTCTGTATTTGCTATAACTTATAACCTAAAATGTAAAAAATAATTTTTTTGTCCACCGAATCTTATTACCAGTCCGGAATAACCGCATGTTTACACTAATGAGGTAGGCACATCTGCGTGTGGGGGAATGAGAAACCATAAAAGGAGAAAAAAAACCACAGTACACTCGGCTGGTATTAAAACCCCGATATCTCGTCATCGAAAAATCCTACAAAAATAGCCTGACGTTTTTATCCCGCCAGTGGGCACGTGGACGAAATATCAATCTTATCCAGACTGGTTTGTTGGTTATAGGGAGCTTGTATACCGACTGGGTGTGTGCTAAGGGTGTTTTGGTTGTTAAATGGTTTATCTCCCTCATTTCACAAACATGTGGGTACATTTCCTCTAAATTATACCTTCCTCATCCATACCCCAATAGAGTAATTAATAAATGTGTACAACCCTTACGGGGAAGGACACTGTCATGTAATTAGTCTGGGACTTTTTAAAGTAGAAACTCACCTGCCATATCAGAGTTCGGCAACCACTTGTCTAGAGAACTCTTAAGAGACTCCTCAAACCCAGGGATTCTCAAAGTGGGGTCCTCAAGCTCATCCAGAAAATTCGTGACATACCTTTTGTTTAATCTTATAAAATGTCATAGAAAAGGGTAAATCACTTGTATATATTAAACACAATAGAGATGACTTTATTTATTAAAATCCTGCGAGAAAGTCAGACCGAAAAGTGGAAGGTCGGCCATGCCCCTTGTTCCCACATCTTTGAGAGGAACATTTGGGCATTCACTTTTATCTTAGTATTTTAGTCAGGCACACCAAAGAACTTTCAGAAAAAGCACTGAAATATTATTGATACTTTTCCCAACAACTTATTTGTGTCTGTAAGATTTTCTATTTTTTGTGGTATAAAAAATATGAAAATAAATCTTCTTAGTGTAGAGTTAGACTTAAGGGCGATGGTCACTAAAATTTACAGAATTCAATGGAATTTTAAAATCACACAAGTAGTTCCATTCCTCTCAAATTATTAGCGACTATAAATATACAAATTTAGTACATATATTTAATTTTCGTTTTTACTGTAGTTCTTTTTACATTTATTCAAAAAACATATTATGAATTTGACTAAAATGTACAAATAAGACCTACATTTATTTTATTTTCATACATTCACTTTGAACATTGTTCTTCAGATTTTGGAGTTATTGTATCAATGTTTATTAGTGTACTTTTAAAACACATAATTATACTTTTACACTAAAATCATTAGGAAAGGGACCAAATGATACTCTCTTCGAATACCTGTTACAAATGTTCACCTCCCAGTAGGTGAAGCATAGGCAGGGCCGGTGTCCATTAATATACGTAAAATTGCTGACATTCGTCGTTTACTGATATTTATTCAGATGAACATAAATACTTTTACAATCAAATTCTCTCATAGTTCATATTTGGCAAGAATGATGTTGATTAACTTAATATTAGTTGTGATATACATGATTTGGGGCAATGTACCTTAGCCAGTAAACCCCAGCGAAAATTTCTCACATTCGATCCCCCCCCCCCCCCCCCCCCCCCCCAAAAAAAAGTCTTTTGTTGGATTGTTGGAATTAAATACTCAGCGAAGTGAAGTGTATACACAAAATATCAAAGAGAGTTTATTTTCGGTAATTATTACAAAAATATTGTTAGATTTTTCTTTTAACTTAAATTTTGAACAAACAATGTGTTTTAACATAAACTGAGTATACCATGTCAGAAGTAGGTAAAAAACCCTATCCATTGATAACTTATTCATCGCTGTAGGCTTTGTATTAATTGAGAAAAACGGATGTTGACAACAGAAATAATATATAGGTTTTTATTCCTGCAGATATGGATTTTTTTTAAATAAGGGCTTTATTCCAAATTTAAAAAAAATCTACTGCTAGTAAATATATTTTAAGAGAAAAAAGTTGTGAAATACTATTGATTTAACATGATTCTTAAATATTATCTAAAAATAGGTTTCATATAATTTCGTACATTTGCTACGAATAGTTTTTTTTGTACTTTCTGTAAAGTTACTTTTTTGAGTAAGGTCCTTTCATAAATGACTTATTCAATTATTTTACATATATAAAATTATTATGGTTAAAATAGAAACTATGACTAATTTATCCCTATATTATAATATAAATTTACGACTAAACATTTTTTTATTCTTTTACGTTTAAGGGGTCCACTAACTAGCTGTTCTATGATTAGAGGGTCCATGGGACTAAGAAGTTTGAGAACCACGGCTCTAACCCATAATGGCTGTGTAGCTCTTACGGACAGTAAGACGTGAGAAAAATAATTATTATCTGTTACAGTGATAAATTAACGGCTATGGGACTGCGCGCTGTGTCTGTTCTAGAACTAAGCTAGTTTGTAAACATTCATGAGTTCAGATGTTTTGAGTATAGCTTCTTTTCTTTTTTTTTGCATTATCTAAATAAATTTTCAGAGGCGTGGTGTGAAGTGTTGCCAGAGCAAGCAGATCTTGTTAGAAACTTTGCCTGTGATTTGATTTCACTCATTCGGCTCCCCATTTGCCCAATCGCACAAAGGTTCTGCGCTATAGTTTATTCACGACCTTAGTTTACTTGCAGGACAGCTCAGAAAGCTACTAGAACTAGTCCCTAATATATCCCTACCCCAACAGCTGACATCTTCCACTTTGGAGAACTGTAAAGAAAACAAATATTAATATTTGAATGTGATAGCTAACTACAGTATTATTATCATTAGCATCGCATCTTACTACCCGTTATACGCACTTACGCTAATATGTAATGGTAGGGTGATTGTGAGATAAAATGAAGGACCTACAGTTTAACGTGGGATCCGAACCACGGTGGAGGCCTGGCATTCCCCACATTCACAAGCTGTGACTAATACACGTCTTGTCAGAGGTGAAATAAGGGTTTGGCACTCAGATAAATCTGTGCCAGGACCGAGGATTGAACCCCGGACCCCCAGCACAGAAGTCTGCCACCTTACCCCTAGACCACCAGGTCACTCTAACCACAGTAATTTAGGCCAATATTATTTATATATCTGAGTTCGGACACACAGTTAATTTATCGTTTAATTCCAATTTTTTAAAATATTATTCACAGCACTTCCACTAAAGGTCTAACGAACATAGCTTCAAAATGGCGCCTAACGAATTTAAACCATGTGGTTGAACATGACGGAAACAAGTTTTTTTTACAATGATGCACCCATGCCGTGGATAAAAATATTTTATTCAGTTAAATATCTCGAAATACGATAAAATAATCATATTTTTTTATTATATATATATATATATATAAAATAATCATATTTTTTTATTATATATATATATATATAATGACAAGTATTTTCTCTTTTCCTAGTAAATACGATACCTGTATTAAAAGGTATTGATGTATGCATTATATTGCACATTATCGATAACATTCCAAAACAAAGACTAAGTATTTTTAATAATGTTTAAAATATTGTTTTGAGTTGGATGAAAATAAATGATTAAAAGTAATGAAATAGTATGAGAAAACTTAAGTTTACGTTATTTTAAATTTAAAATATAACAGGTAATTAAAAAACTTAACATTTATAACAAAACAGTGATCTTTTACAAGGGTTGGCAACCCAAAACCTAAACATATGATAATTGAACTGTCATCCAGGTAAAAACCTATCATGAACAGTCAATACATACCTCACATTGGAATGTACTGCTACCTGGCCAATGAATACTCTACTGAGTGATGAGAACAATTCACAATTTTAACTATGACCCGCTTCAGTGCCCGCATGGTCTAACACGCTACTCTCGCGTTAGACTAGACTGCCAAAGATGGGAGTATCGGGTTTCGATCCCAGTCTGGTGCACTGAGGTTTTTTTCTAAATGGGTTTCCACTCTCCTTTCACGCAAATTCGGGTGCACTTCCTCTAAATTAAACCTTCTTAATCCCCAACACATTAGTATATACGTGTATAACCAGAACGGGTAGTAATAATTGGTGTTTAAAAAACAAAGTATGCTTATCCTGGCAACATTCACTGTCACGCCACTGGATATTCTCTGTCTTGCAATACAATTATAGAATTACACATCTAGTTTATATTCGTCTTATTAAATCAACAACCCTGTGGTTGGTGTGATGTAATTTCTTTCCTCTGTAATTAGGCATGCACTCGGCCCTTCGGCTGGTTAGTGTTGCCTGCGCCATCTGGTAGAAATCCCATGTACTAAGAGACTTCAGGAAGTGTGGTGATTCCCCGTCGCCTTCTACATTGAATTTTATTAGCGAGTGCTAAAGGGCCTACCAATTTCGCCGAGACAAATATTATCACATACCTTCCAGGGTTCTTTTACATATCACAACCTACTTGGGATCTACGGATTTACTTTCCCTCCGAAGGAAGTTGAGCTATGGATTTTTATCGTTCAAGAAAAATCCGTTGACCACGGTTGGGTTTGAACCCACTAACATCGGTTTCTGAAGCGAATATCTTACCTCAAGACCACCGAGGTTGAAATTAAGTTTAGTTCATAATTTATATAAGTCAATTTTTTTTTGTCAAGGCTGAAGGCAAAATGAAGCAGTAGATTTATAACGAGGTAAAAGTTTATATTCATAAGGTTTGATCCAATTTTAAACTCGGCTCACCCTTGGTGAATAATCATGTTTCTTATTTGCACTTATAGCTTAAGCGCTATTGACGGCCTAATAATCTAAGGAGTAGGGATTGAGGTAGGAGCAGGGGAAGGTTTAGTTATAAATGGTGTATCGCATTCTCATGGAAAGTGAATTATAAGGAAACTAAGCCTATCATAGATCGCGTGAGGTCGTGGTTAGAATACCAGCTGCTTGGAGTAGCTCTCCACGCTAGATTTAAAACTGTGATTTGCCTCACATTTACCCAGGCTAATGCAGATGCTCTTCCTCTTAAAACTACTCTGCTCTTCTTTAACAGCTTAAATCGATTCGTCAACCTGGGCGATAAAATACAATATTAAATAAATAGGACGGTGCACCCCACAGACGTTCTCTATTATCTTAAAATATAGAAATTTACTAAAAACTCGTAAGATTTGTGAAACAAATAATATACTCTTTTTGCCCAAACACCCCACCGAAGAGCACAAATAAAATAATATACACGTTTACAGAAACATTGAAGCACGAAGAAAATCTCTGTCCACCAAATAGCATAGCATTTTAATAATTAAGTTCATATTTCAAAGTGCTCCAAACAAATATTTATGTTTGTTTATAGCTTAGACACTATAAGTTTTATAAAAATATATCCCATACTAAAATATTTTTATTTTTAACAGTACTACAACTTTACAAAGAAAAGTTATTTCATACACATTTTTTAATAAATGCGGAGATATTGTCAAAATTGGAAACCTCCGCTTCTCTAAAGTAACCTTAAAGTAATTTTCATGGGAAAATGAGAATTTACATTTTGTTTGTAATGTGACACAATGCATAGATATAAAATTTGTATCAAAATCCTTAGAGTGGATTTTGAGAAACACGAACTCTTTGTGTCCTTTAGTAAACTAAGTACCCCTAATTTTATAGTTGGATAGCAAATCTCATAAACTCCTCGGGGAAACTTTATGAAAACCCCAGATATTAAGTTTTAGCCCTATCGATAAAAAGGTTCCGTCTCCAGTCCAAGATACAGAAAAACGGACGGAAAACATTTTTTATGATTTCAGGGTGTCATAAAACGTCAACATTTATCAATATTTCGAGTTTAATTTTTTTGACGATCACAATACTTTTATCTCCAAGGGGTCGAGAACAAATAAAGAAAAAACCCTTAAAAATTATCAAAGTTTAACAATGAAATATTTGTATTCATCCAACAATATTAGTTTTAGAACAATAAATAAGTTAAGACAATTGATTATACCGATTCACACCAGTAAGCACGCAAAATAAATCTCAGGCTCATCTGGTCTGATTTTCCGGTGATGGAAAGGTAGTGGGTGAGTGGTTCTATTTCCGGTTGGGTTTAGAGAGGGTGAACTCTTTCCTTAATGGTTTACCACTCTTCCTCTCCACAAATACGGGTACATCTATTTTAAACTACACTTTGCTACTTTGTACTCTATTAAGGTAATTAAATGCAAATAGCCTAGACTGGTAGTAAGATTTGCTGCAAAACAGGCGTGGATTCAAGGGGCAAGGGGGGTCAAGGGGTCAGTTGACCCCCCTGTGAAAGTTAGAAAATTAATACAAAAAACTAAATAAAAGTTCAAATTTTAGAAATAAAATACAATAAAGATAAATTATACAATTTTTTAAATCTTTTTCACGCACAGAAGTCTCTTAATCTGGGTCCACAAGTGCGTTATTCCTTCACGTTTAATCAATTTTCGATATGACTTACGCAAATGTGGGAAAAATATTAATTTTCGTGTATGAATAGTTGTGCATAGCGATTAACGAACATGGCTCCGCATAGAGATGGTAGACTACCACACATCAAAGAAGACTAATAATCGCCTAAGAGCAGTTCGTCCGTGAATACCAAATATATATTATGTGTGGACATCAGGAGCGGCAGAACTGTGGGGGACTCTGCCCCCTGGAAATTATTTGCCCCTCCCTGGAATAAATTGAATTAAATATTTAAAATCCTCTGATATTATTGAATATGAAACTGAAAGATGGCCTTAAATCAAACTTCAAATGGCATCTAGATTTATTCTATTGTCAAAAATTTGCCGGAGAAGACCACTTCAAATAACTACTAGACTAGAGGCATCTAACTGGCAGAAAAAGTCAGGGGAGGAAAGATTTAAATAGCTTCCAAATGTCATCCAAATTTCAAAAATATCTAGGAGAGTACAACTTCGAATAGCTTCTAGTTGCATGCCATTTTGAAGAATTTTAAGGCGAGAATCACCCCAAATAACCTAGTTTTTTGAAATAATTCCATTTTCAAAATTTTGTCGGTGGAAGACCACTTCAAAGATTATCTTTTAGAGGTATCTAATAATCATAAAACATTAAGGTGAGGATCACGCTAAATAACTTCGAGGGGCATTCAAATTTCAAAAATTTATAGTTGAGGAACAATTTAAATGGCTTATAAAAGAATCTAATTTAAAAGAAAAAAAATCAATGCGAAGACTACTCATAGCTTCTAGAGTGAACCATTTTTAAAAAAATTGTTGAAGGAGGGCCACTCCAAATAGTTTATAAAAACTATTTGATTATAAAAGATTTGGGAGGATGACCACAGTTTAAAACAGATATAAGATCAAATATTATGAACGAGAAACTATTAAATGGCATTAATCGGAAATCTAACATTGTAAAAAACTATGTTATTTATAATTATGACCCCCCTATAAAAATAATCTGGATATGTCCTTACTGCAAACAAATTGTATATCAAACAAAAATTATGTAACAAACAATTTTTACTCTAAGGCAGCGGTTCTCAAACTGAAGTACGCGTACCCCTTGGGGTAAGTGGTCACTTTTCAGGGAGTACGCTAGCAGCTCTCAAGCGAAAATTGGCAAAATAACAAGCGACTTATAGGAAAACATAATTGTTAGCAGTTACCGTTATCTGATTATTTCCACCCCTATTTTTTTTTTACCTATTTTCTCGGCTGGAGACCGTATTCTGAGAATTTTTAACCCTCTACTTGAAACCTTCTACATTAGCGGTTTATGGTGCCTTTATCAACAACATATCTCTGTGAGAATGGTTTTTAATCCGAGGTGTACCTAAAGCTGGAAAGTTTCAACTGGACAACCAGACATCAAAAAGTTGAACCAAGCCATGCAGCCCCACCCTTATCACTGGAAAACTTTGGGATTCATAATAGTATTATATCAGCTCCAGAATTACAATTAAAAATTTGATTTTAAAATATTGTGTTTAGGATTATCTTTTTCTTTATTTTTGAACGAATTGGTGAAGACATTGTATAAAACTTTTCTACAGACTTTTTACAGTAAAATAATGATTTTTTAACTGACCATAACAATTTTCAACCAGAGATAATGTTAGGGCTATAATAGTAGCTTTGTCACATTTGAAATATTTTGGTTACAGATATTTTATCCCAATAGATTAAACAGATCAATAATTTACCATGTGGACATATTTTTTTAACCTGTTATTTGGGAATTTATTATCTTGGGGGTACATTAAGCTTTTAGTCATGGCCAAGGGGTATGATCTAAAAAAAGTTTGAGAACCGCTGCTCTAAGCCTAGGTGCGTACTGGCAACTTATTTGAGCAACTGTTTAGTTTCATGGATGAAATACAATGATTCGTATGGGAATGCGCGTACATGGAAACCTTTCACTGTGGCAACTTAATAAATAGGCCTTATAGCATGCTCTATTTTTGAGTCAGTGAAATTGTTGTTGGTATTAATGGAAACCCGATGTTAGAGTTTGCCTGCGAACACAAGTGAATAAATAGTCGCTGAATGCTCCTTTTTTATTTATTTTTTAGCACCGCGTCTTACTTCCTCTCCTGGTTATACGCACATATTCTAATAAGGCCTACGGTTATTAGTTAAGGATGAGGAGGGTTGAATTTATAGGAAGTGTACCCTCATTTGCTTAGAGGGAGGATGGAAAACCATTTTAGGAAAAATCTCTCTCAGTACACCCAGCTGGGATTCGAACCTTGATCTCCCCGTCATCAGTAGGCCAATCTTACACTAGAGTGATAATTTGGCCACTGAAGCAATGTCTTTATTTTTGAAATACATGATGAAATTGTAATAAGGAAGCAATATTAACTATCTTTATATTATTATTATTATTATTATTAGCACCGCGTCTTACTACCCATTCGGGTTGTACGCACTTACGCTAATGTGTAATGGTAGGGTGATTGTGAGATGAAATGAAGGACCTACAGTTTAACGTGGAATCCGAACCACGGTGGAGGTCTGGCATTCCCCAACTATTTTTATAGAATTCTATATGAAATAATTAGTGTAGAAACGTATAATGAGAAAGAATTTATCTGAAATTACGAAATTTAAGTGAAATTGCAAAATTTTGTAATTTCACATAAATTCTTTCTTATTATACGTTTTTACACTAATTATTTCATATGGAATTCTATAAAGATAATGTCTTTATTGATGTGCACATTTCGAATCTAATTTCTCACTACAATGTAAGCTGATAACATTTGGAAGAGTGTAAAGAAACAAGTATTACTTGGAACCAATTTAACTCAAAGGTTATAATAATGTAAATATTAAAAAAATCAAATATCGGTACTTAAGAGAAAAATATAGCGCTGAAATCGGTCATTCAAGAGAAACATTCAAATCATTTTAAAAAATCTACAAAATATAAGGAAACACTGACATTTATTTTGTCAAAGACAATTTGTAGTTTCAAAGTATAATTGCGTATATCTTAAAGGAAAATTATTCTTTATTTCAAATAACTACCCAAACTGACCGGAAATAAATATTACCCTTTTTTTTCTGCCAGAGAAGGTATCCATGTATATAAGTAAAATATTTGTAAAAAATACTATTTCGATAATTTGTTTTGAAACCTCCCTTGTTCCAAAAGACAGATTTTTTTTATTCGTATGAAGTGTCTTAAAATCCAATAACGTAACTTTTTCCTTGCGTTATTGTGTGAATCGCAACACACCTTACCAATGATACATCGAGATTTAGGGCTTACTTCGTTTGGTTTGGACTCCAGAGTATCACCGTCAGACTAGACCACCAACGACGGGGAGATCGGGGTTCGAAACCCAGTCAGGTGTACTTATCGTGCTTTCTCATAAATGGTTTCCCATTCTATTTCCACGCAAATTTGAGCACACTTAATCCAAAGTCAACCTTCCTCATCCCCAATGCATTAGCATATTATTATAGATGCATGTAGCCTGATCGTGTAGTAAAATGCGGTGCTAAAAAAACTTGATCTTTTACATTTCAACTCGATTCAAGTTTTAATCAAAGTAGACCAGTTTCCTTGAAACTTTAATTAAAACATAATATTAACTAATGTTTAAACAGTAGCTTGATAACTTGGTAGAGAAGAGTGTAAGGAACTGGAGAGGAATAAGTAAGAGAGGAAGGCAAGTGGAGGCATTTTTCATAAGTGTGGATTTGGAGCAGGGATATGCCAGACAAGTGCAAGGGAGTGATCTACTATGCCTATTACCTACCAATATTGACGTACACTGCAGAAACGTGGGTAATAATGGATTAGGATGAGACCATAATGCAGGTGAGTGAAATGAAATTTCTGAGAAGCAGGATCGGTGTTACAAAATTTGACAGGATGAGAAATGAGAGATTAGCAGGAATAGTAAGGGAAGAGCCAGTTCAGGACAAGATAGAAACAACTAAGGTGGTATGGCACTGTGAGAAGAATGGAGAGGGAAAGGATGCCCAGGAAGATGTTGAATATGGAGGTGAAGGGTAGGAGACCAAGTGAGTAAGGAGGAGTTTGGAGGAAAAAGAAGAAGATCTGGCCAAGGTGGAGGGAGAGAGATGGTTAGAGGAAAGGAGGCGGTGGAGAGGCTTATGTTCCAAACAGACCCGGCCAGTGGCTGGAAGCTGTTCATGATGAAGATAAACTTGACAAATGTAAACCCAGCTTAACAGGCATTACATCTAGAACCCCGACTGTTATTATGTCCTCGTAGAAGGAAAAATCCCTATTTAACTGATTATTCATTTTTCTACCCGTGCCTGGAATCGAACCCTGGACCAATTGTTTGATGTGCTGAGCGAGCTAAGGTTTCAGACCAGTGTAGTGAAATTGACCATGGCCGTTTCTTTTATCAATAATGACATTGTCGAGTGATAATTACTGACCTCGTCGCCGACAACCAACCGGTTAATAGTGTTTTACCCCTTATCAAAATGTAGTCAGACTGGTATTTTGAGTACAGTCCCAATAGCAAAGAAAAAAAAACTATGGGTTTAGATTGATACTTAGTTTTGAAAACTTATTCTCATCGGTGGGAATATGGATAAAGACGTCAGTCTTGTTTCATTGACATGCTGATGACAGGCAGATTAGGGTTTGAATTCTGGCTAAGTTTGCTGAAGGTGGTTTTTGTGTGTTTTTTTCATAAATTTTCCCACTCTCCCTACACGGGAATACGGATATATTTCCTTTAGAATATGCTTTCTTTGTTCGTGCTCCATTAGTGTAAATATGTGGATAACCCGTTTGTGTGTGTGTTTGTGTGTGTGTGTGTGTAAGTAGCACCTCTTAAAACCCGTCTAGACTTTCCGCAAATTATTATTATTATTATTATTATTATTATTATTATTATTATTATTAGTAGTAGTAGTAGTAGTAGTAGTAGTAGTAGTAGTAGTAGTAGTAGTAGTAGTAGTAGTACCGCGTCTTACTACCCTTTCGGGTTATACGCACTTACGTTAATGTGTAATGGTAGGGTGGTTGTGAGATGAGATGAAGAACCGAACCTACAGTTTAAAGTGAGATCCGAACCACGTTGGAGGTCTGGCATTGCACACATTCACAAGTTGTGATTAATACAAATCTTGTTAGAGGTGAAGGAAGGGTTTGGTAATCAGATGAATCTGTGCCAGGACCGAGGATTGAACCCCAGCTGCCAGCACAGAAGTCCGACACCTTGCCCCTAGACCACCAGGTCACCTGCTCTAGATTTAAAATAACTTATAAGTCCTGTACTGATATAATCAGTAGGTTCAGAAAGTGCACTTAAAATACCTCAAATAAATGAAAAAAAGTGACTACAGCTCTTGGTGGTTGAGTGTGTCACCAACGTCGGGTCAAATGTAAATCAGTTATGTTAATACTTCACTATTATAATATAGCTCCTTTACTCCTGGGATTTAATCATCTGGACATTTTACCGAATAATGTTAATCAGTAATGGACATTGTTGGTTTGAGTTTGATTTTCACTATAGGATCAATAAGCTAGTTAAAATAATAAAGTTGTCTTAAGTCAGGACGATCCAACGTTTTCATCTCAAGGAACTCAGTTTGTATCGCGATCTTGAGAACTATTTAGAAATCCCAAAAACTTAATATAGGCCTACAAACAACACCAAATAAACAATTATTTTCAACACTTATATGCAGAAATTGTATTTTTGGTTTGTAGAATCTTTCAAATTTTAATTAAAAAAGAGGTTTATTAAACTCCCAAAAATGTATTATGAAATATGCACGCATACACACTTTTACAAAACAACTTAGCTTATACATATATACATTTATTATTTGCTAATCAAATTAATGCATAATAAACTGAAATCATTTCCTTATTAAATACATATTTTATTTGAATCATTAGATATTTCACATTTTTCATCGAGGGTTTCCCTTTAATTTTCCTCTAGGATACTGTGAGGCCCACATTTTCATTGAACGCGGGACGCATTTGGCTTGCGGGCCACCATTTGGACCTTACTGACTTAAGTAGTTGCTAATAACTTCTGTCTCTCCTCTCCCCCATTCTCCCACAACATAATATTTGAAGGTGTTATATATACTATATGTGTATTAGGCATTGCGGGAAATTTTCAACTCTAATTAAAACGCGGAGCAAAAGAAGAGCCAATAAAAATCGTCCATTTTGGACTGTGAAACGTAACTAGAAGTTCTAGATAGAGGTACGGTTTAGTGATTGTTTATAAGAAAACTCTCCGACTGTACATGGTACTATCAATCTTCCTTTCAAGAACAACCACTTTGATGTTCAATGTTAAAGTGGATAAAACTATTCATTTCATGAGCACCTGGTTTCGTTTGTACCCACTCATCCTCTGATATTGTGAAAAGGTTCCTCTTTCCCTATTAGCGTGGGATGACTATACGGTCTTACACTAACTTTGGTCTAATCTTTAATTTGAAACAGAAAAGGAGCAGTGTTTGCATCAACTCAGGTATTTAACAAATTAGATAATTTGTATTAAATTTCAGGGACAGCAAAAAGGGTTCTGTAATAAACTATGTTCTACAAAAAGGTCCAGGGCTTAATTTCTCGTCTATAACACGTTTTAAAACTAACAAAATGTATATTAGCTTATCATAAACTATATAAATAATATAGGAGCACTCCACAAACTCCAATAAGAAATAAAACACTACTTTAATTTTCTACTGTAGATCTCCTTTTGTTTTGTGTCTACTTGTAATTTACTTCATGAAATGGATTTTAAAGACATTATTGACTTATTTACTGTAAAGAAAGCAAAGGAAGTTAGTATATAATAATGAGGGTTTTATGAGGTTTTCATGTAGCCTACTTCCTTTTACAATGTTACTATTACATTTGTGTAAAATCAAATAGTTCCTTAATTTTTACCTTTTCTCAGAGACGCTATGATATAGTTTACAAGGGTTTGTGCCCCCCCCCCCTTCCCTCCGTCCCCCTCCCCCCCCACACACACTTAGATCTGGCACTCTATAAGAGTAAAGATTATTTAAAAAAAAGTTATTAAACGTGAAATTTCTATTTAGGCCTGTACAAATTACATCAGAACATAAACTAATTCAACCTAGGATAGTACGCCTATTACCATCTTAGAAACCTCTATATTTATTTCTAATTGAATAGAAAGATTTGATTTTAAATAAATAGAAAATATCTTCGATCAACACAACATGAAATCAAAACCAGCATATGGCTGACTTGTGTTTTCCCGCTAACTGGTTATTGGGCCAGGTGATTACTAATTTCGGTTAGTGTTTTCCCCCTCTAAGTATTGTTTGTATTCAATAGAAACAAATTCTAATGAAGAACCAAATGGTGAATTTAAACCAAACCTATACGCGCCTACCGGTGCTTGGATAAATTTAGTGAATCTCGTATAATTTGACTATCCGGTGACGGGAAGCTCGAGGTTTGAATCTTGGCCTGTTGTGCTGGAATGTTTTTCTTTCCTAAATAGTTTTTTAATTTCCCTCCATGCAAAAGAAAGTACACCTCTTCTTGAATTCATCCTTCCTCACCCCTACCCTATTAGTATGGATATGGATAAAGCCAAAAGGATTGTAAGACGTGATGCTCTTAATATTTAAAAAGTGTACATAAATACTAATCTTAACACCACCACACTTTCACGAATAGATCTCTAGTAGCTACATATATTTTTCTTTCCCTTTTCTCTCATCTCTCTATCCAACTTTTTATATTTCACTTTCTCACTATCTTTTTATAGTTTTGTTTCTCTCTCTTTCTATTTTCATTTTCTATCTTCCTATTGTCATTCTCTGTGTATTCTCTTTCATTCTCTTTTAATACTTTCTTTCTCTTTTCATTATATTTATTTTTATCACTCTTTCTCTTTTTCTCTATATTTTTTACACTTTGTTTTTCATTTATCTTTTCATTTTCTTTTTAACTCTCTATTTCTCTTATTTTATCTTTTTCACTATTTATCTCTTTTCTATTTTTTTTTTATTTTTTTTTTTTCCCTCTTTGTTCTTCACGCTACCTCCTCCTTCCCACTCTCTTTTCACCATCTGTCTTTTTTTACTATCTATTTTTTCAAACATTAATTCTCTTTTCACTCACTTTCTCCAAGCACCAGGCGATGGAGATAGACATTAAAAACATAATATAGTTGAGTTTTTATTCATTGCTGAATAAAATGTAATTAGTAAACATATAATCCAGTTGGTAGGCCTAGAACCCATTATCAGGTGTGTTACTATTTTATTTTTTGTGTACGTCTTGTCTTGCTGCCCATTCTGGTTGTACGCATATGTATTAATTACGCTAATGTTCTAGGGACGAGGTAAGTTGAATAAGTAAGCGTTCCCACATTTGCATGCAAGGAGAGTAGAAAATAGTTTTGGAAAAAAAACCTCAATACACCTGATCGGGATTTGAACCCCGATCTTCTCATAATTTGAAATCAAGTCTATTGTAAAGTGATGCCCTAGACCATTCGGCCACTGAAGTGGGTCTTATTACAAATTACTAGGTTTGAGGAAGGTTAGACCTGTTTCTAACTATTTTCTTCACTTTCAGAACCGCGACATTCCGGGTGAAAATTTCATAACTCTAACTTTTCATTATTTTTAAAAATATATATAATTTAATCCTAAAGAGAAATGTTGCTAAATTTCAACTCCATTTCGGCATAAACCTTATTTTGAATAAATAAACAACCTTTTCTTAAATAAGCTTAATATCCCGGATTTCTGGACGTGTGATATATAACATGTTCCCAAAAATTACAAAACTATGCCTTGGTTTTTCTGGAAAGTGCGTTGAATAAGATTAGGGATGCGTATAACCCAAACGGGTAGTAAGACTCAGTGTATTGACAAATATTAGGAATTATTTGTAACATAGGTCAGTTTTGATCCAGTCCAAATGAAACCTAACTCAACTAAAACTGAATAATAACACCAACAAAAAGTATATAACACACAAGCCGCTTATTGCTGCAATTATTTCATTCTTAAACCTTGCTTGCATCCTTGAAATGCATGATTGAAAATATTATCCTCTTTTTACATTCTTCATCTAGGCCAATTGCGATGCAGAATAATGCATCTCACTATATTCAAGGATCTTAATGACTTCAAGGCATTATTGTTACTCTATACACTGATATAGCTCGGGGGATAAAAACGGGGTATTCTTGAAAAGATAATTTTGTCTCTGTTTTTACTTTCTCGCTCGTTATCTTAGAGGTAGAAATGTATTGTGATCGTCAAAAAAATCAAACTCGAGATTTTGATGAATGTCAACGTTTCATGACCCCAAGAATCCAAAAAAGTGGTTTATGAATTTCCGTCCGTCCGTCCGTCTGTCTGTCTGTACCTCCAACTAGAGCCTAAACTATTTTACCGATCGGGCTAAAACTTGGTATCTAGGGTTTTCATAGGGTTTCCCCGAGGGGTTTTTGGAATTGGTTATCCAACCCTAAAATTAAAGGTAGTTTCCTAAAGGGCAGAAAGAGAAAAAAATCGATTTTAATCAAAATCGGTTATAACAATTTTGATTAAATTTCATTTCTAAGTATTGATCAATATTACAAACCAAATGGCTTCTCTCAATTTTTGGTCAACATGAATTTAAGGGTTCCGGTCTGATGTGTAAATTCTCATTTTTAATTAGATCTCCGTAAGTCTTTGAGATATGAAAATACTTATCATTTCATACATGTAGATATATTTATAGTACAAATCTTTTACTTGAAATATATATTTTACTAAACAAACACTTTTCTAGCTATACACAAATCTATATATTAACTTTTCGAACACTTAAGGTAAAGTATTACGACCGTCAAAAAAATCTTACCCGAGATGTTGATGGATGTCGTCGTTTCATGACCACCCCGAACCTTAAAGAGGGTTTTTGCAATGTCGTATGTCTGTGTGTCTGCTTAACCCTAAAGATAAGAGCAGTTTACTAAAGAGTGAAAAGAGAAACATTCTATTTTCTCAAAATCAGCTATAACGATTTTGATTAAAATTTGTATCCAGGCGTTGATTAAGATTATAAACAAAATTGCTATTTTCATTTACCATGAAAATTACTTTTAGGGTAATTTACAGAAGCAAAAATTTCCATATCTCCATAACTATTCGAGATGCTAGATAACTTTTTATTGTAAAATTTTAGTACTATTAAAAATAAAATAAAAATTATTTGAAATATATTTTTAAAAACCAATAGTTTCAGAGATATTGACAAATACGTTAATACAATAGTGTCAGCTCTAGTTGTGAATACTACTTAAGTTTAAACGCAATAATTCTCTAGTCCCATAGAGTAAGCAAAAAAGTAAGTCTTTCAAGAAGTTGATGTTATTTTTCCTTTAACCTCTTAGCGGAAATGTTTGTACAGCAGAGGGTCAAATTCAGAATTTCCGTGAAGGGGGGGGGGGGGGCGAGTGCTTCCAATAGTTTCGGTTAGGGAGGGCGGGGGGGCGCTCAAGAAATTTTGACATAAAAACACTTCAAAATTTGAGGGTAAGTCTGTCATTTTTCAGTGTAACACTAAACTTGAAAATAATCCTTAAATGAATGGTATAACTCAAAATTTGCGATTAGTATTGAAATTTATTAAACGTAAATAATATAACATCAACAAATAGTGATTATTAAGAGGGAGACAAGTTTAAACACTAAAACAATTATTATATAAATAGTAATTTAGCTATTTAATCAATTAGACCAAATATATGGAATTATTCAGATTTCGAACAATCGAACTTTAACTCCACTCTAGAATATACCTAGTTATTTTTCATTCCAACTCGACATTTTACCACTAAGCCATACTATCACGTTATGTGTGTGGTATTATTCAAATATTTTGTTTAAAGCACGTTATTTAAAAATAAATTATTTTAAAGATCTTAATTTATTATTAATAATTGAAATAGTAATAATAACATTATAAAATAAATTTAAACCTAAACAAGGTTTGTGCAACAAGGTGAGAGGCGCACAATTTAAATTTAGGTAATTTCATTAAAGCCTATTTTCCCCATTTTAATACTTAATATGATTATCTTAATAGGGGAGGATGGTGTAGTAAGAAACAGGGGAAATAAGATACATTTTTTTGTTTATGAGGGGAAAAATCTGAAAATATTTCATAAGGTACTAAGAGCTTTTACCCACAAACTGGAAAACATTCGTTGATATTTTTTATGTTTTTCTAAATTTTTTTTGTCTAAAAAACTATGTCTACCAATAACTTTATCCACCCAAAGTTGCCCTTTATTACAAAAAAAAAATTCATTCTTTGTTAAGATTTTTTTCTTAATTTTTTTACCTGAGCTTGTGGGAAACTAAAGGAGCTTTGTGTGGATTTTTTCTGTCTCATAAAGAGGGAAACTAGAAAATAAAGTTTCTTACTACCCCAATTTTACATTTGTGTGGGGTATTAAGATTTTTTTTTCCTCCCCCAGATATATTTATCTACTTGAAGATGCCTAAAAAGTACGAGAATAAAGGTGTTAGGGTCACCTATGACCCTGCACCTATGGAAGAAGCAGCAGCTGCTGTTCGAAGGGACTTAACACTACTCATAGCAGCAGAACGCTATGAAGTGCCATTTGGGACGCTTTGTAAACATTATAAAAAAGCAAGTGATGCCAAAGTGTGAGGAGGCCGAAAGCCTGAACTTAGTTACAAAGATGAGAAGGACCTTGCTCAATACCTGCGAGTGTGTACGTTGCAAGGTGAGGGTCTGACACGGAAAGAAATCATACAACTGGTGACAGAGCTTGTTTGTCAGGAAAAAATAGAAACAAGATGGAAGAATGGAAAAGGCTCTGATGAAGACTGGTTTCGTGGATTCCTTGCTCGCCATCCTGAGCTAAGAAAAAGAAAGGGTGAAGCTCTTAGTTCACAAAGAGTCAGAGGAACAGATCCTTTCATCATAAACAAAACACTCTTTGATGATATTGCCAAGATGTACAAGGATGATAACATCGGCCCTGAAGATGGTGTACTCGTATTTAACTGTGATGAAACTACCTTCTCTCGTGATCCAAAGGATATGAAGATTGTTGCTGAAAGAGGTGTAAGAAGAATTTCAAGAAACATCGCAGGAACTGTAAAAACCAATACAACATTACTTGCCTGTGGAGCAGCTGATGGGACAAAACTTCCACCTTTCATCATCTTTACGGGTAAATAGATGTGGTCAACATGGGTACCAAAACGAGAATATCCAGGAATGTGCTATGATATACAAGAGAATGGTTGGATGGATGGAAATTTATTCAGCAAGTGGTTCACAGAGCTATTTTTGACCTCTATTCCCCCAAAGAACAAAGGATAAAGAAAGTTGTCCTGTTCTTCGATGGGGTGATCTTCTATATCAGCTATGACGTGGAGAAAATAGCACAATAAAATGATGTGGTCCTCGTAAAATTTCCTCCAAATGTGAGTCATTTCATTCAACATCTTGACAAGATGGTCTTCAAAACAATGAAAACCGATTGGAATCAACTTCTCCTGTAATACAACCGAAATTTTCAAGGGAAAAATACGACAAAAGCACAGTTTGCTGAGGAACTATCAATTTTGTGGGAAGAGTCCTTCAAGTCCCAGAAACTAAGGCCAGGTTTTCAATTAATTGGACTGTTTCCTGTCAACTTCAACAAGTTCCCAGGGACAACTCATGATCCGATAAAGTTTGAGAAATTTAAATCTGGGGAAGGTGCTCAATCTAAATCTACTCATTCAAGCTTAAGACCATCATCTCAAATCAGTCCTATACCCAGTTCCTAATCCACACTTCCTACCGCATCTACATCATCACTGTCACATTCAAATACGGTTACACTAGTCTGCACTGATCCTAAAAAACAGTGAAGAAATTCCTGGATCTAGTCATCAACTTACTCAAGCAGAAAAAACTAATTTGGATCTTCTCGAAAACTCATTTGAACAAATAGAGTTTGAAGAAGCTGAAGAGAAAACTGGGAGAAAGGACACAGCCAAGTATACTTTTGAAATATTTATCAGGAAAAAACTGTAACAAAATGTTTTTGAAGTTGCTAAAAACTCAACCCAACTAGGGAAAGGGTCTAACAAGGTGTTAGTGAAATTATAACATCAAATAGGGTTGAACAGCACCTAAGAGAGGAACAAGTGACAAATAATGCTAAAGTTTCCAAGCAAAAAATCAGACGGAAAAAACCTCAAAGAAGCATGTCCTAGCTCTAAAAACTAAAAAGAAAATTCCTGTTTTGATGAGGAAAACATGACATCAGAGGATGACTTGACTCTAAACTTTTGGAATCCGATAATGATAAGGATGATTACTGGAAATCGTACGAAAGAGAGAATGAGGATGACGAACAAACAGGAGAAGTCACTTTGGAAGTAGATAAATACTTTACAGTTTTTTATGATATCACATGGTATGTATCTTGGTCGCATAACTTCTTTGAATGAAAACTCCTGTACGGTTAAATTTCTCAAAGAAAATATGGAAAAGTTCAACTGGTCATCTCATGATGACATACAGGTAGTAGATAAAGAATACATCTTCTATGGTCCTGTTAAATTAATAGGCAATGGACCTTTTATTTCTGACAAAATCTGATCTTTTAAGAGTAAGATTCTTTACTTTGCAAATAAAATTGAACTTACTTCTAAGAGTTACAATTAGGTTATTTTGTTTTTTCTAACCATTTCAATGAGATGTGTCTGATATTAATTCATTTGGTAGCCTTAAGCTTTTTTTTGCTTTTATGATCTGAAAAATATATATTTTATGATTTTTTAAAAATAATATGTTATAAATATGTCTAAATAGTTTTTTGTTATGTGTAATGAACATGCATTAAAACTTTTAAGGTCAACTGATGTTTATTAAATTTAAATTACATTGTAAAACAAAAACTAGCCTACCAAAAAATCTGAAAAAAAAAGAGTAATAACATGCACCTCAACGATGTATCTTATTACTTTATTGATTTTTAAGTGTTAGCATGGGGAAGATACAGGTCCTGTATCTTATTACCCCCAATGGGGTATTAATATAAAAAAATTTAAAAAAAATAGAGGTTTTTTTTAAGCTCTGCTATTTGAGAAGAATGAGATGATATTTTTATAGTGAGGACCCTTAAGTGAAAGGTGTATCAGAAATAAAATCAGGGGTCCAGGCTCAGAACTGTCTTGTGTATTAATTTTGTATGTTTCATATCACCCCAAGTGTATCTTATTACCCCATCCTCCCCTATTTATAATAATTATGCCATATTAATCATTTAATAATATTACCAATAACAATTTAAAAAAATTAAATCAAACTAGTAGTGACTTTAATATTGATTTATTTGGTTTAATTTCTTTAAGGGTAGTGCCCCCCTTTTGGATCCGCCAGTGGTACAGCAATGATCTATCTCATTTTAGACTTGATAGTCAATATTTACCTATTTTATTGTTCAAAATTTATAAAAGAGAAATTTAATAGCAATGCGATAACCATAAGATGTGCATCCCTAGTAAAATGCCGGAAATTTTAACCGGAAGTCAAAATTTTAATACGAAGTGTTGACCCTTGGGGACTCAATATCGATATTTTTTATTGGTCCGAATATACAAATGAAAACGTTAATTGTTTAGAAATAAAATTATAAGATTTAAAACCGTGAGTTAAAAAAGTTTTAAGTATGTATAGCGCAATTTGTTCTTGGGATCACTAGTGTATATTATATTACGAATTTCGAGTAAATATCTCTATTTATAAACAATAGAGCGATAGAGTCCGTGCGGAGTTCCGTATTATTTATTCCTTTAGTCTGGTTAGCGCTAGAATGATCTATTTGAAGGGATATGTCCTCATACTGCGGTATTTCTTGTGGGAATAGCAGTTATGAAGCTTAAAAACAACCTAAAACAGTCCTCAAATATAAAAAAAGATATCTTTACATACGACTCATTGAAATTTTAATACAATATTCGCCTGAAACCTTAGCTCAGTTGGTGACGTGTCTTCCTACTAAGCTAATGGTCCTGTATTCTATTTCCGCGGCATGGTTGAAAAATTTAAAATTGGTGAAATATGTGTTTTCCCTTTTACAGTGATGAATTAACGGCTGGAAGCAGGTTTTCTTTTAATCTAAGTTAGTTTATAATGTTTAGCTACAAACGTATAAGAGATAAAAATTGTTTTACATTAGTAAAGTGAAAGGTTATTTCCGTGTGTTTCAATTAAAAACACAATAAACGTTTAATGGAAGATATTTTGTCTAAAATTGTTTTGTAGATATATTTATAAAACCTACTAGCTTTTTCCCGCGGTTTGGCAATAAATTCAGGTTGTAGGTCAACACAGGAAGTATGAAAAAAAAAACGATGAACTTATTCAGGTTGTTGGTCAATATAGGTAGAAATAAAGAAAAAACTACACAATATAAATCAGGATTATGTGTAGGAGTAGAAAAGAAGTAGTGGACTGTGTATCAGAAGAGTCATAGGTTATGCCTTGCCGCGAATTGGAGATCCCACTCCATCTTAAATTTTACCTACAGTTAATTAGCATCCCTTATTTACTCCGCTTGTCCTTGGCCGTTGCAAGCATGGGAACAGAATAGATAATTATTTTAGGACGCTCCTATATACTATGTTGTATGTCCTTCCATTTGGCATAAATACATACAAATTCTGGGCATTGGACACACGCGAACATGCTACATATAGCTGGCCATGGGAAAAACATGGCTTTTCCAAATGCAGCCCTGCTACATGCAATGTTTGCCCTTGCGCTTTGTTAATAGTAATAGCAAAACTAAGTTTGATTGGAAACTGGAGTCTTTTGAATTGAAATGGTAGGTCAGTGGGGATTATTGAGATTTGAGGTATGATTACACTTTCCCCTTTTCCCACACTTGTTAAAATGGTGGCACAGATTATATTTTGCCCTAATTGTGTAATCCGAATTCTCGTCCCATTACATAATCATGGTGCATATAAATTTCGCACCTGGTACACCTAATTTCGATTGTAGTATATGCGATGGTACACCCGATAGCTCCAGAGAATTTAAAAACTCAGCGGGATATGAAGTGCTCTGTTCTGTGTCCATGATTGTATCTATTGACAAATACTCCTTTATTTCTCCCTGCACCTCTTTTAAAATGCCACTGTTAATTTTGTTAACGATTTCATTTTATGGTGCAAGAATTGCTCTTGCACACAACCAGTGATCACAATTTATATTTAGTTGTAAGTCTTGTTAAACTTTAGCAATGAGCTCCGCATCATTTTCCACCAAATTACAGAATTACCCTGTAAGTAAAATACAACCTTCAGCATCCGTGTCCAAACGTCCATCGCCAATTTTCAATAGTGTATCTGCATAATGTCCTGAATCTACGTCATTAAAAAGGTGGACTCTCATATTCGTTGTTAAGCTGAATTTTTTAACTTTTGCCCACAATCTTGATGACTTGAGACAGTCTTTGATTTCATATGCATGTGTGCCCCTCTGGATCACCGGTAGAGTTTGTCGGAAGTCACCAGCCAGTAAAACTAACATTCCTCCCATAATATATGTACTGTCTCGCAAGTCCTGAAGAGTTCGGTTTAACGCTTCTATAGCTTTTTTGTGGGACATCGTACTTTCGTCCCACACTGAAAGTCTACATTGTCGTAGTATCATACCTCGAGAGCTATTTTTGCTGAAATTGAAGATGGGTGACTCTTCCTGTGCAAGTGCAAGATTTAATGGCAATTTTAGAACGGAATGTGCAGTACGGCCACCGTTCAGTAGTGTAGCTGCTATACTGGAGGAAGCCACAGCAACAGCAATTTTCTGGTCTTTTCTTATGAACGCCAATAATAAGTTCAGCAAAAACGTTTTCCCGGTTCTTCCAGGGGCGTCGAGAAAGAGGATTGCATAATTCCCTGACTCTACTTGACGCAACACCTGTTGGAAGACGTGACTTTGTTCTGGAAGCAACCGAGGAACTAATTCGGTTTCTTTCTGTTGCAATGTTGTGAAATCATTGTTTAATTCCCGAGTCATTTCATCGTTTAAGTCATTTTCATCTGATCGTCGAGGGCTTAACATTCCAAAATCTTGAAGCTTCTTCCCCGCCATTGTCATAACCTTGTTTTCAATTTTCGCCAGCGCTTCGTAGTAGATGTGCTCATTAAAAGTCATATCTGCATGTACTTGCTGTAGCCGCCGCAAAATATCTTCCAACATGTACTCTTTGTACTTATCCCACAGCGTTTGAGGATTGGAAAGACCGCAAGATGATATGAGGGTTGCGTAAAGTTCCCTGATTTTGTCTGGTGATCGGCACTGCACGGCTTCCTCCATAGTTTTGTCCCAGTGGTTATCATTCTCTAACAAACGTAGAGCTTCACATGCTTCTCTATATGTTCCGCCTTCCTGACCATTGACAATTTTAAGGTCTTTATAGCTAGTTGTACCTCGAACATGATGCAATAACATGCGCAGACAAAAGTATTCAAAGTGCTGTCCGGGATCGCGAATAGCACCTAGATAAGTTATAATTACGTTTGCGAGGCATTTCAAAAAAGAATAAAGATGTTTTTTAATAAATGAAATTTAAAAAATATATATATATACCTAACCTAAAAATTAAAACAGACAAACTATTGCCTTAAAGGTGAAAAAATAGAATTAGAAGTAATATAACTAACCTAAAAATAATAAATGATAAACTATCGCTCAAAGAAAAAAAAGAACAATATAAACTGAAAACGTAAAACAATAACAATATTATTAAAATAGGACTAAACACAGATAAATAAACGGTAACAAATCAATGTTTGTAAACTAATGAATCGCAAACATGTTTTGCTATTTCCCATCAATACGGTCCCCCAACTCCCTTTCTTCCCTTTTACGATTAAGAGTTTAAAATAGCCATAGATAATATAAAACGTTACCGCGTTTTAAAATATGCTCAGTGCCATCTATTGGATTTTGGGAGTAATGAAATCTTAGTACATTCAATAGCACAAATCGATACCGCGTTTTAAAAGATGCTCAGCGCCATCTATCGAGTTGTTAAGTACTATTATTATTATTAGCACCGCGTCTTACTACCCGTTCGGGTTATACGCACTTACGCTAATGTGTAATGGTAGGGTGATTGTGAGATGAAATGAAGGACCTACAGTTTAACGTGGAATCCGAACCACGGTGGAGGCCTGGCATTCCCCACATTCACAAGATGTCTTGTCAGAGGTGAAGGAAGGGTTTGGTAATCAGATAAATCTGTGCCGGGACCGAAGATTGAACCCCGGACCCCCCAGCACAAAAGTCTGACACCTTACCCCTAGACCGCCAGGTCACCCAGTTAAAATGTTAAAGTGGCAATATATTAGAAACAGTTGCTTTAAACATGTAAAGATTTTAGTAACTTTACATTGATATTTCTTAAATATGTAAGATGTTTTAAGAAACTGTTACTCGTTGCTATGTGTTTCTAGTAGGCTATTTAATTGTAAAGTTCAGCATACGTTTTAAAAAATAATAAAATATGTGTAATTTATACTGTGTGTAAGAAAATACATTTATTTCCTAATTTCGTTTAACCATCCAAACAGTTTACGAGTAACTGGGGCAAACCAAATATAAGAATGGTACAAAATACATTATTAGAAAGTAGTCATGGAAGTGTATCGTTTAAAATACTCGTAGATATTTGCTGTTATTGGGATAGTTTCGATCCTTATTCAGTAAATCTCCACCGTGGTTCGGATTCCACGTTAAACTGTAGGTCCTCCATTTCATCTCACATTCACCCTACCATTGCACATTAGCATAAGTGCGTATAATAATAATAATAATAATAATAATAATAATAATAATAATAATAATAATTAGCACCGCCTATTACTACCCGTTTGGGTTATACGCCTTAAGTACTAATTACGCTAATGGATTAGGAATTGGGAAGGCTGTATTAGAGGAAGTGAACCCGCATTTACGTGGAGGGAGAGCGGAAAACCATTTAGGAAAAACCACCCCCAGTTCACCCGACTGAGATTCGAACCTCGATCTCCCCGTCCACGGCGGTCGAGCTCAACACAAGCGCGTTAGCCAACTACGCCACCGAGGCGGGTGTAAGTGCGTATAACCCGAACGGGTAGTAAGACGTGGTGCTAATAATAATAATAATAATAATAATAATAATAATCATTAAAAGTCTCTCCATTGAATTAAGAACGAAAACATACCCATCAAACTCGAATAGGTGTTAGGGTCGCATTATATCATTAAGAGGACACTGTGCGCTGCACGTAGGATTTTTATCTATTAGAGTATACATTTTATATTTTTATACAGAGTGAAATAACGGAAAATTTTCTCTCCCTGACCCTTTTTCAATCTTAAAGAATGCTGATATCTACAAAAAGAATTCTGTTGACCAATGATGCAAAGTGCAAATTAAAAATACTAAATACATTTTATGTCAATTTTCAATTCACAATATTAAAAGCAAATTGTTAAAAAAAAAGTTTTTTCATTGCCAGTAAGAATAAACAAAGTTCAAAATTCAAGTATATTTCATTTAAAACCATTTTCTAGGACATTTATCAAATGTCTGTTTGTTGTAAATATGGCATTTCTTCTCACTTGCTAAATATTTAATTCTGACAACATATTTTGACTTGAAACAATACTCATTGTGCTTTGTAAATGTCCATCTGTAAGCTAACTTCTTATCTTAGATTTACTCAAATTTAAAGGGAGAAAACTCTTCATAAAGTGTTGTTCCTCCGAACATTGAAAATATTTTAGCTGTATTCATTTTTAGTGTGGAATATCTAACATAGTCAAATAACTGTGTTGAGATTTGGATCTTTTCCTTGAAGTTGAACATTAAGTGAATTAAGATTATGTATAATATCGACCAAAAAAGTTAATGACTAAAGTTAGCTTCCCTGACTTAACGTTTTTTTCAGCCATAAATATATCAATAGAATTTTTCAGTCCAAAAAAATAGTTTTTAAAACTATTCTCTGACTCAACCACCTAGCTTTGGAATGATCCGGTAGGTATGTATATTATTCAACAATTTCTTTTTTTTTTAATCCGCAAACTGATGGTGATTAGTGATTACACGAGTGAGCGCAAATAAAATTGACAGTAGATACAACTGCTTACATCACATGGTCCATTTTTAATGTTTTGCTCACAAAGCCTTATTGTGTATGATATAATGAAACACAATTTTCATTTGCCAGCCCCAATACCACTAATTTATCTTTTAATTTCCCAATCGTAATGCATTTTGAACCCACCATACGTCAGTGGTAGGGCTGACTTTTTTTTCAATCAAGTCTTGTATCATATATAAAATTTTCTAAAGCAAAAAATATATATTCTACAATGGTAGCGTCTTTTAAGAGTTTTTTATAAGTTATTAATTTATATATCGGCAAATCTAGTCCCAAACTCAAAATACACCGCGTGCCACATTCCTATTCTTCCTTCATTTTTCAGTGCGGGCCTTATTTTTGACAACCCTGTATTAGATCGACATGCCAGTTTTTACCTGTAGGAAATATTTACATTTGTACATATTTTATTCATAACTTTGTAAGATAATATATTTTTTTATGGTATTTGTTCTTGGGGGTCATAGTGCCCCAGAGTTTGTATGATTATGTTTTCATGTTGTTTAGCCTTTTCATAAAAAATTCACTTTTCGTTCTTTGTCTGGAATCACGTCTAGTAAAAGGCGAGCAAAACGTGTATGAAAATAAATCTCGTGTTTATTTTATTTTATTTTACTTGTCATCATGGCTGAACAATTGGTTAAAATGTTCTCAAACAAAGCGTATGGCGAATTCAAGGACATATACCAACAAAAAAATATTATAAATAAGTCAGCAAAGTGGGTTGTAAAATAAAATAAAAGTAGTTGAAAAATGTTTTCCTTGGGTCCAAATAGAGCATGAATATTATTTTATATTTACTTGCGTTTCCTGGCCCAAATAGAACATGAATATTATTTTATATTTACGCGCGTTTCCTAGCCCAAATAGAGTATGACTATTATTTTGTATTTACTCGCGTTTCCTGGCCCAAATAGATCATGAATATTATTTTATATTTACTCGTGTTTCCTGGCCCAAATAGAGCATGAATATTATTTTATATTTACTCGTGTTTCCTGGCCCAAATAGAGCATGAATATTATTTTATATCTACTCGCGTTTCCTGCCCAAATAGATCATGAATATTATTTTGTATTTACTCGCGTTTCCTGGCCCAAATAGAGCATGAATATAATTTTATATTTACTCGCGTTTCCTGGTCCAAATAGAGCATGAATATAATTTTATATTTACTAGCGTTTCCTGGTCCAAATAGAGCATGAATATTTTTTTGTATTTACTCGCGTTTCCTGGTCCAAATAGAGAATGAATATTTTTTTGTATTTACTCGCGTTTCCTGGCGCAAATAGACTTAAGTTTGTCCCGCTTCGAGGATCTTGCGGTCGTGGGGTTTGCGTTCACTCCCACTTAAAACATTCTATTGGGGTTTGAGGCCGTCATAAACAATGCAATGTATATAACCTAACCCAGCTTAACCTAAATAGCCTAGCCTTCTTTATGCAGGCACCCGCCTCGGCGGCGTAGTTGGCTAATGCGCTTGTCTTGTTGAGCTCGTCTGCTGAGGACGGGGAGATCGAGGTTCGAATCTCGGTCGGGTGAACTGGGGGTGGTTTTTCTAAATGGTTTTCCACTCTCTCTCTCTCTCTCTCTACGCAAATGCGGGTTCACTTCCTCTAATTCAACCTTCCCATTTCCTAATCCATTAGCGTAATTAGTACTTAAAGCGTATAACCCGAACGCGTAGTAAGACGCGGTGCTAAATAATAATAATAATAATTTATGCAGGCGATGGAAGAGTCTGTATTTAAAGCCCACGGTCAATTCGCTATCGGCCGTAAATCCCACACCTCCTCGTTATTTCTACCACTTTCAACAGTAAAAAATCGTGGTCAATTTTATTGCATTTTTGGGGGGGATGGTGTAAAGGGGGATGGGTAGCTCACCATCTTACTGACCATTCGAGTTAACCGCATATTTACACCAGGATGAGGAAGGTAGAATTTAGAGGAAGTATACCCGCATTTATGTATAAAGAAAGTGGTAAACCGATTATAAATAAATCAACCTTAGTATAGTACACCTGATCGGAGTTCGAGCCCCGACCTTCCAGTCATTGACATACAAGACTAGTCCACGTGCATATTATTGCGGATCATGGTATACTAAAAATACAACTTCAACTAACAACCCGCACGCGAATAAAGACGTCAGTCTCGTAGTGTGATTTAATAACAGTGGGTCACCTCTTACAAGACGTGTATTAATCACAACTTGTGAATGTGTGGAATGCCAGGCCTCAACAGTAGTTCGGATTCCACGTTAAACTGTAGGTCCTCCATTTCATCTCACAATCACCCTACCATTACACATTAGCGTAAGTGCGAACGGGTAGTAAGACGCGGTGCTAATAATAATAATAATAATAATAATACTAATAATAATAATAATAATAACAGTGGGAATGTTGAAGCTAGAATCCTGGCCGGGTGTATTGAGTTTAAAAAAAATAGTTTTTCCCTTTCCATCCATACAAATATCCCGATCACATTAGTGTAAAAATGTGGCTAGCCCGGACTGGGTAGTAAGACGAGGTGCGCAAATACAAACCCTTAAATGAGGCACAACAACCAGTTCTCTGGCTGTCCCTTCATCTCTTTGAAAGGGAGTATTACACTTTCAACATTTATTCATTTCTCGGCCGTACCGGTTGTCAAACCCTGGACTTTAAACTGTGAGAGAAAACGCAATATGAATTAAACTAAGTTGTCTGACGACATTTATATAAAATATTGTTTTGGGAGAAATCAACATCCATACAATTAGGTAGACATATATATGAGGAAATAAGATGTATCTCGAGTATGAGCGAATACAATGAAAAATGGCACCCAGACAGGGGTTCGATTCCAGTGTCCAGGTGTCATTTTTCAGTCAATTCTGTTAAAATATTGTAACTAACATATAACTGCACCGCAGGGTGTTCGTGGCTCATTGACCTAGGAGATAAATTATTCTATCTGAAGAGGAAGTCGTTAAATAGCCAGCGGTATCGTCCATAGTCCACAGCAGCCAGAGTTTTTAATGAGACTTAGAACTTATTTTTTCCCCACGTCGTACTATCCGTTCGAGCTATACGCGTATGCACTAATGTATTAGGAATGTGGAAGGTTGAATTCTAGAGAAAGTGTTCTCGCATTTGCATGTAAGGAGAGTGGAAAGCTATCTTAAGTATTTTCGACTGAGTTTAGAACCCCGCATATACCCGTCATTGGCAGTCTTGTATATTGCGAGATTGATGCTTTAGACCATGCTGCCACCAAATTGGGTTAATAATATAGTTACTTTTAATAAAACATAGTTGGACAGATACGGAAAATGTTACTTTTTTTAAAACAAACGTTATTATGCTGTTTTTAAAATTAGTTTTGTATTATTTCTGAAATGTATAGGTATATTCTTTACACATGCATTTTTTATTTATGTCTTTCTACCCGTTCGGGTTATGCGCTTAAGTACTAATTACGCTAATGGATTAGGAATTGGTAAGGTTGAATTTAGAGGAAGTTAACCCACATTTGCAAGGGGGGAGAGTGGAAAACCAAACATAAAACTATTTAATCCTAATAGAGTTTTGTTTAAATTATATATATATTTAAATATGTATGTATATAATTTTCTAATATATCTGAAGTAAACAGAAGTACCACAAAAATATTATCTCTTTCCTACTCAGGATTTAAAAAAATATATTACGTTGGTAAATATAAAATGCCTAATAAATTTTGTTGTATTTTTCTCAGATTGTAGGGAAGGCTAGGTTAAGGTTAGGTTTGAGATTTTGGGATGGAATGGCACACTTAATATTCTCAGCGTGAAAAGTGGATCACCAGTAAAAAAAAAAAGCTGGCCACCCCTTCCTTAGACCATTTAACAACATAAGCGGATACTTACAAACTAACTCAATTCTAGGACAAACACAACACACAGTCTCGCAATCGTTAAATCATCACTGAAAAGGAAGACTCCTATTTGAACAATGATAGTTTTTTCAGTCACTCTTGGAATCGAACCCGCGCCTTTTAGATCCGTATTTATAGTCTAGCTTCGTGAGTCAACCTATCTATCAGTATACTAAATAACAAGACGTTCAAGTTGAATGGCTGACCTTCGTACATCGATTATAAACAACACGATCTTAGTTCAGTAGGCCGGCTGAGTATAAATGTCTGATAAACTGCCAGGAGTCAAATCTTGTATTCCCGACCGTTCAAGTTCTAACCTTGTCCTGACGTAAACGTTACCTGGTGATGCATGCCATCGCTGAGGGTCAAACTCTTGACCAAGGTCACGTGACATAACGCGCCTGACCATTTTCATGGCCTCATTGTGGACCTGATGCGAGAACACAAAACATAAGGAGCGCCTAGTTTATCAGTAAGATTCAGGGATAGTTTTTTTAAATTATTTGTCAAGTGTTACGTTTTAAGGGGGCCGCCTATGGGACTAATGAGACGCGTTCCGCACGTCTGAGAATCCAACGTTATTTAAAACGTTGTTGGTTATTTCGAAATAATAACATTAACCTCGACCCGGTAACACCGGACACCTTGCAGCTAGTAGGGGATAAGATGTGAATTTTGCTACAAACAAAGACATAATAAGGTCTACAAATTGTTTAAAAAAAAAACCCTTTTAACGGCAACTGTAGTTCTGATGTAAAGTATTTTACAGAACATAATAGGTGATCGAAGCTTTTCAGTTAATTATAATATACACTTTTTTGGGTCGAAAGGTTTTTTTGGGTAACCATGATTCGAATAAACTAGCTTCGAGCGTATAAGAATACATTTTCAATAAATTAAACAAACTTAAGGATTTACACAAATATAATGAGTAGACCTTTTATTTAAGTTTGTCGAGAGCGGAGGAGGCTACATAATGATGCGTTACATACCCTGCCCTCATTAACAGACATAGTTTGGGTAGTAAAATCTCGCTGGATAAGATGGGCAGGAGGCAGGACATGTATTATAAATGAGCAAATAGAGAACAGTGTTCTGGGTATTGACTGAAAAAAACAATAGGAAGAGATTATTGGGATTACGTAGACTCAGATGGGAAGATAACATTAGGATGTAGCTGAAAGATATAAGGTGTAATCAGGGGGACTGGATAGATAGGGATAGGTGGTTACTTTCGTAAGTATGGCAATGGACTTTCGAATCCCTAATGCCATCGAGTAAGTAACGACTCCACCGATCAATATTTTTATTATTTATTTATTTATTTAGCACCGCGTCTTACTACCCGTTCGGGTTACACGCTTGAGTACTAATTAAGCTAATGGGTTAGGAATTGAGAAGGTTGAATTTAGAGGAAGTGAAACCGCATTTGCGTGGAGGGAGAGTGGAAAACAAGTTAGGAAAAACCACCCCCGGTTCACCCGACCGAGATTTGAACCTCAATGTCCCCGTCCTCAGCAGTCCAGCTCAACACGAAACAACCACGCTAGCCAACTACGCCACCCGTGCGGGAAGTATTTTTACTAAACTATTAATTAAATTTATAACCATGAAGACACAACATCATTTTAAAATTGTTAATTTTAAAGGATTTATATATTTCATCTAAATATATATTCTAGTTCATACATATATATTAGGCCTGCTTGGGATCCCGAACTTCGGGAAAAAGTTCGGAAAATTAGATGTTCCCGAAACTCAGACAGGACAAATTATATCCCCGGATTTTTCAGGAAAAATTAATATTAAAAGGTGACCTGGTGGTCTAGGGGTTCTATGCTGGCGGCCGGGGTTCAATCCTCGGTCCCGGCAAAGATTTATCTGATTACCAAACCCTTCCTTCACCTCTGATAAGACATCTTGTAAATGTGGGGAATGCCAGGCCTCCACCGTGGTTCGGATTCCACGTTAAACTGTAGGTACTCCATTTCATCTCACAATCACCCTACCATTACACATTAGCGTACGTGCGTATAACCCGAACGGGTAGTAAGACGCGGTGCTAATAATAATAATAATATTAAAATCTTGCAATTAAGGACTGTATCGATGTGACGTTTGTACTTAATTCTCGTTAACAATATTATTAATTTACTAAAGTTAAATAAATCTTATCTTCCTTTAATTAGACGAATACCCAAAATTTCAGCTGCTTTTATTTTACATCTATCTATTTAGTCAACATAATTATTGGGTGCTATTAAATAACAATCACACCAAGTTACTTGTGGTAATATTTATCCCTGCATATATTTATGGAAGTAAAACATATGTTTGGCGAAAAATGATGATAAAATAAATTAGCTTTAAAATATCAAAGCATGCACGAAATACCCCTTCACCACACTTATTTTCCATCAAGGTACATCTATTATGTTAATGTTATTATTTGTAATGGCATCCATTTGCTTTTGTATCTTAGATTTGGGTAAACTAGTATTTTTGAAATCCAACAGCGCTTTTTTGAGAGGTTTGGTAACTAAAATATAAGAGATAATCAAAAACACAGGGTCAGTTGAGAAATGTTTTTGGTATTCTTATGGACAAGACTGATCTCACTTTCATTTATTCAAATTAGCTTGAATATTTTGATGTTTTATTGGGTAAGTGATTATTAAACTTTACCCCATGAATGTTTTAACTAAGAACTTTTTTAATGATTCTTAAAATATAAATTTATAAATTAAAATTTATTTATATTTATATTTATACCAAAAATGCTTGATTAAAAATACACAATTGTAATAGTGCTTTAGACCTGGGCTTTTATTTTACCTCACATCAAAATATTACCCAAAATTTGTTAGACAATATATTTTTTAGTTTTTATTTGAAAAAATTTAAAAATAAATTAGTATACAAATTTTGTACACTTTTTGTCCTTTAAAAAATTCTACAAGATTACAGAATTTAAATTTATTGTTCAGACCTCTAAATGGCAAACTAATCAGAGCTTGTGCCTCTTTTCCCGACCTTGGTAGGGATCAAATGGTCCTAAGCTTCTAATTGTATCATCAAATTATCTTTATTTTCAATTGGAATAAATGGAAAGGTTAAGTTTAGATTAAAAGTATGAATTTAAAAAATAAATATAAACCTAAAGTGGACAATTACTTTAAATTTTTCCCTGTTTCCCATTCTGTTCACTCAGTAAATCGATATTTCCCTCCAGAAACAAAAATGCCATTCCCGCACGGGCTTAATATAATAATACGCTGAAAAGTGTTCTGAGTGAACTTTACTAGTCTCGTGTAACATGACTCATCAAAATATGTTTTCAGAGTGTACCTGAAAGAAAGTAATAAAATGTCAATTGAAATTGTTTTTCCTGAATCACAAAGTGAGCGAGTGTCTGACTGACGACCTTGGTAGCTGTCGTTATCACTTTAATTTTGTGCACTTGAATGTCATCTCTGGAGATTAAATCTGCTGTAAAAAAAAAAGTTACAAGTAAACATGTAACGGTGAACTATAAAATCACCTAAAACTACCACCGGTAAACTGTACCTCATTAGTGTTGATGGAGCTGATATCTGTTTATATTTTACTCGATTTAGTATTGACGTTACCCGTATTGGTGAGCATGTGATAATAAAACGTCCGGCTCATCTTGTCTGGCTAGCTGGTGACGGGAAGGTTAGGGTTGTAATCTCGGCGGGGTTTCCTTAGAGTAGTTTTTCCTAAAACGTTTTCCAATCTTTCTCTGCGCAAGTGCGGATACTTTTCCTCTACGCTCTACTCTCCTTATCTCTAATCCATTAAGGTATGCAGATAGCCCAGACGAGTTGAAAGACGTGGCTCAGAAATAAAAAAATGTACATACTGTAGGTCACAGCTTTATCTATATTTGGTTGTCAAAAGTATTTTAAAATTAAAGTCATAGTATAGCCGTCATTTTATTAACTATTCATTTCCAAATCTAGCAAACGATTTAACTAAGAGTATTTTATTTAGAACCGCGTCTTACTACCCGTTTGAGTTATACGCTTATGTACTAGTTTCGTAAATGGTTTTAAGTGTTAGGAAGGTTATATTTATAAGAAGTGTACCCGAATTTGCGTGTAAGGAGAGTGTAAAACCGTTGTGGAAAAACCACCCTCACTACACCTGACCGAGATTCGAACCTAGAACTCCCCGTCATTGGCAGCCTAGTGACTAGTCTACTGCGAGAGTAGCGCGTTAGACCACGCGGCCATTGAATCGGATAATTAAAAGCATTATTTTAGAAAATTCCATTTAAAGTTTTAACTCACTTGTGTATGTTTTTTTGTGGTGAACCATGTCTAACTACTCATTTGGTCTATCCACTTAATCTACACCAATGGGGTATAGATGAGGAAGGTATGGTTTTAGACTAAATGTGTTCGCATTTGCGAGTAGAAATAGCGTGAAAATAAGACAAGATTAGATTGACAATGCCTATTGGTGTGGGTATTTATTAACTACCGGTTAAATAGTAAAATATATGGCTTGCATAAAAATCAATTAGGCCTACAAATTCTTATTTTATCTTATACCTAAATTTACACAAACTAGTGAAATCCAGTTTATACAGCAGCACGACTCCATCCTTATATCTTGGCTTGATCGAAACTAAGTCCTGTTTACACTCCTCAACCGTCTGGCATTTTGTCTGTCTCTCTGTTCCGTGATTACTCCCAAATACACGAATCAAGTTAAGCAAAAAAAAATGCTCTTGGACATTCTTTGAACTTAGGCTGAAAGACGAAGTTTTGCAATCTAATAATCCATTTCAAGATTACGGCCATTTAAAAAGTGCTACGTTTAAGAGCTCATTCCAAGTGGCTTAGATTTAAATATTTAAGTAATCGATCGAGCACCTCGGGCGTATTTATTTGTATTTTTACATACTATATTATGAGAGCGACCTCTTAAACTACGTGAACAGTGATTATTCTTTATGAATAAAATGTACTATTGAATGTTGTTGGTTTTCTGTCTAACGTGTTCAACAGGGAATAATATTAACTGCAATTTCAAAGAGAAATTTCAACCAAAGATAAATGTATTCAAAGAGAAATTTTAAAACTGTTAATTATGATAGAACAGAATATAACCCACTTAGGTGGCCGCATGGCTTAAGGCGCTACTCTTTCAGTATACTAGACCGCCGATGACTGAGAGATCGAGGTTTAAATCTCGGTTTGGTGTTCTTAGGGTCCCCCCCCAAAAAAAATTTTTTTTATTTGTTTTCCACACTCTTTCCACGCAAATGCGTGTACACTCTCTTTAAATATAACCGTCTTAATCCTTAATACCATTAGCGTAATTAGTTCATTTATAAGTAAAGCCCGAACAAGTTATAGGACGCAGCGCTAAAAAAAAATTACATAAAACCGAAACAAATTTGTTTGTCTCAGGAATCTGTCACCTCGTAGTTTCCGTATCTCAGTTTGTCAAAGTCCACACCTGAGCAATTTGAGGGTGACCTCATGACTGTGTGGTAATGAGCTCGTGTGGACGTCCTACATTAACACACGTTGGATTACCAGGATCACACACCGTGAGTGATATTAGGGTTCGGCTGCTTATTTAGGTAATAAATGTCCATTTCTAGAGACAACAATGATTATTTTGTCACACCGTGTTATACTTTCCGTCAAGGCTATTCAATTATTATATTTGTCACCGCGTTTCACTACTTGTTTGGGTTAAGGTGAGGATGTAGGGGACGCGAGAAAAGGTCGGTGATTTTTGCAGATTTTATAGCAACAATTTTTGTTTACCAAAATAAATCGGATATTACTCTAGTAGAAACATGTTTAATTTTCTTCACATGGTGATATCAACAGTTGTTGAATATCTGTCATGGGCATAGTAGCATTAGCTGATGACAAGCTTTTTAATTGAAGAAAAAGAGTTGTCATTAAATCCCAGGACACCCTCGACAGATATTCAACAACTGTTGGTATCATTATTTGAAGAAAATTAAACATGTTTCTACTGGAGTAATATTACTTTTATTTTGGTCAAAAAAGTTTTGCTATAAAATCTGCAAAAACGCTGGTCTATTCTCGCGTTCCCTACATCCCCATATTAAGCATATGTAGCCTACTAGCTACACTATAGTATAAGAAAAGATTAAGTTGAATTTAAAGGAAGTCCACCTGTATTTTCGTGGAGGAGAGTGTGAAACAATTTTCGATAAAACCCTCTCAGACCATCCGACCGGGGTTCGAACCCCGATGTTCCTCCTCATAAGCATTCCAGTGTATTGAAAGAGTAACGCTTTAGTTTAGCGTTATACTATTCAACCAAAGATGTGGGTTATGCATTTTTTAGCACTGTGTCTTACTAACCCTTCGGGTTATACTCTTATGTACTAATGGTTTTAGGGATCAGGAAGATTATATTTATAGGATGTGTACCCGCATTTGGGTGGAGGTATAGTGGAAAATAATTTTGGAAAAACAATCCTCAGTACAACCCACCGAGATTTTAACGTCAATCTCCCCGTAATCGGCAGTCTAGTCTATTGCGAGAGTAGCGCGTTAGTCCACGCGGCCACCGTAGCGGGTCTATGCAAATTTAACTACAACAATAGGGTATTTATGAATGTGGAAAGTAAAATTTAGAAAAGTACCCGAATTTGCGTCGAGTGCGAGTAAGAAACCTTTTAGGGAAAAGCAATCTCAATACACGCTGACGTGGTTTAAGCCCTGACCTCCTTTGTCGACGACAAACCAGAACAGACGAGACTGAAGACTTATTCCACGTGACCACTAGTGCTGGTTACTCTAATTTAAAAGACACCGGATAAAGAAGAGTTTAAATGAAATGCACATGCACTCGGCTGGCTCGCAGATGATCATGCCAGTTGGGCCTACGGGTGCTGTGTCAATCCAGCAGGTGGTAGAGGTAGGTCGAATTGCTGAAAGTTCAACATAGTGCTAGTGCTCTTAGTGGCGTGCCTATGCTTCCAACCTCTCCAATATCACGTGCTATCAGCCAGGTTATTGACCATTGCATCACAGCAAGAATTGTACCTTTTGGTTACCTTGCAAGGTATCAAATTACCTTGGTTGTTTCCACTATTGTGAAGTTTATATGACAGGGCCATAATGTAATCCGTCAAGATAAGGCTGCTGCCTTTCTGTATAAACAAAGTGTACATTGTCTCTGCGGTTATAGTAGTCGATCACAATTCTAAGGATCTTTGTTTCATTCTAAGTGTTTTTAATATCAGTATGCTCATCACCAAGGATATTAATGGCCTTACGCTATAAATTAGAGGTTTGTGCGGTTAGTTTTTAGAGAAAACGCACCCGCTTTAACGTGAAGAGAGTATTGAAAAAACTATAGTAATAAATCATGTACCACCACTGTACCCGCTTAAGATTATAGTAGGTTATATATTTGTGTATATTCTTCTTATCCGTTTGCTTGCTTTCGTAATAGATTTGATTGTCACTGAAGGGAATGCCGAGGTTTAAATCTCGACCGGCTACTCAACAGGTTGCGTGTGATTTCCCACTATGGAAACGCTCTTTCCCTTTCCAAACTAATATGAATGCACTCTTAACTAAACCACAATATTCTCATACCCACCCTACATTAACCTTTGTGTTAAACGTAATCATTCTAAACTAAATTATTTAGTTATTAAATGCTGCGAAAGCAGTTGAAGCACTACAAGTGTGATTTCAAGTGCAATTAACCCTTTGCTCGTGTTAAAATGCCTAAAAACTAACTTATTGAACGGGGGCTCTCGACCGTCTCTAATGAAAGAAACAGTGAAACTATGTGTTTGCCTTGAAGGACTGGCAATATTCAGGGATTGGAGGAAAATCTAAGATTTTTTTCATAGCAGGTTTTATTAGGATTTCATTTAGATTGTAGATTTTATTTCACAGATTATTAGGGGTGGGCCAAAGTCACTTTTTAAATTCGAAGCCCAGTCGAAGAGAAGCTTAAAATATGCTAAGCCCAGTCGAAGAGAAGCTTAAAATATGCTAAGCCCAGTTGAAGAGAAGCTTAAAACATGCTAAGCGCAGTAAAAGAGAAGCTTAAAACATGCTAAGAGCAGTAAAAGAGAAGCTTAAAACATACAAAGCGCAGTCGAAGAAAAGCTTAAAACATGCCAAGTGCAGTTGAAGAAAAGCTTAAAACATTCTAAGCGCAGTCGGAGAGAAGCTTTAAACATGCTAAGTGCAGTTGAAGAAAAGTTAAAACATGCTAAGTGCAGTTGAAGAAAAGCTTGAAACATGCCAAGTGCAGTTGAAGAAAATCTTAAAACATGCTAAGCGCAGTCGGAGAGAAGCTTTAAACATGCTAAGTGCAGTTGAAGAAAAGCTTAAAACATGCTAAGTGCAGTTGAAGAAAAGCTTGAAACATGCCAAGTGCAGTTGAAGAAAAGCTTGAAACATGCCAGGTGAAGTTGAAGAAAATCTTAAAACATGCTAAGTGCAGTCGGAGAGAAGCTTGAAACATACAAAGCGCAGTCGAGTTCAATTAATGAATGAGCTTAAGTAAACTTTAATACGAACTATTTAAAAACCAAGCTGATCCTCGGCAAAAATAAGTAAAAGTAATTTTCACACTTATACCTAAACTACAAATATAATTCCCCACCTCTCCCCTCAAAGGCGTTTCCTTTACAAGTAGTTTCTAAAAAAGTTCACCCCTTTTTAAACCCCTAAAAAAACCCCTTCCCACAAAAGCATTTCTTCACAAGTAGTTTTTAAACTATTTCACCCAAAGTAAATCTTATCTTAAGAAGGGAATATTATTTCTTAGCAAATTTGCTTAACCTTTCATAGCAATTCGTCATTGTCCCTCACAACGCGAGCTCTGTGTTTAATATAATGTCTTGTAAAAAAAATAATTTTATATTGATGTGTTCTTTATTGATTTCTTAGTCGCATTGAAAAACACGTCTGTTTACAACTCAAACATTACGACAACACGCTAATTCTAAATAATTGTCATACAGCTGTGAAATTATTCATTACAATTTAGTTAAAAGACACGATGTGTACTTAGCCAAACCGTTTCATGTTTCAAATCGTCGCCTATTATACAAACAAATAACGTTCGCACATAAACACTGCTAGTTAGCATGGTCCATAGTGGCCATTACGTGGCTGAAGACTGTAACTGAAGGAAATTAGTCCGTTACATCTTTTATGAGTTATATTTTCTCTAGCACTTATGATGTTGGACACTCTTAAGGTAACATGAGTTGGAATAAATTAATATAATAATGTTGTTTAAATGCCAGTAGAAGAACCCAGAGGTATAACGAGGAGAGATATAAACATCTATGTTTTGATTGTATGGTACATAAGAATTGATTAAACAATTGATGTTTTATCTCCTGTGGCAGATTTGAAGATGCTTTTACTTTTTACTTTCCCCCCTTGAAATGGTTAGTTAATTTTAGTAAAACAACAAGAAATTGATATTTCATTTAAAGGGAATGACAAAACATTCTATAAAAAATGGTAATGTGTACTATAATATAACAAATTTACCAAAAATAAGCCTAAAAATATAGCATTTAATCTTGTTAAAATGTACTAAATTTTGTTTAAATTACTAAATTTATTCAAAATATGCGAAAAGTGTCCACTGCATGAATTGTTGACGCTACTCGGGCTAAATCCAACACGCACCTTTCATGTACTGACCTTATAGGAGCAGGGCAATTTTTTTTCTGGCAACCACCAAAACATTATAAAGTAGGTAGTTTAACTTTTAGCATTTTATTTTTAAATATGTACAACATTAAAAAATTAATATTATTTTCTTCCTTTGAGTATATCATGCCACCCCTAATGTATATTTTGACATTTTGTTTAGCACTTCTTCGGAATCAACCATAATTTCTCTGTGAATATACATTAATGCCAATCCATGAAGTCCATTTTGTGAAGTAGAGTTTCTGAGAAATTCTTAAACTACCTTAAGCTGGGGATGAAGGGTACGCGAAAAAAGCAAAGTTTTTTTGCAGTTTTCATAAGAAAACTTTTTTTTTGCTAAAATAAAAAATATATTGCTTAGTTACAGACCCATAGTTTAATTTTTTCACGTGGTAACCTCATCAGTTCTTGAATATCGGTCAAGGGTGTCCTGGAATTTGATTATAACTTTTCCCCTTCATTTAAAATGTTTCTTATCTAATGCTGCTATGTTCACGACATATATTCAATAACTGTTGATACCACACTATGTGAGGAATATTAAACTCTCAGTTTGTACGGAGAAAGGTTTTATTTATTTTGGCCCAAGAAAATATTTTTGCTATAAAAATTGTAAAAATACTGAACTTTTGTTGCGTTCTCTACATCCCCACCTTAATGAGGAGAAGGGCCTTGATGCTTTGGCAGCGGTTATTAGTAATGTCATCGCTAATTTAATAACGCTTTGTTCAGTCGGGAAAGTATTTTTTTCACATTCATTGAGGGCAATTATGAAGTCGCAGAGGTAGTAAGATATTTTTATCCATGTTCTTTTCCACGTATAAACTTCTCCAACGAACTTTGCATTTATCGGTGATGCATCATTGGGTCACTGATCTTATACCGTTTTATAACATACTTATATTTCGTTGTCAGTTAGTTTTACACATTTTCCTGGGAGTAAGAAAGTAAGCTTTTCCATAGTACGGTATTTTTGTGGTTTAGAAATATTTAATTAATTTTCATTTATTGAATAAAAAGGTTCAAAAACTTTATGTACAGGGAAACTACAATGATATTCAAAATTATTCATGCTAGAAGTGTAATTATACCTAGTAGTTTGCTTACCACAAAGTCGATGCATCTGAATTGTACCTCCCAAACGTCAGAAATTTGTAGGACCCCACGGTAAATGGCCTCAAACGGGGTTTCGGCATCAGCTCCCATTAGTTGAATTTCTGCTTTCAACAATTCAGCATGATTTATAGCAGAAGGAAGATATAACTGCGTTCATTGAAAGAAGGTGTATAAACCATGCGCCAAACAAAAAACTTTGCTTCATTAACATTTAGTTGTTTTTTTGTCTTTAGAATTATTTGAAAAGTAATTTTATTAGTTATGATATAATTTTTGGTGAAATAATTATTGGTTTTATAGTTAATTGTACTGTGAAATAAAGTATGAAATAGTTTGATAATTTTTTAACAGTGTGTAATTTAATTTTTTTTCGTCTTTTGTATTAGGGTAAATGAAAATATTAGTAATTAATTTATCTAGAATTAATAAGATTTAATAATATATGGTAGCTAATCTGGCTAATATTGAAAGCTGCAGTTAAAACAAAATGATTTATAGGATGATTCTGCATAGCTGAAATTTTGAATTTCGCTCAACGCTTCCAAGATTGAGAACCAAAGATCCTCAAAGAGAAGAATAGAATCCCAACCCAACGAGCTTCGCAGAACTTGAAGATGCGTGTTCTCCGTGCATCACTATTATCTTTGAGAATAATGGTTTTCAACACTGTGGCGTGTTTTGTTGAAAGTATAAAGAACAAATATTTATTTGCAATGTAGACCTTCATGTTTAGTAAATACTTTTATGGAGGGGGAAAATTTCTGTGGAAGGAGGACATATCCCCCGCCTTGGCTACGCCCCTGGAAGAACCCTTTCTGGTAGTTCAAAATTTTATTTGATACACAGCTATGTCATGACAATGCGTATTGGCTCTATTTGGCTTTTTTAAATATATCTAAAGCAATCTTCAATATATGGGCTAGGGTATTTCAATAGTTCTTTTCAGACAATGATTATTTTTTTTAGGTTACTAAAACTGTTTGTTCTCTTAGTTATGGTTTGAACATTTTTTTGACATTAACTTTAACTAAATGATTTATATCACTTCAAATTTCACACCGCATAAAGTCATATTGTATGGTAATATTATATTCCTAAGCTAAGCCATAATTGTATTGTTGTCCTACGCTTAGCCATGGTCATATTACGTGTCCACGTTTAATCAAGATACTCTTGAATTCCCATACTATGATCAGATCACGTTTCAACATTTTATTTTAAACAGGAGTCAGACCAATTAATACAAAGGAGCTGTACTCTGGAACTCCCTCTTGTAAAACTCAATATTAAACGCATTGTGTCAAGTGTTTCCACGAACGCGATGGATACAAAACCTGTTAGTAGTTCGGGATTGCGACTGTGTGAAATGTGTTTACGCTCCCTAGGATGTGCGAGATCAAATAAGTTTAGTACCACTCCGATGTTTGGCTACGTTGTCCAGGAGGGTTGTTTTCTTTTTGACTCAATGAATCACCGAACACTATATAATCAGTTCCTCCTCCACCGCAAATACTCTCTTTTGGGTGTAGGTTTCTGGTGATACTGCCGAAAAGATTATAGCGATGAGATTTTTCCAAAAAATTCCGCAGTGTTGCAAACTACCAAGTAATAGGAAGGTCAAATTTAGTGGAGGCGGACCCAAGAGCCTTTTAAAATATATATACTCATCATAATCTCATACAGTGTGTTGTAGGACGATTGGGAGGAGGAGCAGGGCTACCAAATACTCAAACCAACTTTAAAATTATTTGAATTATCTTAATTAAGAGTAATCTGGAAGCAAATAGTTTAAAAAAAATTGCATTTAGAACAGAGATGAGAATTTTTCGGTAAATTTATTCAGATCGTTAAAGCCCAGGGATAGAGATACATTCGTTAGGGATTTTATTGTAATAGTGACATATCTGGTCAACAGCAGACCCGACGTTAGTGACACATTCAACCGCCAAGCACTGTAGTCGATACATGAGTAAAAGGAAAGAACTGGGATCACTGTTATTGCTTTATTGGAGCTCATTGATTGGTTTCCAGTAATTGTTTTTTCACATTTTCAAGAACGGAAAATTTTCCGGTAAAAAGTAAGGGAAGCTTTTCCGTCTTTAATCTCAAAACCTTTCATCTGATTTATTCTCGTTTTCAAACATAGAATAATATCCAGCACACACTCAAAATATATGAACCAACCTTATTAAAAATACCGAAATATAATAGAAGCGTTGGTAGTTATCAACCAATGCATTGACAGTAAGACTTTGAAGAGGTTATCATACGTTTGTTCGCATGCCAGCAGTGACGATCTCTTTCACCAATTAAAGTGAAAGCTTCAGACAAATGACGTAATTATGACAGCTAGCTATAGCGTAGCTAGGCTTAGTTTGCTAATTTTGTTTAATGAAATGGCGTGATGCTCGTACATATGTAAGTTTAGCTCCCCGGGCACGTATGTTGGTAAACCTGTAATCAAGCCATAAGCAGCTGGCCGCGTGGTAAGCGGACAAAACTATGGAGATGAAATGAAAGGCAAATGAAGCAAGAACATCCGTCTTGATATGTCTGGGGAAGTACCATACAAGGTTTTTATCGTGCTATATTTTATTAGGAGAAAACTTGATTTTGTATAGAGAGTTGGTCTGGTTCTATTAATTAACAAGTGGTGAACCCATACATTTTACTTGTGGGGGGTCGGTGACCTGGTGGTCTAGGGGTAAGGTGTCAGACTTCTGTGCTGGCGGCCGGGGTTCAATCCTCGGTCCCGGCACAAATTTATCTGATTTCCAAACCCTTCCTTCACCTCTGACAAGACATCTAGTGAATGTGGGGAATGCCAGGCCTCCACCGTGGTTCGGATTCCACGTTAAACTGTATTATTATTATTATTATTATTATTATTATTATTATTATTATTAGCACCGCGTCTTACTACCCATTCGGGTTATACGCACGTTAAACTGTAGGTCCTTCATTTCATCTCACAATCACCCTACCATTACACATTAGCGTAAGTGCGTACAACCCGAACGGGTAGTAAGACGCGGTGCTAATAATAATAATAATAGTACTTGTGGGGGAGATGGAGCTTAAAATGTAACCAAATTATGTATTACCTTTTTATTTTTAAAATTATCACTGTATTAATTTGGAATTTTATTGACGTTGCCTACTTGGTCATTTCAAAACTTTTTTGATAAGTGGGACTGTACTTAAACTCGACACGCCTAAACACTCAAATCACTATCACATATAAAGGTCAATTTACGAAATAGAAAATAATTGAAGGAAACACGTATTTACAGCTCTTTGTCTTTGCATCTGCCAGGGTGTTTGGCTCAACATTTTTGTCTGCCTTTTAGGATTTTGAAGACTTTTTGTAAATAATAATATTTATCCCAGTCTTACTCATATAACGTAGGTAGGGCATATTTTCGCGCGATCTTAATTGCTATCTGCCACCACTTTTCCACGAATCAAAGTGTCTGCCATAATTAACATTGAACATAAAACATTGATACCACACCAAAAGTCAATATTACTAATACCAAGATTTTGAATTGATTTATTCTACCCCTTTGCCGCAGCCCTCACCAATATTAACCACCGGAAGCCAGGCAGGCTTCCGAATCAATTATCAACGATGTTAAGATATTATAGTTACATGAAATATTTTCTTACTGAAATTGAACCCTATTTCTAACCCTAAAGCCTAACTAATAGGGTTCAAATACAAAATAAATTAATTAGTCAACAAAAAAGAAAGAGTGTGCTAAGCGAGTAAAGACTATAGAAATAACTGGACAAGAAACTAATACCCAGAACATGCAATTTGGAGCAATTGCGGCACTCGTCCCCACGGTCAACCTCAACAATATATAAACATTCCCCTAATTCAATTACCAGATAACAATTCAGATAGCGTTATACCTAAGGATAAATAAGTTTAAAAAAATTAGAGTAAGTAGAAAAGATTCACCAAATGGGTTGTTTATTAGATATTAAAAAAAACTATTAACAACAATATGAAAAATCCCATAAAGGGGAGAAATAATGTATACAATATTTTGTGATCACAATAGCATGGTTTCATTAGAAGAACTCATTTAAATGTTTTAGTAATCACCATCACTAATTTACGTTAGCAAAATTACAAGTTGGATGCGTATTTGTTATCCAGAAAGAACAATATAGAATTCATAAATTAAATCTCTGCGAAATACTCATGTTCCTTACATAAAAATCAAACTTAATATATCATTACCCTCACATCTCTCAGCCCCGACAAAAGGAAAAATATGTTTTACCTAGACATAAACTATCAATTTCTTATAGTGATTATAAAGTAGAGCAATCCACATTTTAATTGCCACGCTCAAAATATTACCATCAATAAACCAAGTTATTATGGCGGCTATTACTAACCTCAATACTAGCGCTTATGGTGCCCAATAAGCTAAGTTCATAAGTAAACATTGGAGATAAAACATAAACAGCACTATTTTCAAGTCAGTCCACTAACTCAAGTTCATTATGATTGAGATAAATTTTAAGTCCAAAATAAATATTATTATTAACAACAACACTAGCTATATTTCCTAGTTAGAGTCCAATAATTCAAGTTCATTATAATTGAGATAAAGTTTAAGTCCAAAAGAAAATATTACTATTAACACCATCACAAGTGCTGTTTTCTAATCAGTTCAATAAATTAAGTTCAATAAGCCAAAAATAATTTTGAAATAAAAATATTACATGCCGAAAAAGAATTTTGTTTACATTATTATTAGTTTCCGAAGCCTTAGCTTCCCCCTCGCGATTAACGAAGCCAGTCCAAGAGTGCGTCTCCACTCGCACAATCACTCTTTTATACGATTATAGCACAGTCCACAGAACACGGAATGAGGGGATCACGAGGGGAGGAAAACCAAATAACATAAACAAGGGGGGGGGGGAGATTCTACACGCTTCTAGACTGGAGTAGAAACAAAACTGGGCACTGGCGAAGAGTATCTTCTTTTCTACTGAGGATCTTTGGTCAGGAAATTTTGTAATCGAGCGTTGAATTGGTGCGGCTTCAGTATTCTATTGTCAGTTGTTATGTTCGGACGTGTGTAAAATCGACGGGGCGGTTGAGTGCGTGGCCGGGCCAACAGCAGACGGTGTCTGTGCAATTGGGTAAGTCAGTTTGTTGTTGACTTGGGTATTGCTGACTTGTGGCTAATGCTACAAATGACCTAACTATTTTTGTTTCTGACTCTCAGTCTAATATAAGTTTGAAAGCTCCGGGATAGTTAGTTTTGGAATGTAGGTAAACAAAGTGTAGAAGACTGCCATCCTTTACATTGATGGTTCCCAAAGTAATGGTAAGGGCACTTTAAAATTATACTAATCGTGTAAAATAGTTATTCATACCAACCTTGGCATGTGGCAACTGGTCTTCCCTGATGGTGCAAGTCTCCTTCTCATCCGCCATGTGTTCTAGGTGTAATGTGTCTCTAATTATGTAATTTATGGTATGATTAACGAAATATGATAAAATTTCCTATAGGCATGAGATATGAATGGTGATGGGTATTTGATCAAATATAATACATCTTACGATTCGTGAAATATGATCAAATGTGTTACAGATATGATGAATGATTAATCAATTAACAATGTTCAAATGTGTTATTTTAATGACGCATTACTCTAACATGTATGAAGTATGTCAATAACTAATGAATGCTAAACAAATGTATTTTAAGTATAATGCATAAATAATTATTAAATATAGTTTAAATACGATCCATGGTATGATCAATGAATTACGATTGAATGTATTATATGTATGATCAATGTAAAATGATTAAATTTAATGTAGGTACGAGGTATAGTTCTAGAGAGAAGGGGGTAAAAGTTGGCCAGAGGGGTTGTTCTTTCAGAGAGAGGGTGTGTATTTTCAAAACAAGAGTATGTCTGGTTGAGTATACTTCGTAAACATAATATGTACAGTGTAGGTGGTCAAAAGTAGAGTAAGAGTGAGATTGGCATACCTGTCAGAAACTGATGCAAGGTATGGGGAGAATCCTTTCTCCGGCGAGGTGTTATAGTCGTTAAAAATTATGCACGAGAATGAGAAACTGCATATATTATGCATACGCATTATCTTCAAGTAAGAAAGGTGTAACGTTTAATGCAGTATTATGAATTAAGGATGAGACTTATAGTAGGGATGATAATTTACCGTTACGGTTAAAGTAGTCAACCATTGCAATGTTAGTAAAGGTGAGAGTGAGTGTCAGGGAAACCAGTGGGTCGCCTACAACCGTCTTATATACAAAAAATGTCATGGAACAAAGTGTGTGGCGGGTGGGTTGCTCAGAAGGTGGGACCTCCTTTTCAGGATGTCATATAGGGATGTATCCTCCCCAGGGAAACTGAACAAGAATTTCACGGTCTAACACCCTCGGATATCTTTTAACAATGGCGACTTTGCTATGTGATGTAAAAGTTATTTTTTTCCTACTCTTCAAGATCAAATAAATAAAGTGTTGACAACACTGGGATATTCTTTGAATTATCTAACTATTTAGTGTTTTTGTTTCAATGGTATACCTTTAAAATCCGCTGAATAAAACGTAAATACACTAACATAATTATGAAATACTATATCGACTTGCCTCTACGTCACAATTAGGCTTAATGTAAAACTGTTTACCTTTTGAATTTCGTCACAAGTCTGATCTTAAAATACAGCTGATTCATTCAACACAACTTCAGGTAACATATAGTGCTATACTGTACCATAAGCAGACACTTACCCTACCCACTTAGGTGGTCACGTGGTTTAAGGCTTCCAGCTCACATAAGAGTGTGATGGGGTGATTAAATTCAAATCTCGGACAAACACACTGAGGCTGGTTTTCCCACGTGAAAGAGGGCGTATTTAATAAAACTACCTTCCTTTTCCTTAACTATACTCATAAAAATCGAATACCACAAATAGCGGATCCGGACAACTGGGCGCCGCCATCTGGGCGCCGGGACAACTGGGCGCCCAGCTGTTTTTTGCAATGATCTTTTTCTTTTTAATTAAAAAGTGATGAGTAAAAACAAAAACACACCCCACTTTTTTCTTTTAAAAAAAATCACTTTTTTGCACTTTTTTCTTTTTAAAAATAACTTTTTTAATTAAAAAGTAATGAATAAAAAATGTACTCTTTTTTAATTATATATTTCTCAATTAAAATTAAAAAGTGATGGGTAAAACCTAGCAAAAAAAAGTGATAGGTAAACACTAGCTTAATGCAAAATGATGGGTAAAATATATCATTAGGCGCAGCATTATATTTTATTTAAATGTTCTTTGTCTTGTATTAATGCATTGCAATATTATGCGCAACACCACATAAAAACGAAATAATGTCTCTATTATTATAGTCCCTAACTAGTCTTAAAATTCTAGCATCGACTTCTCGATACTTTCTTTTTTTCGGCGTAGGTTCATGTCCAGCTACAAGATGTTCATAGTAGATATCTCTTGCAGCTTGTACTTTACGTAGAGCATCAATAAATTTCCATATTGTGGGATGTTGCATGCCCAGCTCAGTTCCTAGCATGTGATGTGCAGCTTCAGCATGAGTGTTAGTACGATCTGTACCATTTAATACTCTAGTGTAAAGATTCCACATATTTGGTGGAAATAATGCCACTCGTCGTCCAACGCCTCTGCGATTTCTACGACCTATATAATTGTCTTCAAACCAGTCAATCAGGGGCTGCAAATTGTCAGGAAGTTCTTCTGCCAACAAATCTAAAGCTTGGTCTAAATCATTTTCTGGTACAAATGCCAGAGCTGATAAACATCCTTGCTTTCAAACAAAACTCTGCATTGTTGTTGTATAGTTGAATAAGTTCCAATGCACATATTTGTTTTCTTATGTTATGTGTTAGATGGTAAAAACAACCATGTATTTCAACTTGGGAAAACAATCTCTAATAGCACTTATTAGAGCGGATTCAAAGTCACAGGAAAATGTTTGTGGTTGAAAGGTAGGTTCGATTTCTTGTAACATTTCAAAGAGTCGTACGTACGTAGCTCTTTGTTTATTAGGGAGGAGTGCATATATAATTGGATGCACCCCTCCAAATTGCTTACCAAGCACCGTATATATTTGTGCAAACAGTAGTGGGGCAGTCTTAAATGTTCCATCGCCATATAAGGCCTCTGCGTCACGTAATATTTGCAGATTACGTTGTCGACCAAAAATAAGGATTCTGTTAACATCTGGTCCACTATCAGAAAGTAAGAAATTTTCTTCAATGTCCGTTTCGGATACATACATTTTATATCTATCAGGAATTATCAGCGTCTGAAGATTTGCTGGGAACTGGAGGGGCAGCGTTTATTTGGTTTCGCTTACGGCGAACTAATTTTTCAGAGCATCTGCTTTCGGAAGTACCCCTGAACACAGAAAACGTTTTAGATTACCGTAAGAATTTAGTCACGATTAACAATACTTTACATTTTATATTGTTTTTACTATAAAATTATTGCTACATTAATTTTATGCTCAAGATTTATGTATGGGCTTAGCACTTCGAATACTGCGTAACACTTCTAAGATTTAGTGGATGATGCTGGAGGTAAAGAGGGTTTAAAAAGGGGGGGGGGCTTCGGGCTGAGCTTAGCTTTTATTTATGAAGGTGAATGGGGTTACTTAATGAAAACACTAATCCTAATAATCTAAAGAGTTAAAAGGATTTAAAAACACATACAAAAATAAGTACATCTGTTGTGGTAAAAAGGGACCAACTCTAACATTCCAGTTTTAATATTGTATAGGAAATAGAAAACAAGATTTGTTAGGGCTAAATATGCCACTATAAACGTACACCAACGTAAAAACTATGCATGGGAACTGGAATCGTATGAAAAATAGTTAATTTTAGATTTATAGAGGAATAGTTGGAGTGGAGAGGAGGAGGGCATGGGTGGATCCAGGATTTTCATGAGGGGTGGGTGCCTCCACGGTACCGGGCTGGGGAGATTCTTCCTCAAGAAATTCTGAAGAAAAAATTCTTCCAAATTTGAGACAACTTTTTTCCGTGAAGGCTCAACTTGAGTGTAATCCTTAAATTAAGGATAAATTTTGGGCGTGAGTATTTACTTTGCTATTTTATTAAATTATTCTTGACAGTGATCAGTGGTGCACCCAGAAATTAACTTGGAGGTAAGGAGGGGAGGCAAACAATCAAAGTAGTAGCCGGAGTTAAAGAGAAGGCTTTGCTTGGTAATTTTTTGAAAATTAGATGTCTCGAGAACCTAGGAATATTTGGATTCATTTTCACTGGCAATGTGTTGAAAATAATTGCCTATTAAACTATAAAATATAGATAAAATACATTCAACACTTCTTTGGTGTTCAATTTTATAGTTCAACTTGATGTTATTTAGTTTTTACTAAATATATTTGGGGTCGAGGGGAGGCACAAACGTCCCATTTAGCGACTAGTGAGATATTACAAGACAGTACAACGAGTAGTGATTATAAAATAGATTTAAATGATTTAATTAAAAAAGTTTTGATACCAAATAAAAAATCCTTGGAGGTGGGATAGGGGGGCGCGCCCCCCATGCCGTCCATCTGGATCCACCCTAGGGGCGGGAGGGGGTTTACGCTGAGCTTATAAATAGGGCCTTTGTTAACGATCTTACCTACATCTCCCTTCCCCTGAAAGATTTGAAATGGCATCCCTGAGTATAGCCTGTATTTATAATGTAAAACAAATTGTTAAGTTGTGCAATAATAATGAGGGAAGGTGCTAAGATTGTATTCTAAAAATTGCGTTAGTAATATTTGAACACCACCCTTTATATTCCTCGCCAAAATTATTTGTCATGAGAATGTTTTTACTGGATTTTTGGAATCTACATACTTGGTAATACATATTTCTTGCGTTAAATATATTTTATTATGTAAGAGGTTAATTACCTTAAAAGGATACTAATTAGTTTACTACTTGCTTTGATGACTCACATTGCACTGAACGTAACAATTTAAAAAAATCACTTGGTTGCCGTTGGCAGGAGGTCCGGTTTGAATCTCAGCTGGGTGCACTTTGGTGGGTGGTTTTCAACATGTGATTACTCGCGGTGGTTTTTCCATACCCTCACAACATTTCCTCTAGTTTTCTTTCTCATCTGTACCCGTTAGAATAAGTTACTAGCCTTTGTTTTGAAACCTACTAATAATGAAAGGAATATTGATTGAAGGATTAATTTAATAATTATTTATGTATTATTTATCATACTTAGCTAAGTAAAATGAAATACCTTTGCCGCCTGGGTCAAGCCAATTGTGCATTCGTTGATGACTTGAGAAGTGCATTCTCGTGTTTCAGCAGCCCGTTGTTTGATTTTTTGAAACCACCTCTTGTGCTCCAATGTGTGGTGATGAACTATCAGGTGTGTGTTCGTTTAATCTTTTAACCACTTCTTCTCCTCTTGTATGTAATCTAGCCTTGCAATTATTGTTTTTTCCTTCACATCTCCAAAATTTGATCTGTCCATCGACACTAAATTTATCAAAAACATATAGAAACCCATTGTCTACGTACTTTTGTTTGTCACGTTGTGACACGATTTTTTGTTCCATTTCGTCCAAACCACTCTGGTTGACGAAACCTAATGAAGTGAAGAAGCAAAAAGTAATGGTAATGGGTCGAGTGGGCGAATTCTAAGAATACGCAAATAAAATCTCGTAACACCTGCACCGCATATCTATGAAATGGGTAAGAGAAAAGTAGTAATAATAATGGGGGAGGGAGGGGATTTCTAAGAATAAACAAACCAAATCTCGTCGCACCTGCACCAGAAATAAGTCATAGCTGAAAGGTATTATAATATCGGCGATATTATTTTAATTTTACATAGAGATGCACATAAATGCTACTTATTATTCCTCTTTAGTGGTTTATTTTGCGCACAATTCTTATTTTTCATTTTTTGTGGAGTTTTTTTTAGAAATTTTATTATATAAAATAGACTAACTTTATAATATAAATTAATTAAGTTTCCTCTACTAAGATTATTTTTTAAAATACTCCAAGAAAAATATATGATGTTTCGCTGAAAAATATGATTAATTAAAAAAAGTTCATTTTTAGTTTTTATTCATCACTTTTTAATTTTAATTGAAAAAATATGAAAAAATGGTCCATTTTTTATTCTAAAAAATTAAATAAGTTAATAAATAAATAAAAATTTAGTTTTATTTTAGCGCCCATTGTCCTGACGCCCAGTTAGCCTGGCGCCCAGTTCGCGTGTGCCCAGTTGGCCGCGCCTGGTTGGCGGCGCCCAGTTGTCCTAGACCGCACAAATAGATATACAGATATACTGGTATATATAAGCCCCCTTTTTTTTCTGAAAACTTAAAACCAGTGTGTTGGCAAACTGTGTCAACTTGTTAGCCTTGCTTCATTTAAGTTTACATTTTTCAAAGAGAAGATTATTTTCTATCCAGGTTTATATCCTCCAACTGCGCGTGTGTGAAAGTGCGCCCCCCAAGGGCGTAACTGTATCGAGCGCTCCTGAGACCCGGCACCCGAGATTTCTCATTTTGCACCCGAGTCCATCCAACTCGAACAGTCTAAAACGTTGATAAAACATGAATGAAAATAAGTCGTATTCGAGATGAGTCTTCGAGAGAACTACCATTCGAGTTGGTTTTATGTTGTACGTACTAATTTCTCATTTTGGAAACTAACTTTCTGTAAGTTAAACCAGCCCCAACATAGGAAAATACATTGCTATTATTGCTTCTAGACCATGAAACATAACTTTCTTTCAGGTTATTTAAATTGTATCGTCAGTATTTTGTTTGACTGTACAGCGCTTTAATTTAATTTATGTTGAGCACATCAAAAAATATATTTTGGGAAGAGTGCATATATTGATAATATTATACCTTATTTAGTCCATACATTATTATTTATTGACCTGATTAATATGGAATAGACTAACTTTGTACAAAAGAGTATCATATTTGGCGATATTTTGACAATTGGTAGTCAAAATCATTAAGATACAAACAGTCAATAGTCATTTTTGAGTTTCTGTACATGATCAACTATAGCGCATAGTGTCAATGTGCTTTAGTGATTAATTTTAACTTGCCAGATAGACCAACTACTTTACAAGAACATAAATAGGCCTGAGTGGCTTTGCACTGTACATACTATAGAAAAATAAGGCAGACGATCAAGACAGTCCCGCCATAGCGTTTTTTACTAGTTTGTCTTTTAAATATTTTGTCAAAGCTACGCTTATTTAAATCTATTGAGTTTGATTAATGATTTATCGCTACTTATATATGTATTAACAGTAACCATCTCATTATGTAACCCATTCAGAGAAGCGTTAAGTATTTAGGCATACCAATAGATAAAAAATTAACGTGGAGAAAGCATAAAGAACAAACAAAAAAAACTAGGGCTATTTGTGAAACTATACCTACGATTTAAAGGTAACCAGCTAACAGAGCACACAAAATTAATTATATACAGATCTGTTATTCAACCGATCGTACTATAGAGCTGTGTAGCCTGGAGCTTCGCATCATCACACTTACTCAAGAAATTGCAAAGGACCCAAAACAAAATCCTGAAAACGATCACTGGGACAAACTACTAAACTATAATAGTCAATTAACACTAGGCTGGAAGCACTTAGAGATGCCAAGCAATACACTCAAGAATACGCCTCAAAGGTGGGTTGTCATTCAAACCGCCTGCCAACTTTCTTCCGGTCGGTGTCGGTGGCCCGCTCATCCACCCGAGGGGTTTTATCGACTCGGAATTATCTCATTTGCATGCTTACTTTTATCGTGACAACGTTCGTCCCTGTGGATGCCATAAAACAAATAGTGGTACTTTGGATAGAAAGTTTTGAGCCCGACTGAATCCACAATTTTTTACTGCCTTTGTATCCAGTGGTCTCACTTATTTTTTGTATTGGGGTATTTAACGCGCTTTTTATGAACCATTTGATCATCTCAGTGAAAGACTTACAAACTAATTAAATTTTTTATGTCAGACACAACACCCAGTCCTTGGATCATCAATTCGTCGATGTGAAAAGGAAGCCTCCATTTCACGAGTTTTAATTATTATGGTCATGCCAAGATTCTAACCCGGGGTCCTTAACTACTGATCAAGGATGCTTCTTGGACTTTTTATGGAGAGAAATTCTCTTCCTAATATCAATTTAACCCCCCCCCCTCCAAACCAACCCCACCCCCAAATAGGTTTAGGTTAGCCGTGTACTACAAAGCTACAAATATATAAAACTACTAGATTTAAAAAAGTATTAAACCTTATAGTTTTTTGCCCCTAACAGTTGGCACATGGGCAAAGATGTCGAACTCGTCGTATGTATTATGCTGGTGTGCAGGTGGTCAGGGCTTGAGTTCGGTTGAATGCTCTGAGTAGTTTCCCCCCTAAATTCTTTCCCTATATCTGAGAGCACAACTGCAAATAAACTTCCTCTAAATTGTATCTCCCTAATTCATATCCAAAAAGATAAATTAAATTGGAATAATCTGGGAAGATGGGATGAATAAAAAGTAATTTGAGTAGATTAAGTGGTTACATGAACCTAACTTAATGTAAGAATTGTTTTTACGTAATATATTCTGGCGTTTACATTTCAGCCCTGCTTGAAATAACACTTTTAACTATTTACTCAAACCTCTATGGTGGTGTAGTTAGCTAACGCGTTAGTTTTGTGTTGAGCTTGACTACCGAAAATGGGGAGATCAAGGTTCGAATTTCGCTTGGGTAACTAGTTTTTTCCTAAATGGTTTTCCACTCTCCCTCCACGCAAATACGGGTTCACTTCCTCTAAATTCAACCTTACCAATTCCTAATCCATTAGCGTAATTAGTACTTAAGTGTTTAACTCAAACCGATAGTAAGATGCGGTGCTAAATAAATAAAAAACTACATACTAAAATTAATAAGTTAGAAACAATCTTCCGAAACAGCACTATATTTATGAATATAATTGGATATAGAAACAAGATGGAAAAAAATACCTTAGCATAAATTGCAAATATCAGCCATGAATACTACTTATTATTTAAAACCAATAGATAGTTATTAATTATTATGAAAAATGTTTCCTTTGTATTCACTAAAATCACCTTATACATATAAATAAAATAGCTCTGCGATGATCCACAACGAATAGTCTAACCTTTTTAAGTCCCCAGTGCCAAAATATCTTTCTTTTGGTGGTTCGCGGGCTTGAATACTGTACCAATAATATTCAGCTTGAATTAATATTAACAAATTCGTATTAGTTAATTCTTATATACTTATACCCACACAATGGATTAGGATTTCTCGAGAAGAATGGTCAATGTTTTTTTTTTTTTTCCTATTAGATTTTTCAAGCAGGAAGTATCACGATTTGTCTTGTCATTTGTTGTCATTTGCCGGTTCAAAGTACATTTGTATTAAAACGCAATACTTTTCTTCACGCGAAAATCAAAAATCATTTATAAAATGACGTAAATACTTATTTATTTACTAGTAGATTATGTAATATATCTGTGTAATTTGTCATTTTTTCCACTTGAAATATTTTTTATTTTTCATGAGCCAGTGGGCCGCGGTTTGAAGACCCCGGTTTAGGGCGTCACTCTAGCAATATATAATACTGCCAATTACGGGGATCAGGTTTTTAATCCTGGTAAGGTGTGCTAAGGGTTTTTTTTTTCCAAATGATCTTATATTCTCCATTTTATGCAGATTCTAGTTCGATTCCTCTATATTCAATCTTCGTAAGCCCTAACACATTAATGTAAATAATTAGTAAGTAAAGATTATAACCCCAACGGGCCGCGAGAGGCGGTGCCAAAACAAACAAAACTTTTAAATGGAGTCCACGTTGGTCAAGGCATCAGCATGAAAAAAGACTGAATCACCGGTGACAGGAATAGTTCAAAGTTTAATTTTTACCAGATGTACTAAGGGTATTTTTGTCCCATCCTCCTCCCGGAGATGCACTTCCGCTAAACATCTTACTCACTATATTCCCTAGAGTAAACCGTAAATAAGCCATCATGTCAATATAAATAATGTTTTGGTGTAGCCTACTCAGTTTTTCCCCCTTAGTGTTTTTCCCTCTTTACCTCTATGCAAATGCTGTTAAATTTACTCTCAAAACTACCAATTCATTTATATTCTATTAATGTACTAGTTTTTTAGGCCTGTCTACGATAGGTTGATTATAAAACTAACCAAATATAACAAAACCTAACCTTTAATTAATAAACGCATGTGATAATTTGGCTTTGTTTGTAAATTAGTATATTTCTGTCAATTATTACGTTAAAGGAGAGTGAACAAATTAATTTTAGACCTATATTTTAAAAAATGAATCACAAAATTTTATAAGAAAAGCAACGTGAATAATTGGCCATGGCTTTAAAATCGGGTAGGAGGATATACTACAACCATGCCCAAGTTTGAAACCCTTTTAACTAATAATTGATAGTTATTTTAGAACACCAGTTTTAACTGGGGAATTACCTACGTCTCAAAATAAAAGAGGATGCCAGGTGCCAAATTGATTAAAAGGGTAAAAAACAAC